>VUYV01000359.1:446164-560700 GCA_008711295.1 Anarhynchus alexandrinus | reverse complement strand
TTAGTATTGAACCAGAGCCACAAAATTTGGGAAGCAGAGTAGAATTTTAGACTTGTTTCTCATTTTCTTGTCTTTTTTTTTTTACTTAAGTCATTACCTACATATTTAGTATCTATTATATACAGTGTCATCTGTATGACTCACTTCACATTAAATAGCCTGTTCTGTAGAAAGTACTCCTTCAGTACTTTCTCATACTAACAATACGTGAATGGGACCAGTGGTTCCAGGTAATTTGTGACTCACTTAACATATATATCTTTCAGTTTTCTAATGAGTGAGCTGATAAGATTGATGGCAATAATGGAGAAAACATGCTGCTGCTTATAATGTAGCACTTAAAAACATTCTGAAATTTGTGGCTGTTCAGTGGAAATTGTTTTGAACTACACTGTTAAGAATGAAGAAATCAGAATATGATAGTAAACCAATTAACACGTAGTAAATTGGTTTGTGTAAGATGTTGCAATGTTTGACATGGTAATTTGAGTTTTCTTGGGCGTCTGCTGGTGGTGAGCATCCTAGGGGTGCTCAACACAGCCGTCAGTATTGAGTGACAGAGAGGATGCAAAGATTTCCCTGAAAAAACAACTGAAATGTTTCAGGAAGCTCCCTTTTTCCATAAGCACGTGAAGGCATGGAGAATATTTTATCTAATATTTAGTTGAAGATGGTTACAATAGGTGAACAGTCTCGACTCTTTCATCATCAGCGTCTTTAAGCTGAGACACAAGCATGACGTTAATAGCCCGTAAACTGCTAACCAAAACCTCTGCAATATTTCTACTGAGCAGCAGAGAAACTGATGAAAACCACAGTGTTAATCCATCCAGTTATATAGGGGTTGTTTTACAAGAAATAACCCGTATTGTAAAAGAGAGTATTACACACAACAGAGGAAAGGAACAAACACCTGTGGGGTGGGGGATGACACCTAGGATGACCTTTATGTAAATAGTCCTTGTTCAGGCAAGTGCTCTGGTTCAGCTGGTGGGACTAATCCCAGGAGGGAGGATGGTGGGAAATAAGACCTTTAAAATGATGTCTCTGCCTGTGCTAATGAACATACCTGTTGTGCAGGTTATTTATCCTTTTGATATCTGTTGAATATCTTACCACTTAAATCCTCCTTCAGGCTATATTTTTATGAAAATCTTAACAACATCTCATCTGCAGTGAAGTCTCATTGCAAGGTTAATTCCATAAAGGACTATTGATTTTCTCTTAGAGTGTTTTTTGAAGGGTGGTGGAGTTTTAGCTTCAGCCCTCCCCTTCCCCCAGCCCCCCCAAAAGGCTAATCTGTACCTCCCTATTCCCAGTTCATTTAATTCTACTGAGTTATTTCTTACCCCACCTGCAGACTTAATTTTGCTGCTCTGTAGTCTGTTATGAAAACTTACAAAGTGCTGTATCATTTAAGAGTTTTTGAGAATCTGAATTCCACTACAGAAGGTGTAAATTCAGTTGAATAGTACAATTTGTGGGTCTCAACTGGTTCATTGTCAGGAGAGATTTGTCACTAGATGCCGAAATCCAAACTATGGCTGAGCTAAAAAGGCGTTTAATAATAATATATGCTTCTTAGCCCAACTTTCTTCTTGATTAAGTCTGGGTTGTGGTATTGTGTGTTAAACTAGTTTCGCCCTGCTGGTGCTGCCAAGCCACGCTGTGATCCTGGGAGATCGCACCCGTGTTTAAACCATGCCTGCACGTGTGGGTTTAAGCTGCTCAAAGCCTTGTGTTGACACGGTCCTCAGGCCCGGTCTACTCGCATTCCCTCAGTTTGAATTGCAGGCTCCCAAAATTACTTCCTTGCTATGTCAGGAAACCCTCGGTCCTCACGCCAGAGTATTAGATGGGGACGTTGAGAAAAGTTTTATGCAGCTGGATTTGTACTATTCTGAAAGGGAAGGGATAACTTGTTGCCAAGCCAAATGCTTTCATTATTTTTGGATTACTTACTAAAAGCAGCCAAAAACATTGTATAAGGGATAAATGATGGACTTCAAGCTAATATTTTTCCATTAAAAATTTATTTTTTTATTCTTCCTGTCATCAAGATATAGTGCTTTTTGAATGTAGCTTGTTTTCAGATGTACGGCTCCTAGAATTGTTTCCTCGCAGTCAGACATTTACAAACACACATAGATTTTGACAACTATCTCATGTGTAAGCACTTTTTCTGGAAATGCAAACTGAGCACGTTGGCTAATAATTTCTTGTACCTTTATAGCCCAAGCAGGCTGAAAAGCGGTCTTGTGCTATGTTTTCCTTGAATCGTGCATCTGAAAAAACTTGTAGAAGAAAAATCCGTGATGAGAAGACCGTTGTTGCTGTAAGATTTTCTGTTGACATTTGTCAGCATATCAACTACCTGTGTTGTATTTCATACAAATATCTTCAATCGGTTTCTTCTTTTAAAAGAAACTGTCAGGTTAAAAAAGACAAATTTCTTTGCCTTATGGACCATAATTTGGATTTTTTGTTGTTGCTTATATTATTATAGGGGTGGTTTTTTCCCCTCTCTACAATAATAACTATTGAACTTAGAGTTACCCGACAGTTCTCTTTTGGAGAAGATACCACAGGTGATAACCACTTAAATGTTAGTAATTACAGTTGTTCCTCTTCTGTTTTGGGTCACTTCCATGACAGATGGTTGATACAAAAAGGCTACTGTGACTGATATATAAACAGCTAAAGGAAATGAAGACTCCCCTTCAGAATTATGCTGAGGTTATGATTTTGCACACCAGTTTTGAATGACTACTTTGAAACAATGTTGGGCTTCAAGTGTCTTGCAAAGTGGTGGATCCAAATGAGAAATACCTACTTGTTGAGTTAATAGTCTGCTTGTCAGTTTGTGTATGGCTCAGTACAAGGCTTTGTCACAATTCCAGTACCACCAAATGACTTTGTTTAAATGCTACTGTCGTACAAAAGTGAATGTTAATTTAAGTGAGAAATTCTGTTTTCTAGCTTGTGAAGGAAATAGTTTTCTTGGGAGTAAGGATCCATAAATTTCTTCTATTTCATGATTTCAGAAAGGCTTCTTAATCATGGGACGTGAGAAAAGTGAAAAAGTGATTCGTTCTCCAAAGATTTGATAAGCATTTATTATAAAAAGTGTAAATTTTTGCTTTAAACGAAAATGCTTCTTCAACCACTTAGTATTAAACTTCTTACTAAAATTCAAAATTTTAAAATCCTGGATAAAGATCTAAAATGGTAAAGACAAAATCCAGAGGGAGATTATTTTGAAATACGCTAGTATATTTTTGAGCTTCTCAGTTGCAGCCCTGAATTTTCTCTTTTTCACTGCAATTCATATTTTGTGAAACTTCTCGGGTAGGTTATATTTAAAGCTACGTTCACTTGCCTGAATAAGCCAAGTAAATATTTTGTCATGAGAATTATATAGATCTGCTTCTGTTAGTGTGCTGTTCAAAATGAGACCACATGGAGGTAACCATGCAGGTATTTGTGTTGGTATGACAGTAGTGAAGTGGGGTAGCTCTATACTGTACCCGCATTCTGTGCTGAGCAAAATCACATGGACTTCCAGAAATAAGCAATGGTTTTTAAGAGCAGCTTTATTTAATGTTACAGCAGCAAGTGTCATTTGTACCATATAATTATGTAAATTGGGTGCTAATAAATACTATTTTTCAACATTTTGTATTGTTCTTAATTCTGCCGTTTATCACAAGAGGTGTGGTCTCGGAGTGTGTAGGGGGAAGTGCCCTCAGACCAGGACATGTGTTTGGAGGGGCATGAGGTAACTTCATGTGAACTTCCTTTTGAACTGTGCATCATGTTACCAGTCACAGTAGTGTCCCAGATTTTCTCTTCTGCACGTGTCTTGGTTTTGTACCACTCTGCCATCTTGGCACTGTTGGCACCCCACATCTTCCTGTGCACTAAGGTCCCCAGTACCTTCATGGGGTGAAATGCAGAGCGTGTACGGTGCCGTCGTGCAGGAGCTGGTCTGTTAGCGGTGCATTGATCGCAGCAAGACACAGTGCGCTTCCCGGGGAGAACATTCATTTAACGGAAAAATAAGCGCGTGGTTCTGCCCTCGGGGAGAGGATGAGGGAGAGCAAACCACACATCACAGATGGTAGTCGTGTTGCTACGGGAAGATGCTCAGAACGGCACTGTTGAGGGGGCGGTATGGGAACCTACACAGAACTGAGCAGAACAACTTGTTAGTGAGTCCATCCTGTTTTTTCTAAGCTTGTAGGTGGGTTAAGCAAAGTTCTCATCTCCTGTCCATGGTAGGTAGAATAACCTTTCTACTTGAGTCCTACTCGTCTTCCCTCCCCATAGGAAAGGAGGAGCTGCTTTATGAAATGACAATACCATTGGAGGATTCACCCCAGTGTTCTGCCTCCGGAGAGGGTCAGAAGAAGATTCCTAAGGTAGGGAGAAAGAAGATTTCACAACCAACGTAGGAGCGACCCTCCCACATGGGAGGCCTTCCTTAACATCCTTATGGGTTTGCCTATGGAGAAAACATGTCCACATAATGATTTGGGTGTGAGAAAAGCGAGCGTATTCTCTTTGGCCATATGGTGAAACTTTTTAACCACCACTTCTCTTTGTGCTTAAAAAGAAGTCGTTTCTATGAGTGAGTGTTGGAGTTCTTGAACTGCATTATTAGAGTTTTTATTAGAAATCGGAGAAGGGGTTAAACTGGTGTTAAGAAAAATAACACTTGCATCTTGCCATTCAGTATGACTGACAGCTGATTGTGAGTGATGTAACTGATGCAGTACAAAAACCTGTGATACCCCCCCGTTTAGTTTTTAACAAGGGGAAAAAAAAAGACTACTTTGAGGTATTTGAGGCACTCAGCTATATAGATGTACATTTGCAATTGTTTCAATACGTAGATTATTTAGGAAATGCAGGTTGCCCGCTACTGTCTAAGACTTCTCAAACTGAGATGGGAGTGGAAAAGAAAAGGGATCAAGTTGTTTCCATAAAGTTGCTGATGGGCAGAGAAAATTAACTAGAAGAATGATGGAGAGAGAGTGACTTTGTTCAACCATGAAGTAATTTAAAGTACCCACAGACTTAGTGTTTAGTGTCTAGGTAGTATTTCTGATATTTACTGCTTGCTTTGACTTGCCAAGTAGATAACACGGATAATTTTCTGTGGAGTTTACAGGTAGGGTGTTAAATCCAATAAGGATGTTTCGATTGGGTTGGTCCTGTCTGGATGCTTAACCCCAGAGCTTTTCCTGGTTACTGGAATGGTTCCCCTTGTGTGTTGGAGAGCCATGGGGGGTGGAAAGCAAGGAGGAGGGGGAAGCTCATCTGCCCACCTGTCAGAAAAGCAAAATTCAGCAGCTGCCATGGGGAAACCCTCCTCTTGCTGAATCAGCAAAGTGGCAGCAGCTGAGGAGCAGGAGGGTGCACACAGCAGGTGATGCCTTCTGTGCAGGGTGGCATAGTGACAGCAGAGATGCCGAGTGTCCCACCTCTGGACCAGCAAGGCAAGATGCTGCTGGGAAACAGGGTTTTGCGTTACCTCTCTCTGAAGAGATGGTTGAACTTTGAATTGAATTTGGGTGTTCACTCAGAAGGTGAGTTGCGAGTGTTACTCACCTCTTGTTAGAGGCAAGAGGTGCTGTTGTTGAGCTCCCCCAAGGCTTCCAGAGCATGGGTGTCAGTGTTTATTTCCAGGTTAGTGTTCTGCAGCGTGATTGCTGAGCAGTGATAAGCCACCAGCCCAACTCCTGAGTGCAAAGATATTTATTTTCTTGGGAGAGGGTGACCAGACAACCCTGTTTTGGCTGTGTATCTAGTGACTAGTTCAGACAGTTCCCAGCCCTGGCTGCCTTGCCTGCTTCCAAGTCCAACCCTTTGGTGCCCTTCTCTTTGGATGCCTCAGCCAGATGTTGGGTTCGACCGCGCTGGTTAGGCGTCTGAAAGTCAGTGGCCCAGCATCAAACATCTGGACATCTAGACCCTCTTTTGATTCAGCCCTGCAGCTAGAAAGTGTGTAGAGACTGTGCTAATTTTTTTCAGCTTCCAAAAGAAGTGTGGTTCCAAATAAGATGTGATCTTGCAGACTTGGGAAAGTACGTATGATTTTGATGCCTTTCAGCCATCAGACTCTGCTTCAGTGAATGATTCCTCTGATAGGTAATTTGGTGGTCCTTCCTCTGCTTGCTCACTCCTAGGCTTTTTTCAGCCGAGCATGTAAAAGAAGGACATTGAAACACCTGGGGCCTTACCAACCTTGCTTGGTCTTCCATAATTGAGTAAGAACCTCAGCTGCGTTTCAGAAACTAAAATGGCATGGACCTTATTTGGTGTTTATTTTTAACCTCATACAAGACGACACGTACTGCATATGCCTTTGGGACAGTTTTATTGCAAAAGATATAGCAACTTGTATTGATAAGCTCAAAATAGCTTGTATATGTTACAGAAGGAGTTCTGCTGCTTTCTTCAAACAAATAGACCCCCTCGAACATTTATGAAGATTTATACGTAAGTTATCTTGTTTTTTAATAAAACGGTATTTAGAGACTTTAGTAGATGGCAAGTATTTTGGTTACTATGAAACGTAAAGGTTAAGAGGAGTGTGTTCCGTGCTGATCCGCTCGCTTGCTTTTGTTAATGGAAGGGTGTATTCTCACAAGTTTCGAGGCTTACGCTTAAGTTTACAGTGTTTATGAATAGGACATCTAAGTTTAGATGAGAGCCAGATTAAACATTAAACGACTTTCACACTTTGAGATCCACCAGTTTCAAGGTCATCCCGAGATGATAATAAAAATGCACATTGGCAACCGAGCGCCATAGTTGTGTAAACTTAAGAGAAGCCATTTAAACAACAGCAAACCCTGAAGTGTCCTTTATAAGTGCTTGACACAGAAGAGAGCTGTGCAACTGCCCTGTGAAAGGGCATTTGAAAGCTCACTGTCGGTGCTTGAAGCTCAAGCTTTCGGAAGAAGTTAAAACACATATCCTAAAGAACACGTGTGGCTCTAACTGTTCCTAATGTCTCGGCTGTCTGTGCTGTGCTTTCGGCAGAGCACGAGCGAAACATTGGGGAGTCTCCGCAGAGTACCAGTCTTCTGTGCTGCAGGAGTACGGCCAGTGTGGACAACGATATGCGGTGGTAAGCTGTTGCATTAAAAATTAAACCGCAATGTTAAGAGTAGCTAAAAGTTAAGACTTAGGCCTTTTTTCTCAGCTAGCCCCAAATTAAGCCCCAAGCAAACAGGTTTTCAGACGACAAATCTGGTGTTTGACCTGCAGTCCCCAGTAAATTCAGTTTACGCGTTTGAGTTTTGTCCAGCCCTTGTTGCCAGAGAAGGATGCCTTCAGCATACGGGTAGTGAGGGAGGTGTGCCAGGAGATGGGGGGTGTCAGGGGTTGCTCCGCTTCTACCTCACTCTCTATCCTCAGTCTTTGCTTTTTTTCAAGCTAAGAGGCTATAGCTGTGGGAGTGCAGCAGCGCAGATAGTGTTAAAAAGTCTGCATGCAAATTTATGTTATGTCTTTGTTTTGCGTTTTTGGAAGCTGGCAGTGCCCTGCATCTTCTGCCTGGGGAGCATTATTGTATCGATGATGTTGGTTAAAGCTTGAACCGAATGTTTCTTCTAAGAGGAAGATCTGAACCTTCCCTGTGTAAAACCATGGTTTCATCCAGGATTGGTTTTGATATCCTCTTGAGAGGAGCCCAGCCGGGCTTACGTTACCACCCCAGGGACATCATGCAGAATCTGCCCTTCTCGATAGTTTGCGTTATGCTTACTTAGTTGGTAATTTTTGGGCTACTTCAGTCATATTTCCAAACATAACAATTTAAAAGATTGTGCTACTTTTGTTGACAGAAAGGTCTCCCTTATGGCAATTTACTTCAATTAACATTTTGATGTGAATAATAAACATCCTGGGTCATGGTTATTAAAACTATAAATGTGATTAAAAGCCTGGTTTGCGAGTAAGATGTGAAATTTTGAGTTTTAATTTCTTCCCATTTCCTGTTAGTTCCACGAGCCTGACGTGGTGTGGCTTTGATTGCCATAAGGTGCATGAACACGTATGTTTTTATTGGCTCTGAAACTCCATCCTTTCCTTCCATAACTTTGCTTAATGAACACGTTTTCTTAAATTATACAGGATGGAAACATAACCAGCAGCTGCTGCTTCCTAATTAAAGGGCGATTCTTTTGGCCCTCTTAATGTGTCACTCCTCCCCTACAGACTAGTGATATGGCTAATTCTTCACTTAAGAAACAACCGTGTGTTTTGAATAATCCAGGGCTGTAGTCGGTTCATTTTGAAATGAAGCCATGAAACAGAAGTCAATCCCAAATTTGGGAGAGGGTGTCTAAATGCTTGAAATGCTGCTTTTCCCAGTGTATAATACAAAACTTCAGATAATTATGGCTTAAATTGTTAATGGCTCTTGAATAGCTTTCCTCACACTCGAGAGTGCTGTAAGCTGTTCTGAGCAGTGGGTCTCAAATGCTTTTCTGATTGTGAGCGACTTAAACTCGCAATTTTTCTCAAAGAGTCTCCTCTGTCCTGGCAGCTCTTTTGCGGTCCTACAGGCCTTGAGCTGCACAAGAGCAGAGCAAGGGACCTAAGGGCACAAGACACTTCTCAAAATCAAATATTAACGCAGTGCTGTCAGAGACTAGATTCCAGTTCCTGCGTGTTGGCTGCTTTGTGGTTTTGGGGCTTTACTGGGGTTGAAAAACTGTTGTAGGGTCCCACATCTTGACTCTCTCCTCTCACTTGCTTTCCAGTCTCTGGGTTTGGATAAATGTCGATGCTTGAGTTTACACTAGCTGAAGCTTAACTTGCTGGCAAGACGGCTGTATGCAGAGAGCGCCTGCTTTTAAGAAGGTACTCAAATTTGAGTTGTGTGTCCCCCCAAAAAAAGCGTCTGGTATCTCAGCCCTGACCTGGGTGCTGACTGGTGAGCAGTGCCACACGGAGGGGCTTCTGCCACAGCAGCTGAGCAGCGTGGCTGCCCCCTGAAGGGACCTGGCCACTTCAGGAAGCTGGTGGTACATTTTAGGGAGCCTGTGTGTGCCCAAAGGTGGGAATCAGACCAGCCGGGGCTCTACACTGGAAGCAGCTTTTCAAACGGCTCCAGTTGTTTCCTCCATGTTAACTGCCTCTTTTGCTATCCATCCAAATCAGAGTTTCTGAAGCCTGCAAGGACAAAAAAAAAAATAAAAAATCAACAGTCTATACACACAGCGTTATCATGCATAGGGACAGAGCTGCAATCAACCTTGCTGACTGGAAAGTGCCGGAGAAAAACACCTCCAGTATTTCTTGAACTGAGAGCTGGCATTACTCCTGTGGCACTTGGCGTGCCTTCAGCATGGCGCCCGAGGGGCCCGCCTCCCTCGAGTCCATCAGTTCCGTGGCTGGGAATTAAATTCTGTGCAAATGTTTTGGATGAGCTGATTAACAAAGCGGTAGAGGTTGTCAAACTCGTCCACGAAGAAGGAATGCTCCTTATCGGGGTCCGTTGCGATGGCTTCCAGTTCATCTTGGGCTGCCCAAGCAACTCCGACCGAGTAAGCTATAACTCCTGGAAAGAAACACAGAGTTTAGAATAAGCATAATAGTTGTCATTGCATTAAGTCTGATTTAAAACGAATACTGCAAACGTAGTTGCCAGGCCACAAAAATGTGGGCAGTGAGTTGCAGTGCGCTCTCTCTGTATAAACAATGGTATCTTCAAATTGGAGGAAAGGCCTAGTTTGTGCTTTGGAAGTACCATTTGCCAACAGCAAAAAGGTTTAAACAATAGTAAAGCTTCTGCTCTGGGTCTGAACAACAGACTTCTGAACAACAGCAGCTTCTTCCAACACAAATGCCTTACAATTGTGTTGGAAGATGTATGACTATCCTAATTGGAAAGCCAAAGGAGGCTTCATGTATTACTAAGACAGTAGGAATCCCCTGAGCTCTCCTAGACATAGCTGCATTTTTGCTAGATTTATGTGACTTTTTTTTTTTTTCCCCTTTCCCCAAAGTTCCTCATTCAGACATCAAAGAGATGCTCATCTTGTTAGAGCTCCATGGGACCCCTGGGGGAGGTGCTACTCTTCCTTCATAAAGTTTCATTCAGTGCCTTCAAATCGTACCAAACTGCGTTTCTCTGACCTGGATAAATGCTGAGGTGTTTAGGGGGAGCAGAAGAGTTTACCGTTTCGATGAGCTGCCATGGCCGGCACTCTGACATCGTCGTAAGACCTGCCGTCTGTAATGAGAATCATGATCTTTCTTTTGTTTGGTTTGGATTTGCTGAACAGCTGCTCTGAGGCGTAGCTGATGGCTGCTCCCGTGCTGGTCCCACCGCTCCAGTAACTGATCCTTTTAATGGCGCTCAGCACGTCCTGCTTCGTGCTGTACTTGTCAAAGCTGAACTCGAGCCTTTGCTCATAGGTGTACTGAACGGCGCCGATGCGCGTGTCGGTGTCCGAAATCTCAAACTCCTTGCTGATGTTGGCTACAAACTGGAGGACCGTGCGGAAGTTGCTGGTGCCGACGCTGCTGGAGCCGTCGATTACGAACCCGATGTCAGCTGAATTGAGGCACGTCTTGCTGCAGACCAGCCGATCGGTGTCGCAGACCCGCTTCACCAAGGGCTGGACCACCTTGTGGAGGCTGAACCAGCTGGGCACGTTGATGGAGTAGAAACCATTTGTCCGGCACACGGCCTGCAAGGCAACACAAGGACGAATGCCACGGGAATTCGGTCTGCCTGTTTCAGTTGGGGAACGTAGCTAAATTGTAAATATAGGCTCCTGGAAAGAGCAACGCTGGAGTCTGAAGCGGCCTCTCCTCCAGTCGCCATCTGCTTCCCTGGGAAATGATGTCAATGTAACATCACGGATACTTGTGTAACGAGACAGTTTTTCCTGCCTTTTTTTAAAAGCTGTGGGATGGAGCTGGTGTTATAGTAGTGAAAGAAATGTAATAAGCAAGTTTGCCACCTGTCAGGCTTTTTCAGATGAGTTATATTGTTCACAGAAAAAGCACCAAATCGCAGAGCTGCTGTTAGCGTGGCTCCAGTGGGCATTACAGGAACCTGTGTGTTTGCCAGGTGGCAACTTCAGCTCCCTGTGTTCAGGGCAAAAAGGAAAGTTTTGCCTGCTGACAAACCCTACTACCTTGAATTGAAACCTGGGGGGACTGATGTTGGGCTATCTTTAGCTCGTACCCTTCTAAGCAGAAAAAAAACCAGGCAATTTTGATGAATATGCAAAAAGCCCGTAAAGACTCCCTGTGGTCCTGGCTCAGCCAAATACTAAAAACCCAAAACAAACCAAAACATTGATTTTTATAACTGAATACTTGTAGGGAGCAGACCTATGGGAGGCTTCTGTAGGGTTAGTGGGAGTCAGGCGAGTGTGGGTCAGAAGTAGGGGTGGCACAGAAGAGGGAGTGGGAGAAGTCAAGCGTGTGGGGAGGAGTGGTGGGGACGGGCTGGATCAAATTGTCCTTTGCTTTAGCGCCTTTTAAATGCTAACGCCTCAGATCCCTGGGTAAGAATATTTTGTTAAGTCAGGCTTTATCTATCCCTCTTTACCTTCCTATTCTGAGCCCACTCTGCTCCTGCTTCTGCCGTGTCCCTGGCAGGTTTGCAGAGACTCACTGTAGCTTTGCCCTTTTAAAAACATTAAATGCAAATGAGACTACAATCCAATTAAACGCTGACCGGAGACAGTGCAGCTCTCTGGAGCAGCTCTGAAACTCATGGCAGAGCAGGACGGCTCAGATGGGAATCTGTTTTCTGAAAACACCAGATAACTCAACCCTGTTTCCTGAGCCCAGCCTGGTCTGGCACTTGGTAGATACCTCCTGCCGTAACTGGGTGCCAGCTTGCCCTGAAGCACTGTTGAGCTACCATGAGTGCCAAATACAAACCGTTCAAGGCTTGTGTACTCTTTTTTTGCTGCCCATGGCAGGGATTTACTCTTTTTTCCAAGAGCTACCGTGAAGTCCATAGCAGCAGAAACAAATAATGGAAAAATAACTCTCATCAGAGCAACAGTGGAAACAAAATGTTTGAGTTATCCAGTATAGCTGAACAACTGGGATGTGTCTGTGTTGGGAGCGTCCCAACATTTGCACGTATGGGACCTGTTTGTAAATGCAGGACTGACATTAAGTTGAGAGGGCTCCTCAGCCTTTGCGGGGCGGGAGGTGCACAGCGGGAGGCTTGTGGAAAGCTCTGGCTGCAATTGTGCTTTGACACACCACTGGATGTTTGGAAAACCTCTCATCTCGGTACAACTGCACGTTTGTGCCAACGTTTAGTCAGTAAAAAGCCATTTGCTCCATGGTGCACCTCAAACCAGAACTTTACTGACTTCATCCCCTTTCTGACTTCAGCATTGCTGCCCGGGGCTTGGTACAGGAGACCTCAAGACAGTATAAGTAGGACAGGAAATAACCATAAGCAGTAAGGAGGAAAGGGAAACGCCCTGAGTGAAACAGGTTGGAAAATGTAGTCAGAGCCAAGGTCCCGGTCAGAGCCCAGCCCATTGAGTACCTTGTCCACAAAGTTTGGTTCGATAACGTTCTGCTTCTCACTTTCAGCAGCTGCTTCAATAGTGACAAAGAAAATGTTGATCCCTGATTCTCTGGCCAGCCTGGAGGCCTCCTCCACTCGGTCAGTCGGCCACCCGTCCACCATCACTACAACCACATTGGGTGCTCCACCTCGGTTTCCATTAACATCCAAAAAGAAGTTTTTGTTAACAAATGAAAGTGCCTTCCCTGGAACAAAAGAAGAGATGAGGATGAGTTACAGGTCTGGAAGCACTCTGCCTGATAATATCTCCCAAAATGGTAGGCAGAGGGCTGGTTCAAGTGTTGGAGCCCTGCCGAGAGCTGAGGAAAGCAGTTTCTGTGGCTGTGCGAGCAGGCGGGGAGGTCGCCCTGCTCTGTGTCAGTGCCTCCTGAGCACTCCTGAGCTGAATCCCACCTGCCCCATCCCTGTCCCCAGAGGGGCTGGGTGTGACGTGCTGGGTTAGCAAGGACCTGCCCATGAAGATTAAGGTAAATCCTGTCCACTTGTGACGGACTCGCAGCACCCTGGACCAACGCACGCAGGTCACAGTGGGAGCGGTACCCCCGCGCCAGCTCTGCTCTGGTGCTGAGCACAGTTTGGTCACAGCCTCCGTACCCGGTGAGGAGGTGTGGGCTCGCTACAGCCCAGGCTCTGGAGCCCTCCCTGAGCAGAGGATGTGCAAGCAGCCCCATCACCTACCAACATTGGAAAGTCCGCCTTTCTGGGGGATTTTCTCAATGGCGTTCCTTAGGTCCTTGGAGTTGGCGTAAGTTTTTAAGTTAAATTCTGTGGAAGGGTCATCGCTAAAAGAAGAAATGAGAGCATTTGTCAGTGTTTTTGCTTCACAGGCAACAATTCAAAAGCTGTAGGACCCATCAGTGATACCCGGCTCCTGAGTGCAAGCTGGAGGGAGACCTTCAGCACTCATCAGCTGCAGAGCTACAGCTGCCAAAGTGTGCAGTCGTGCCCTGTGGCAATGGGAGTAGCTGCACAAGAAGCTCTTACCCGTACTGAACGATGCCCATCAGAGGACCAGCACTGCCAATGCCAAGGGCTTGAGCCACGTTACTGAGGAACTGCTTCTGAAGCTGAAAGCGGCGTTTACCGATGCTCCAGCTCCCATCCATCAAGAAGGACAAATCAACTTTGCAATCTGAGGAGAGACACAGAAACACAGGAAATACTTTTGGTCCTTTCTGATAGCTGTGCTGCTTCTGAGGAGCGATGGCCTAAAAACTCTGCATGCAGTGACTTGTCTGGCTGTGCGAGCTCTACCAAAAAGCCTTTGACACGGACATGTCACAGCTGGGGCTCAAGTCTGTCCTGCTCATTGGTGAACGTGGTCCTTTGCATGATTTTCTCCCATACAACATCCAAGCCTGGCTGGGTGACAAAAGGGCAAGAAGCTGTCCCCAGGGGGTCAGTCTGGGAGCACGGCGTTTGGGGGCTAGGGAGGAGAGGTCAGCCGCACAGGAGCAAGCTGGCGCATGTCCTGTGTCCTCAGAGCGACGGCTTGGGCTCGGCCTGCGGTA
Source organism: Anarhynchus alexandrinus (assembly GCA_008711295.1). Classification (NCBI taxonomy): domain Eukaryota; kingdom Metazoa; phylum Chordata; class Aves; order Charadriiformes; family Charadriidae; genus Anarhynchus; species Anarhynchus alexandrinus. The sequence goes on along the minus strand of VUYV01000359.1, from coordinate 546,597 downwards.
TTCACAGCCCAGAGGTGGTGAGAGTTTGTAAAGCCAGAGGTGACTGCTGGATTTTGCGGTTTGGCCACCTGCAGAGCACAGGCTGCAGGAATTTCCTTGGTTATGCTTTTGCGGGCTTAATTGGGGTAATAGATGCAACAGGAACAGTTCTTCACGTACTGTGTTAATGCTGCTCAGAAGGGAGGGAAGAGCCACTCAGTTGCCTGAATATGTGATGCCCAGGATGCGCATCGGGGCAAAGGACTTCACGGGGTCTCTTCAAGGAGCTGCTAACAGCAGTCCTGGTAACGCGGCACTTCTGAATGAGAACCATTCGGCAGCTTCATTCTGGGCTGGAGCTAACATCGGGGGTGATGATTTCGTTTGGTGAACTCAGACTGAGCGGGGGCTCTTTTCGTGTGTAGCTGTAGGCTCGTACCTGAGTGTGCAGCAGCAGCAGCGCACTGTTCTGTGTTGCGTCTCTGGGCTAAAGCAGTATTCTAGAAAAGCTACGCCGGCACCCAAACAACCCCTTCTCTCTAATTACATAGATGAACCTGGTCTTTGTGCTGTTGCGAATTGTGTCTTCATCACTGCCAGCCTGCTTTTACGTCTCTGCAAGTTAGTGGTAAAACGTTCATCAGCTGGACTGCAACCAGGCGCGGGATCAAAAATTTGGCTTAACTAGAGCGCTAATTAACATTTTCCCCCTCCAGCGTCTGGGTCATCCCCATCTCTTGATTTCCCTCCGATGATGCCTCCTACCAATCAGACTGTCCAAAATAGTGTGTTTTAATCATTAGGTAGCCCGAAGGCTACAAAGCACCGATTGTTCTTACTGGCTTATGCAACTGCCTCCCATCTCATTACCTTCAATTTTTTCTGCCATAGCTGTCTGTTTTTCTAGTTTTAATAATGCTGAATTACAGAAGCGTGACTGAGAACCGTGTTCGTTCACAGCATATCATGAGGCAAGGCCGGGAACCCACAACAAATAATACCTCAATTAACGGCCAAGTTTTCCTGAATTCCTTGTCCTTCAAAGGGAGCTACGCCATGAGGTCTATATGTGGAAAGTGGGGAGTTTGTTAGCCAGCGGGGTCTGGGCATGCAAAGATTTACATACACTTATATACAGACTTAATTTCTGGGGAGGATTCAGACAGCAGGAGTGTTTCAGTGCTGGGATATGAGTGGGACTCTGCAAGAGCACAGGCTAAAGGTGCTCTGGAGGGAGCTGAGCGCTTTCTGATTTGCAGGGAGGCAAGATCTGAATTATAGCTTTTGTGGTCCTGGAAGTATCAGAGGGATGGGGGTTTTGATTCTGGCATGCTTTATCTCAGTTCAACTGCTGGAAACAGCTGCGCTTGCCTGCGTTTCTGCTACACTGAGCTCCGCTTTCCCGCAATGAGATTGGCTCTGTAGCGCAGATCCTTCCCCCTTTCTTCTTCTTTCCCTTATTTCTGGGTCAGTTTTAGGTGTATTTGACATCTTAGATAGGGAAAAAGATATGCTTAAGTATTAGGAGGAGCACCTGTGAATATACAAACATTTGGTTCACTAGTTAAAGTAAGGAGTCCTTGAAATGGCAGTGCTGCAAGAGATGGTGTTCAGCTGCTGGAGGATTGGCAACAGAGGACCCAGGTGTCGGTGGGAGGGTTAAGTGCCCTCTCCAGGGCAGCTTCCCATGAGGAGGCAGCAGACGACCCCATCTCTCCACTCAGAGCTTGCTTTTTCTTTCTCCTTCTACTCTGGGCCTCATCTAAAGATGAGTTAATGGACAAATCTCCCTCCAGTTCTGTAGAAGATCTCCTTTTCAGAGCTGGGACCCTACATCTCCATAGCCGGACTGAGGTATCCTCGATGTTCCCTCCGCATCCCCTCTCTCCTCGCTGCAGCAGGCACCGAGTGTCTTTCTCAGGTGGTTTCCCTCCCGCCCACCCACCGCTGGGGGAAGGGTGCCCACGCTCAGCATAGCCACGGGAGCCTGCTCTGGTCAGCAGAGCTCGCTCATCTAACCCTGGCCGCAACACATTGACGTGCTATCCTCTGCCGTCGACGCCCCGGAGCGAAGCTCTGCCCCCCAGGAATGTGGAGCTGAAGACTGCCTGGGAAGAGGCAGTGGTGAGCAGCCACCATCTCCCTGCCCAGGTAAGCTAAATCTCGGCTGTTATTTCTTTCCCTGTAGAAGCAAAACCCAATTACATGTATGAGAGGGGTCGGCAAAGAGTGCTTGTTGTTTCTCTGTAAGGGAAAAATGCCTTCCTTGAGTTTCTTAGGCTTTCTTGAAAACTTACCTTTTGCTATTTAATTTGAATGCATTCTAGCAATGTGTAATTAATTAAATGGTATCACTTAATTATGAAATTAATTTTGATGTACGTACTTGGATTCCCCTGGGAGATGGACTCCAGCGGCTTTGGATTCAGTTCTTCCTTTGAACTGAAGCCTAGAGAGAGGGAGGAAAGGCTCAGTCAGTGTGCGCTCGGTGGCTGCCCTTGCTCTGGAAGGCAACGAGGTGGCTGCAGAGTCCCCCCTGGCCTGAGGATTGACATGGGAGGGAAACAAGGCTGGGGAGCACATCCTTGGAGCTTACCTTGTTCTACCTAGATTGCCTCCAGGATAAAACAAGAGTGGAGGCATTTCTAGAAGTGCCTCCAAAATCTCTCCAAGCACCAACTTTGGTTCCCCTTTGCAAGTCAGTCCTCTCCCTGCCAGGGCTTGAGAGCAGCGTGCACAAGTAGAGGGTTCCTCAGGTGCAGAGACTGATGGCCATGGTGTGGGCTGGTGGCCTCCCAGCACTTTGTCGCTGAGAGAACTGGCACTGCCACCTCGCTGGGTTGTTGTGCTTCACCTGTGCTTTACAACGAGCTGTGCCATGTCCGAAGCAGACGAGGGACAGATTTAGCCCATTGCTTTTCTGTCTGGAGAGGAAGGCACGGGCAGCGACTTACAGCTGGGGAAGCAATGCAAACCACAGCTCCTCAGGTGCGCCTGGAGGACTGGGTTATTTTGGAAGCACAAAAGAAGTAGGGTAAATGATGGCAGAGAGCTGCAGTCAAGTCATGGGTAAGAGTCTCATGGGTCACTAGTGGATTTTAGCTGAGGCTTCAGATGAGATATTTGGATGGTAGCAGCCTTGGGAACATGAGTTTATGTCCTTGCGAGATGCGCTGACTGACAGGGCATCATTAGGCTGGCGTCAGAAGGTTTGAAAATGCAAAACTTCACTCATGACTCGAATGTCTGGTGAGAGTCTCCTACAGCATAGCACCTCCCTCCCAAGCAAAGGCAAAGAGTTGTTTCTTTTCACTACAGCATGACAAGATTAGGAGGATTTAGCTGGGATAATCCTCAAAAGAGACAGCAATGATCAGACAAGCCCCAAACTGAACGCTCACCAAGGAAGCAGTTTGTCAAAAGAACAGCAGAATGGCTTATTATATTTGTAAACTGCACATTCATTTTTATAAAAAAAAAAAAAAAAGGAGGAGGAAGACTTCCTTAAATCTTCATCACCAAATAAGTTGAGGAAAGACTACAGACTTCAGAGAGACATTAAAATGTAGCTTTAGAAAGGGTGAGCTTGATATAGAAAAAAGATGAGAAATGACTAGGTGCTACGGAGTTGTGTCTCCACAGCAGCCAGCCACGAGCAAGCCAAGCATGGCAGCACCAGTGTATGCAAAGAGAGCAGGTGGCAAAGGGACATCAGTGAAAGTCACCACTTAAATATGATGGGAGGTGTAACAGCTCTGAGCGCATGCACCGCCTAAGCTGGTTGCTGAAGATATTAATGACCAAGCCATAATAGTGCAGAAAACAGCCAAGAAAATGGGGGGAAATACCAGCTCCAGCTCCCTCCGTCACCACTCATTTCCATTCCAGTTACATCTAACGATCCACCCCTCAAAAGGGGCAAATACAACTACTTTGAGTCCTTCTGCCCGTGTGCTGAAAGCTGCGCGTAGTTTTGGGTCAGGGGCCAAGTTTGTATTAAGTCTGAGTAGGCAGTGCCTAACGTAAAGCTGACCTGATGCCCCATTCCCTGCTGGGAGGCCCCAGCACGCGCTGCAGCATCCCCATGGCACAGAAAGGTTGCTTTGGCCTCTCGTTTTTGAATTCAGCTGCCAGTGAAGAAAGTTTCTACTGCAGGGACTAAACAGACCTGTGTGGTTTCTCTCTGCTTTGCGCATCCCCAGGCATCTGCTGTTGCCTGTCGCTAGAGACAGGACGCTAACCTGGCTGGAGCACTGGGCTTGGCCTTGTACAGGAGCCCAGCCGGTTGCGTATGAATGAAATAGGTAGAGGGCACAAAGATTAGCCCCGCTTTGTTTACAGCAAGAGCTAATGATTTCTTTGTGTGTTTTGTTTGAGAATTTCCCTGGTTATGACTGGCCGGGTTAGGACAGCCCCAGGGATGGTGTCGCTTTTTGTCACTGCACTGGTGGTGCCCGCAGCCCCTGCGCGCAGCATCCCTGTGCTCCTACCCAAGCTTTGGAGCAGATACCTTCTGGACAGGGCACAGGGGCTCTCCACCCATCCCGACACTGGCTCTTGTGCCAGAAATGCCTCACCCCCACCACTAGTGGAGCTGGTCTTCTCTTGCCAGAGCAGGCTGGCCTCATGCGAAGGTGAGCTGGCGAGCCAGGCTCCAGCTGGCTCTGTCGCTCCCGGCTGGAGATGTTGTCCAGCACGTTGCTGGCTTGTGCCTCTTGTCCTCCCCCTCCTCTGCACACCTGGGAGGAGCTCCCGGGAAAGGAGCAGGGGAGAGGGCTCCTGGTGGTGGGCGCTTGCCCACAGGAGGCCCATAGGGATGGGGGAACAGCAGCATGGTGGTGCTGGGGCAGCACAGCCTGCAGCTGGGCACTGGCTCCCAGCTGAGGAAAAGTGATGTTTTTGGAACAGGAGTGATGCAAAACAGCTCTATCCAGTGACATCTGCTGCAGAAAACATTTCTGACCTGTCCCAGGCCTGAAAGTCTTTCTGCCAGAGACCGAATCTGCCTTTGGCCTGGGAAGGGCACAAGGCAAATCTCATAGAGATGCAGCTGCTGGTCCCGAGGGATAAACCCTCTGCCATGTGCGGCACTGCGGGGCGCGGGTGACTGAGGAGCATTTTAACTGAAAACACTTGACGGGAGCAAACCCACCAGCTGCAGGCATGGAGAGGCACGAGTGTGACCTGAGGAGGCACCAGCGGCACGAAGTGCAAGCAGCAGCGGCGGTGCAGGGAGAGGAAACAGGGTTAGAGGTGGAGAGTGAATTTTGGGCTTAGGCTGGTGTGTGTCTGTGGCTACTCCTTGGATAAATGCCAAGGAGGGCAGTTCGGCAGCCAGGCAAAGTAAAGTGACAGAGCAGGAGCTGCAGGAGAACATTTTGAAGGAAGTGGCCATGGGGCTAAGTGTTTCTTGCAGGCTGGGGCTGGGCTGTGCACTCGCGTCTGGTGACCCTGCTGCTCCTCCAGCAGCCACGGCCTCCCAAACCCCGGAGAGGAAATGCTTGCCAGTATGATTGGGCAACGTCCCCTCGCTGCCCTTGCTTTGCCTGTGTAGGTAAACATGTGTAAACGCCTGCAGGCACAGTCCCGTGGACACTTTCAGGTGGTGCAAACCAGCCCCACTGCCCAAAGGTCCTCCTTTCACCAGGTATCCTCCCGCCTGCTCCTGCCCTGCCACCAGCCCCTGTGCCTGCCTGGGGTCGGTGGGACGCGAGGAGAAGAAGGGGGACATAGCGGAGTTAAACTGGGAAGAAAGAGAAAGGTTAATGATGGGCTGGATCAGCTCCCTGACAAAGCTCACCCTCTGGCCATGCAGGTGCCAGGGCAGAGGGTGGCTGGGAGGCAAGACAGCTCATTTTGCTGGCAGCACTATCTTATGGTGGGTTTATCTGATGCAGAAGTTATGGGTGACATGAGAGGGAGAGAAAGGAAGCAATGACTTGGACCCGTACATAGGCTCTCTCTGTGAGCCACACGGATGAGAATGATTTTGTTTTTTTCTTTAAATCCTGAAATAGTCGGCAGCTTGCCCTCCTGACTGCGTATGTTCCAGCACAGGCTTTAATTACGTAGGCACATAACAGTTCCTCAGTAATAGACCAAAGCCATGCTTCATCCTGCAGCCTGCACACCGCATACCTCACATGTGCCAGCTTGGTAACCCATATGTGCAGTTCTCCCCGCTTGCCTTATTTGCAGAACAGAAAGTAGGTGGATTTAACACTGTAGTGAAATCAGATATTAACATGCGCCATCCATTTTAGCAACTAAATTCTATAGGGAAGCTAATTCATAGTTATCTGCCTCATGCATTTATCTGCATCCAGTAAAATCTGTATCCCTTACCCAGGCATACCTCCCACATTAGCTTTGTCAGGGTGGAAAACCCAAGCGTAGGCGATGCAGCACTTTTCATTTTTATTTGCCAGTGCAATTACAAGTTCTTGAAGGTTGTGGGTCAGCTGGCTGATTTGTGCTTAGTGTAACAATAAGGTCACCCACCAAATAATCTTCCCCAACTAATTGGGGAGGTGGTCAGTCTCTATGGGCCTCCCTGTACTGCCAGTCCAATTTAATGTTCTTATTGCCATGGGAATTTCAACTTGCTGCATGGGCAGTCTACTCCATGCTAATTAAAGTTCCCTTCACTGATTGTCACAGCTGTCCATGCTGATTAAACTTCCCATTCATTTAAGTAAGACAGCAGTGACTACATCCACGCCAGAAACCATTCCTTTGAAGTGACAATCTGAATTCATCAGACTTTATCACACTAGTCTACGCAGGCACTTCAGCTGCTGAGAAACTATTATTACAACATCCCTTCCCCCATGCCCAACCTCTCATTGCATTTAATGCAATCTGTCATTTTCTGCCTCAAAATACCCCTCTGCACCCCTGGCCCTAGCGCTGTAGCTTTTTCTAAATAAGCACACTGATGGCTTAAGCCACAGAGGCGAGAAACACTTCCTTTTTCTGGCTCAGACTGCTGCTGCCGGAGAAGGGAGATCTGTTCGTGTTTGGGACGATGCAAATTTTGACTCAACAGCCACCGTTGCTGACACTGGACTTGCAAGCTAATGCATATGGACTATGCTGCTCATCACAGCCAGTGCAAGGATTAGTCATGCCTCAGCTTTGAAGTAAGCAGATTGTTCAAGGGAATGGTCTTTATAAGGGCCACCAGCACAGCCCTCTCCAGCAGCAAAACTGGTGATGGAAAAGACAGCTTACCAGGGGCTGGACCATCCAATACAACAGAAAGAGTGCCCTGCCATGAATTGGCCTGTAGTTTGTGTAGTCTGCTTTAAATGTTCCTGACGAAAGGGATCCCTTAAATGTTGAACACGTAGAATGTGCAGTTGGTAACTGCTCCTGATTAAGGGTTGCACAAGTCTTGGTTGTCTTGCTACTTGAGGCTGCTACAAATGTGGGTTTTTTTGCCCCTTACCAGTAATTACAAAAATGTTGTCATCTCCATATTGTCAATTTTTAAGGCTAAAATGTCAGAAAATTTCAATGATGCTCATTATTCTTTATGCTTGGCTTAAACTCTCCTTTTCTTATCTGAATGTCTTTCCTAAGTACTTTGACATCAGAATAATCTGTCGTCTTCTTCACCGATTGCAGCTCTAGACTGTTATCCCAGCTGTGGCATGCCCAAAATACCTTCTTATTTACAAAAGGATTTCGGTAGCTAGAACCCCTTTCCTGTAGTGTAGCTGCCAACTCTTTCCAGAGCTCATCTGTAGTGTTCCCGCTTTAGGCAGGAACTCGAGACTGATGCAAGCACAGAATAATTTTAACTACTAAGATGTAAAGGACATACCTCATTTATCATTTTAAATACTGTAATTACTCCTTAACATGAGTTTGTTATCAGCAGTGTCATGGGCCTGATGAATAGATTTAGCTTTTTCCCACGTGTGATGGAAACCCAGTATTCCCAGACCAGTTACTAGATGCTTTAGATATTTACCTGTGTCAAAAATGCCCAATCCGGGTTTCCACGAGTCTGTTTCCATTGCTTTCACACATGAAAGAGAAGAAAAATTATTACTGAAAATAATGGAAGTACTAGAGATTACAAACTTCTGACTCAATTTAGAAAAGTCAATTAATACAGTGAACTATCATTAACAACTAGGAGCTAGGGAAATCAGTAAACCTGGAGACCTTTATGCACGCATTTCAAGCCATATCTAGGAGCCTTGTATCACTGCCTCCAGAGCACTAATCTTTTTTTTTTAATGATTTTAAATACGTCTCTAGATTGGTTTTGGTCTTGTTCCCCTAAATCGCGTTGATGCTGAGGCAAGTACACTGACTTCAGTACAGTTTTGCTTGGCTTAGGTTGTTTTCCACTGAAAATCTATGAGTACCTCTCATCTACAGATTTCTCTATCCCCTCAGCCCATCCAAACATGAAGAAGTTGTCTAAATTTTGCTTGCAGCCTATCAGGCATGGAAAACTTCATCAAAATTGCTGCTTTCATAAATAAACCCCAAAGTGTCTTTGTTTTTGGAGCCTGCTGAAGAGCTTTCCCAAAAAGCAATGGTTTGCTCTGGATTACAGCCAGATGAAAGCCCTTGCAGCTGACTAGGACAGGAACAGTACCAAGGAGCACTGGTGAGATCCTTGACCCCTCACAGTCCATCTCCAGTTTTGTTCAGAGTGGTTTGCAAAGAAATGTGTCTCAGGCCCATTGAATCCACGCTGCCTCCCGCGTCTGAGTTTCCCTGCTCAGACTGGCAGCTGGTGCACTCTTGACTCGAGCCAGTGGGTGAACCACAATGTAGGTTTGGAAAAAGTCATGGGATGCCCAGTGAGAGCACTGACCTTGTCCTTAGGTTGCCATCCCAGCGAGGAGCTATCAGCTTCTCTTTGGGAGGGAAACTTACTGCTTGAGACAGATGGCTGAATGAGATGTGTGGTCTCCCTTACACTAGGAGGAACTGCGTCATGTTTCATCGCTAAGGTGATTTTTCCAGACCACCTCCCTCTTTATGCTGAGGACTGCTCAGACACCCTGTGAAGCATCTAAAAACTGAGGAAAGCGAAGGGCTGAGAAGTCAGTCATGATACACATAGAAGTTTTGCTGTGATTTTGCTTAGGAGGAGAAGTAGGGTGAAGGAAGGGCAGGCCTGGGTAACGGGGAAGGAAACAGGAGGAAAGACAGGAGGAATATTCCTAGTTTATCGTCCACCTGTTTGCCAGAATTCTGTACATGCCTCAGCAGAGTCATGAGGAAACAGCAGCAACTGGAGCTAGGGCTGCTGGTTGCAGAGCAGGAGGACCCTATCCATAGAGAAGAGTATGTATCCATAGAGAAGCTCGTTTGTTGTCAGAGCAGCCAACGTATCTCCTGAATGCTGTCACTAAGAAGAACAAGAGATTTCAGTGAAACCAGCTTGTGAATAGATAGTCTCAACAGGTGTGCTTCACCCTCCCAGTGTGGAGGAGCATCCAGTGACTGCAAAAAGAAAAGATTCACATGAAGCTACTTTTCAGCCTGATTAGTTGAAAAAAACAGCCAAAGAGCAAATCATGGATCACGGAATCATGGAATTTTCAGAGTTGGAAGGGACCTCTAGAGATCATCTAGTCCAACTCCCCTGCCAAAGCAGGATTGCCCAGAGCATGTTACTCAGGACTGCACCCAGGCGGGTCTTGAAAATCTCCAGAGAAGGGGACTCCACAACCTCCCTGGGCAGCCTGTGCCAGTGCCATGAAGAAGACCCTGCACTTCCTGAGTCTTCTGTACAAATATGCTGCAGTGGAAAACGTGCTTAAAGCAGTAGGAGCTGCATGGCACGTGGAACCAGCCAGGGCGCTGTGCAGAGATCTGCCCATCTTTTCTCTTCTTCATAAGCAGGGACATAAGCTGAAGGACGCAGAGCAATGGAATGTGCCTGTCCCGTGTCTCACAGATTTGCTTCTGCTGCCAGCTCATTGCCAGGGACTACCCTCAGAGCACAGGCTCCTCTAACCTCTCTGACTCTTTAAGCTCAAAAAAGACAGACAGATGTTTTTCAGACAGACAGATGCTGCGAAAGGATAAGACTGCTTTTTGCCAGTAGGAGCAATGCTGAAGTTTTTCTAGATTCACTCTTCTCAAGAACTACTTCAACTCCGATGACCGCAGGTGCTCTAACCTGTCCCAATCCCCATGGGTGAGAACTGTCTACTGCTTCTTCAAGCAGTCTTCTCGTCACTCACACCCTTTTAAAACTTTATGTGGCAAGAAAGCCCCTGTGTTTTCCTTCTTAATGCCAAGGATTTTGGGTAGCTGGCTGTAAATATGGAGAATATACAGCTTTCTGAGTGACCCGTAAATCCAGGCAAAATCTCTGTTTCTTGCATGTGGTCCTAGACACATAACAAAGAAAGCTCTCAATGAAATGCATATCTGAAAGGGAAATGATTATTCTTATAAGTATCTAGGGCTGTTTTTTTTCCACTTGATGATGCCCATAAAAATCAAAGGTTGATTTTCAAAATACCTGGTCTTTAAAAAAAAAAGGTGACTCCATCACCACAACTCTTCAGTATAATTATCTTGAAAAAAGATTGTGGGCTAAGTGATTATGGGATTTCAAGAGAGTTAATGGGCATTGTCAAGAGCTGAGAAGAGTTGAGACCTTCTGAAGAATGTGCTGCAAGAAACTGCACAGGCAACTGATGTCGTGGGTGTTTCCCCAGCACACCCTTTTGCTAACCTGAGCCCATGAGAGGACGTTCTTCGACAGCCTGGCAAAACCCGCACAACTGATCGCTGTTGTTTGCAGAACAGCGTCCTCATGCTTGGTAGGATCAAGAAAAACAAGTCTCCTTTCCAAGAAAGTAAGGAGTTGTTCAGAGTTTCCCTTTGATCGTTAGAAAAATTGGCTGCTTGGAAACAACACATCTGAGCTGCCAAAACCTGGGCTGAAAAAAAGATCAGGGCTCATTGGGAATATATCAAGTATGTGTTTGTGGGTTTTTCCCTTCTTGTTCTGTGATGGAGAAAACAGGATCATTCGTGACGGAAAATTTGTGCTTTGTAATCACCTTCAGGGAGACCTTAAGGTGCCTTAAGCAATTAGGTGAGGTCAAACTCTGACTTTGATTTAAGATTCAAGCACTGTGTTCCCTTGCTTCTCTGGCAAAGATTCAGCTCGCCAGCACTTCCTTCGGTCCAGGTGTTAGGGCTCTTCCCATTGCCGCCCTGCCAGGAAGGCAGGTCTGTCCCCACAGGCTCTCCCTGCCCTGTATGTGGTCAGTTAATTCGTGTGTTTGCCGTGACTGGCATGTTTACAGGCAACATATTTGCTCTGCTGTTCTGCACAGGCAAATATTGCCCCTCTACTTCCCCTCTGGATTTTGACAAGGGCAAAGGGAGTTGGGGGAGCGCAAAACACATGAGACTAGAAAAAAAAGAAATGGCTGTGACATCAGTATGGCCAAAAAGATGTGAGAAAGGCAAACACAGATGGAAACCAGAGGGGAGTGGAGACTGAAACAAGGAGGAGAGGTATAAAAGTGAGGGAACAGAGTGAATCTTAGGAGGAGGAGGAGTGTATCCATTTTAAATACGCTGCAACTAGGTCAACTACAAGTTGTCATTTAATGGGGTGATTGCTGGGTAAACTTTCTTGGCTGGTGTTATCCAGAAAGTCCTACTGCATAATAACATCCTTTAACCTCAACATCAATGACCGCTTTGCTCTCTCCTGTTGCAATAGTCCTCCCGTGCTTCCCAGCTCTCACCAAAGCCCTCAGGGCCTCGGGGGCACCCTCAGGCTCTGCAGCCTCTCCCTCCCCAGGGGGTTCGGCTGCCTGTGCTCGAGGTCAGCTCCACCACAGCTCTGTCACCCTGGCCCAGGCTTGGGTGCGAGGGCTGTGTGTGAGAGAGGGCTGTGGGAAGCATCCCTGGGGGCCTCCACCCGCACTGCTCGGGGATGGCATGGAAGCACATACCCTTCCCTTTGCTCCTGGCATCTGTGCCTAGTCCTGTACCTTGCGATCCCGATCCTGACCTTGCCTTGCTGGTCTGGTGTCCTGCCTCAGTTGGTCAGACCTGCCCTATCGCTGGGGCTGTTGGCTGACCCTGTGTACCACCACTGGACCCGCTCTGCTCTTCTTGTTGGGTCTCTGCGGCTCTTGTTGGTGAGGTGCAGCCCTGTCTACCTTGCTGCCACCCCGGCTCCCATCCCTCACCCCGCTCTGGCTGCTCCTGGACAAAATTAGTCTCTGAGAAACTTTGCTGTCCTGTCAAGGGAGAGTCAGTGTTTATATGTGCAGCCGAGCGCTCTGGAGCGCTGGGAAGTTGTCGGTGGCCTTGCAGAATGGCCGCTGACGGGGCTGCTTGCTGGTGAAGGACGGTGAATTGCCCAGCCCGGGAGGAAGGAAAGTACAGGTGACGTTTCTAACCCTCAGTATTAAGGGCAACCTCTACGGCCACAATCAGCCTGGAGGCTCCTGGGAACGACAGGAACAGAAGATTTAGCTCAATAGCAGATCTGATAGGCTGCACAGAGCTGGCTTTTTNAACAAATAAAAAAAATTGCAAACACTGTAGTCAACATTGATTCCCACGGCCTGAAACAACAGCTCGCCAGTGACTGAGCTGTCCTTTGCCTTTGGCATTCAGGAAGCTGCTAGTTGGCATTCAGCGCATGAAGGTTTGCGCTAGTCCTCCTCCAGGGCACACAAAACCGATTTCCAGTACTGCTTGAGGGCTAATTTTGGGTTGCTAAAACTATGAAAGAGCAGAAAATCTGCTGCTAGCAATCTTGCTCACCCAGGTGGGCTGGAGAGCCGGCAGCCCTCCGGAAGGCAGCAACAGGCTCTTGGCGCTGAATACCTGCGTGATCCGACAAAGAGGAGAGAGGTTAAATGCCAGCAGGGGAGGAGAGAGAAGCACCATCACGGGGGATGCCATGGCCCCGAGCTGTCTTTCTGCACATGTTTTCAAACCAAACGGAAAAGGAAGATGGAAACTATGGATTTAAAAAAGAAAAAAAAAAAAGAATTTAAAAGCTGAAAGAGGTTGGCAAAAGGAGAATAGTTTAAGTGTCAGTAAGGTGCTGCACAGTGCAGCTATTCACTGGTGCACTGGAACAGCTGGTAGTGGGTCCTGAGATGCTGGTCATGCTCAGGGCCTGGAAACTGAACACACGTGTCTCCTCTCAGGTCACATCTTCATCCCCCAAACTTACCCAGACACAAAGTTCCCCTCTCATTTTGCAACAGTAAATGTTATAAATGGCCTTTATAAATGGTTTTAGAATACTATTTTGAGAACAATTCTAAGTTTAACTATTCCTGTTTCATTTTTTTTCTTAAAAGTTAACTATTGTCACGCAATAACCAGTGTGGTATCTGCTCTCACTGCATCCAGTTATGAACGTGGTTAGGAGTGAAAAACAGTGCATTACTGCATGACTCAGTAGATGTGAGTGGTGAAACTAGCTACGGGGAGGAATTAGAGAAGGGATTGTAATGCCTTTACCTGTATTGGGTCGTAAAATATTCCTTTTACTTGCGGATGTGGAAGACCCCCTGAATGCTTTGAAAATATTGTATTGGTTAGTACGTGGAAAAGTCCCAAACCCAAGGTTTTCTAGTATTCTAGCATTACAAATCTACTATTATTAATTTAAGTTACTATTAATTTAAGACATACCTGTATTCTGTCCTCTTCCTTGTGCAGCCTGAACCTGTCCTAAGTAGACATCAAAAGGGAAAAGTATGATTTATGCCATGTTTGGTTCAGGACTGGCTTTTTCACTGCGTCTTGTTTTATAGCTATCAGAGTTAATGGTTTATATATAGAGACTCATTAATACACTTTTTCAGAGGTTAACTATATATTTTGATCCCACTTAAAAAAGGATTGCTTTGCTCTGTCTGTCTTATAGATTAGCCTAGTTAACATTCCCTTCCATTCCGAGTATTACTTACACAGGTTGCTGGTCTGCATTTAAAAGGTTTGTAGTTACTGCTGTGATTTGCCTTCCCTTATAACTTTCCTTCTCTCACTCACACTGGTTATCTATATTTATTTCTATTTCAGTACCATCCAATTGTGCTGGTTGTATGAGGAAGGTTAAAAAAAGCCCCAAATGCAAAACAACCCTCCAGACCAGATACTACTCTTCCTGCAGAGAGTGAGTGCATACAAGGAAGCAGGCAGACTGTAAATAATGAGACAATGCAAAAATAATGTGGGAGAATTCATGTCTCTGAAATGTCTTCACTGCCATCTACACAAAAGGCTTTTTTTAAGGTGATTGGTTTATTAAATTCCCATTGTTGAACAATACTAAAGGCTCAAAGCATTTGCAGATGAAAACACGTCTTTAATCATGCCTTTCATTTCATTAATTATTTTTAAGAAGCTTGTTAACAACGTTATCCTTTAACAAGCCTTTATTCATTAGTTTTCCCAGAAAGATTAATTCCAAAGCCTGGTGAAATCAGCGGGAATGTTCTAGCTGACTCCTGTGAACACTGGACAGGGGCCCGTGAGATTTTTTTATCAATAAGATATCATAAATGAGACCATTTTGAATGGTTGTCTCAGAAAACAGGAATTGCTGCTCCCTGGGAACTCGATATTGCAAAATTAGGTGACAGCAAATAGCTTGTGTTTGACCCAAACTCGAACCTTCACGGGCCACTGGAAGCCCTTTGATGGGATTTCTAGGAGCTGTTCTGAGAGACCTTGTAAACTCCGGATGCTAAAGAGATCCTGTTTAAGGAAATAACAGGCTCATCTGCCAAAGCTGGCAAGGCTTTTAAACTCTGTAAGCCTTTAGCTCTGGCTCCAGGTGGACCACAGCTAGCCCAGGCTGAGTTTTCAGGCTGTGGTGGGGAAAGCCTGTCTGCGCGGTAGCGTCGTATGGGGTTGTGCAGGGCACACTTTCCATGCGGGAGATTGGTATGTGCCTAAGAGGTGGAAGAAAATTAACTCTGAGCCTGAGAGCTCACCTTGTTTCGGGTTTGCCGTAATGGAACCTAAATGTGTATATAACTCCCTTTACAAGGTCAGTAGAAACAGAGTACAAGAGGGTAAGAGAGCGCTTAGGTCAGTATCAGAAGTATTTTATGCCACTTTTAAAATGAATTAACCCTACCCTCCACACCTATTTTAGCAACGTAGATTTCTTTCTATGCTCCTTTTGGCTGTGCTGGGCCTCGGGGCTGTTCCCTCTTGCCGTACCTCCCAAAGGCATGTTACCACCATCCCTGCAGTAAGGTGGTTTCTGCCATGCCTTCGCTGGCTGGGGCAAACATGGTGGTGGTAGAGGGTGAAAGGTTGGAAGTGCTCTTCCACGGTCTGTAAGGCTCGTTCTTCCTTCAACTCTGAGATGCCAGTGAGCCTGCAGCGTGTGAATGTGTGTTCATTAAAGCAGAGCTCTGTGCAGGCTGGAGGCTGAGGCAGGACTAGGAGAGGTCTGTAACTGGGGGTGGACAGTCACCAGGTGAATCCCAAGAACCGGGTCAGAAATGAAAGCAGTGGAGTAGAGAAAGCGTGGTTGGGAGCAAGTCCTGTAGTGAGCAGGGGGGCATGGAGGCAGTAAAGGATGGCACCAGCAGAGGGAAATGCAATTTGGAGTGGACCTTGCAAATGATAGGAACTGATTTAAAAGGCAAGTGGCTACTCTGTGCACAAAGCATGCCTGGTCTTCTGCAACTTGGTCAGCACCTTTGATGGGCTAAGTAGTCGGAGTTAACTTGGGGGGAAAGGCAGCATCCAAAAATAAATGCCAGCTCTTCTCCCTAGTGCCAGGACGGAGCCCTTACCCAGTGCATCCTGAAGGTGTGAACCCTGGTGGCCTAGAGGAGAAGACCTTTCAATGCTTTCTCTAGCACTTGCACTACTGTTGTCTCCCTCGACTTTTTTTTTTTTCTCTTTTTTTCTTTTCTTTTTTCTTTTTACTACTACAGTAAGTCACAGCTGGGGATGAAAGCCTACAGTGTCCAGTGGTAGGCGGCGCTCAGCTTAGAGTCCCGGTCTGAGAAGACTTGCAACCATTGCCCCGAGCTGGGCACAGGCTGCAGGGCAGCGCCTTGCCTGAGGATGCCCAGGCACTCGCTGCCTGGTGCTTGGTTGCCAGCTCAGTGCGTCAGTGTGGCACTGAGGATCGTGACGTGGTTTATGATTGTAGTGCTCACAGAAGCACTGGATTTATTCCCAACCCTCATCTAGGCTCCAAGCAACTGTGCAGGAAGGGATTGCTTGAAGAGCTGGGATGGGAGAGGGCAAGTGAGTTTGTGGCCCTTGGGAGTGTGCTTGGTTGACTGCTGCTGGAAAGAGGCAGAAGTTGTCATTGTACCAGAGTGTGGCTGAACTTAATGTTGTGCCCGGAGCAGGAGAGAGTTTGCATCTACTTTCAAAGCCCGCTGCCATCGCTGCTGCCCTCTCGAGATTGTCCTTTACTGCACATTGAACTGGTGAAGCGCTGCACTTGCCAGTAGGGCAGATAGGAATAAGCTGTCAAATGTCATCGTAGTCACATCAGTGGTTTTTTCCTTTAGCAGTTTTGCCACATCAAATCTTTAAAGCAGGGGTCCTGCGATGGAACAGAGCCTCAGATATTTTTCCTGTTTCTGTATGTTTGACAAACAGATGATCAAGGGGAAAGAACAGCAAGAGCTAGGACGGAGGAGTTTTGCCCCTAATCTGCAAGTCCTGCTTTTCATTTGCCTCTGTGAGCTTTTGCCAGTACCAGCGGCTGCAAATGGAAACACCAGAGCTAACAGCAGCCACAGCCGTACTCCCTCTGACTGTGCTCTATTTTAAGGTTATATACTTTTCAGGCGTCTTTTAAAGTCAAACTACCCATGCCCTGCGAGAGGTAGGTCTGTGAGTCCCGGCGAGCCAAGACAGACAGGAGCATATTTGATTCTGTCCGGTCAAGCCAAACTCTGGTTAAGGCCAACAGCCTCATCAGAAACTCTGGCCTGAATAATAGGCGTGAGTCCTAAAGGCTCCTCAGACAGAGAAAACTGATAAACTGCTTTGTGTATGGTCATCACTTCAAAATTGTATTTGTACTTTCTGTAGGGTTTTTTTTTAGCCCATCCTTCTCTTTAGGAATCAAGAAGAGATCAGGATAATTCAGGAAGCCAGATACCGAGTACAGACACGCTGGACACGGCCCTAGAAATGAAGTCTGAGAAATCAGAAGTACATCTCCACCACCACTCCAGCTCAAAATAACTTGTCCCTAAGTCTAGTAATTTTAATCTTCTGGGAGTTAATTTATGTTTAGAATTTCAGTAAAGAAAATTGTGAAAAAATATGGATCCATATTGCAATGAAGTGACCACTGAAACACTTGAAAAAGTGAGTGCTGTTTTTTTTCCCATTTTTTGACTACAGGTTTGGTCTTATCAAAGACAAATACAACCTTCCCACTGATGTCAGTGTTGCCAGAACATTACCCTCAACAGGCATTTCTCACTGACTGGGGAACCTCAAACAGGGTTTCCTAATTGCTAGTAAAGACAATAACGGCCTCTTCTGTGCTCAGACAGGAATGGGAAATTGAGAGGACAGCAACAAGCAGGACCAAGTTTACAGGCACATTAGGTACCGAATGATGCAGATTCCCACTGAATTTAAACCCCTCTGAATTGCGTTGGTACTTCTGTAAATCCTGCCGTACACATACCTGCACATTTGACTTAGGAAGATTAACCTCTCCAGCCCCTGCCCTTATTCTGGGCTCACAGCTAAATTTGACTTAATGATGCTTTCCCTCAAGACCTGAATTACCCAAAAGATGCCTGCCCTGCCGTGTGCTTGGCTCTGACTTACTCGGCAGCAGGGATTGCTGCAGTTATGTGTGAGAGCAAAGCCGAGCTCAAGGCACTCAGAAATAGCGACGGAGCATAAAATCTAATGATGCCCCAGCTCCCTTTTCACTCAAAAGCAATCATAACCCCATGCTCAGAAACTTGCAAACAGTTGAAAACACTCTCCTTTACTTGACCACGCAGCTGAGCAATTACACATTGTATGGGAAAACGCCTCTAAATACTTGAATTGCAGGCCGTGGGTTGGAATGGGAGCTGGCTTCTGGGTTGAGATGCAGAGCTCTGAGCAGCCACCGCTCTGCTGTCAATAACATGAGTGGAATAACATCACATTTACGCCAGGCTCAGAACCACAGCCTGAGGTTTTCGAAAGAGCATTGGTTTAACGTAAGTTTGCGTTTCAGAGCGCTCAGCCCTCAGTTTAGATGGCTATGCAGCCCTTCTGCATCGTGTACCTTACAACTAAATCAAGTCTCCCGTTGAGAGAGTAAGACAGAACGAAGCAGTAGGAAAATACAATTCAAACAACGCAAGCTTTGTGTCAAGCGTTGTGAAACCCAGCGTTTGTCAAGGCTGAAATGCGCAGATATTCACTTAGAAAGGCTTCCCCAGAGCTGTGGGTGATCAGCATCTTTGACATTCAGGCCAAGCGTCTGTTTTTCAGTTTAAATCCAGACTTGGATTCAGTCATTGAGTTCGCTGAGGCTTGAAAGGTTATTGAATCATTGCTGCCTTAAAATACACTGTACTGCATGCCCTGTGGCATACTTCTTCACCATACTTACTTGATGCTGCCGCTACCACAGATGCGTATGCTGGGTGGACGCTGCTAGAACCTAAAACCAAAAGATTTTAATTTTCAGCTATTCAACCAAATAACCCAATGTTAATGAATAAGAATAAATGGAAAAGGAAAGATTAAGGAAAACGAGGTGTGCAAAAACCACACATTTCCCTCACAGTGTTTTCCTCTTTAAAATCTACAAGCTGTTACAAAAAAACATATTACAACTTTCATTTATTGAAAGTTATCACAAAATTAATCCTAAGGTGAGTTTTGGCCTATTTGTTGAACTCTCAGTCCAGATACTTGAATCAAAGAACTATTTGTTGACCCCTATACTTGAAAATCATGACAACATTTGGGAATGGAGAGCTTACTCCCACATTAATCAGTTTATGTGCTAGTATATTACATATAAAGCCATAAATTTACTGCAGATGAACTCTCATCTCAGAGAATCTACACATGATTGTGTTTATGTGAGGCACACTAATTT
Organism: Anarhynchus alexandrinus; assembly: GCA_008711295.1. Lineage (NCBI taxonomy): Eukaryota > Metazoa > Chordata > Aves > Charadriiformes > Charadriidae > Anarhynchus > Anarhynchus alexandrinus. The sequence goes on along the minus strand of VUYV01000359.1, from coordinate 527,528 downwards.
TGTATATATCTCAAAAGCACAACTCTAACTCCAGGCCATCCGCTGGAATTAATTTTTTTGTCCACTCCTAGTATTTCTACATTGAATTACTGAATTCACGATCCACTAAATCATGGCATATTCAGCTGCATGCCTTGTTCCTTAAATTTTAGGAAAGCTGTAGGTCTGGAGGAAAGCAATTCAAACATCCGTGCTACTGACCTATATCTCTGATCCGATGCAGTCCAGGTCGAGTCTTGGCTGCAGCTGCAACTGTTGTGGTTCTGGTTGTTGCAGGTGTTGTGGTTGGCTTTGGCGTTGTGGTGGAAGGATCCGTTGTGGTGGTCGTTGGTGTTGGGGTTGTGGTGGCCATTTGTGTAGCTGGTGTTGGCGCTGGGGATGTCTGATACTCTCTGCGGACTGCATCCCCTGTAGGAACATTGACACGACCACTGCAGCTGGATGTGTGACGCAGATGGAAGCATCATTAATAGCGCTCACTGTTTAAGGTGATCCAGACACTGATGTTCTCCTCAGGATGTCTACAAGCATCCTCATCTGTGGAGCCATTAGTGCCTTCGTTGCTGTGTGGGTGTGTAGCGCGCATGCCTGTGTGATGCTGTATCACTCTGCTCTCCAGAGGGTGCGGACAACAGCCTGTTGTAGCCTTAGTGTTTTCCCTGTACTCTCTCTGCTCTGATCAGGAGCACCTATCAACCTGACAGATGTCTCAGACCTATGAAATGGTTCAACCAGCCAGTTGCAGTTTTCACTTTGCCATCATCTTTTCTCAGTGTAATTAAGCAGTTGGAAAGAGCACACAGATGGAAATCAATTGACATCTGGAAATCAAAGATGGCCATTCTGAGTCACAAACCAGAGTAAAATATGTGTTGCCCACCACAACACTGAAATTTTTTTGACAGAAGGGCAACTTTCTGGTAACGGCGTTCCGGGGAGTGGGTCAGAGCCAGAGCAGGGAGCGTTAGGGCTTCGGCTGAGGGGAGCCAGGGAGAGCACCACTGATTCATCTAACTTTGACTCATCTCACAGTCACTACTACTTTTAAAATGTATCATCTGTTGTGAGAACAGTGACAATGCGAGTTGCAAAATTTGCATCCGAAATATCCTTATACGAAATTGTTAACATGCTTACAGCTCTTTCAAGTCATCGTCTTGAAAAAGAGCCTTCACCCTTATCTTCTCCATCTACAAAAGCTGCCCTAAGATATATTCCGTGTTCATCTCAGCCTTGTTCCTCTCCTCCCTGCCCATCGCCTTGGGGATGGCCTGACATGCTGTCTACACTGAAAGGGAATAGTGTGCAGCCTATTCATTGCTGCGTAGCACAAGCTTGTATTTTATTGCTGGATGTTCTCCTTTTGGAAAGCATCATCACGAAACCGTCTGGTGGATTAATTACCACCTAACGCTAGCCAGTGAAAAACTCAGATCTCAGACAGTTTTAATGGGATAATGTTGAAAGAGAGCTCAGAAGAAAAACAAAACAACTCAGCTGAAAAAATCAGTATGAATGGCTCTCTTTGGGCTAAACGGTGCCGTGCTCCACGTTGCTGCGCTAAAAGAAAGAAGGCAGAGGGCACAGTGAGTCTTCCCCTGTGATCTGGTGCTGCTGGAGCGGGGAGCAGGCCCATCAGCCAGACCTACACCCCAGGCTGCAAGAAGCAAGAGAGCTGGAAACAACAGTATTAGCCGAAAACCCAAGGAAGCAGCATAGTAAGAGCAGAGGAAAGACGTTGCCTTGGTGCACGTTGGCTGGGTTTCTGGTGGCGCCTTTGACACAAGAGGAGGGCTCTTGGGGGCTGGCTGTTCCCACTGCTCCCGCAGGCAGGGTGCCCGTCTCCCTCACAGTATCTCCAAAGGGTTTGCAGGGCGCATGCCCTGCGTAGGAAATTGCCAAGCGCTGTAACGCAGGCTTTTGAAGTGCACGGCACCTGAACTCTCCCAAAGCGCAGGCGGAAATTAAACTGAGAGGTTGCCCTCTCTTCTCTGAAGTGGCACATGCCCTTCAAGCACTGTTGCAGGCACTCATGGAAAGGGGGTTGGTTCGGTGGGAAAGAAGCTGTGGAGAAGAGGTTGGATGGGGGGTAAAGCTGTGTGTTGCCAGTGTGCTTCCTGTAAGCATCTGCAGGCAGTTTAGACTGGGAGGGGTACTGTAAAAGAGCACCGAGATCCCCAACCCCTACCTTGTTCTGATGCTTTTTCCGATGCGTTAGCAGTATCTGCGCTCTTCGCAGCTTTTAGGTCTTGCTCTGGCTTTTTAGGCTCTGAAGCAAAATTAAGCACATTAGGAAATACAGCTCTGGAAGAAAAAAAAAAATTAAGTCTCCTATTTAGAGATTATCAGTCCCCAAAGGAAGGCGTCCCATCACCTGGCATTAGGTAGGTCAGTCAGTCCAATCAGAGCTGTCTCACCAGGCGAGAAAAAGTGATGGCTGGGTGCCTCTAGAAAGTAGTCACCTCGTATTTTTGGTGCCAAATTTAGGCATTTTTACTGCCCCAAAGCTCCTGCCAATGTCAATAGAATTTCTGAAGTGAGCAATAAATTTGGGGTTTTACCACTAATAAACCAATACTTATAAGATTAATGCCTCACGTTGTTGATTTTTCCTCTGAGTAGAAGTGTGTCCTGAGAATCAGGGTCATGGTGTGTGTAGGGCATTTGGGGAATACCAGCTAACATGCAATATTTCAGTCACTAATTAATGTTCAGATGTAGTTCTTTCTTGCCTGACATTGTCAGATCATCATGAGGCCAAATCCTGAATGCCATGGACTGGTTTCGAAGGAAAAGGGAGATTTTTCTGGTTCTGTTTTTTCTTCCAAAACCCGAAGTCATCAAAGTACTTGGAATATTTATTACAGTTCATTTACTGCTACCCTGCAAAAGAATCTGCCTCTGCTTTTATGTCTGATTGAGTACTGGAGGATTTTGATCTTCCATATTTTTCTCTTCTCTAGCTATTTTGGCAGCATTGACCTATTTGAGAAATTACTCCAGGATTAATGGTTTCCTAAAAAGGTGTATTGTTTTTTAAAACAACAGCTTTTGATTGTTTTTAACCTGCTGTGAATAGTTACAATTTTGGGAAGGTTTTTCTTGCTGTGCCCAGCATTTGGGCAGCACTGTAACCGCCAGCAGCATTTAAAGAAATGTCAGGCACTGTGAATCTCTGGTGTCCCTGGGATGAGGACCAGAATTGCATCTCTGACAGCTGATCAGGTGTGAAGCAGGATTTTTCACTAATCTGGCAGCAAGTGACTGTAATCCTCAAAGAAATGCCTTCACCTCCTACAGATAACGTGTTTAAGTATCCAAGCGTGCAATGTGGTCTCTATAATTTAAATCAGAAGAAAAAGGTAGCTTTTTTAAAATTGAGAAACAAGTAGGGAGTCCTCTATCACAAGATGGCTCCAGCACCATATTACGGAGATTTTTATCTTAAGAACAAGCTGTTTCTAGCAGAGTACAGCTGAGAGTGCTGGACTGAGGTGACAGGGCTAAGGAGGGCTGATGGGGCCAAGGGGGGCTCGTGGAAGATGGATTGTGACCATCAGATCTCTTTGCTACCTGTGGGGCAGGGCTGGGCAAAGCAAGGCAGTAGCATCCTCCAGCACTGAGTTTGACGTAACAGTTATTATTTGCCCCTTTGATCATCCTGGGTTTTCTCTGCGTGCACGCACAGACTTTGTTGCTAGGATCCTAACGTTTTCATTCACACTGTTTGATTCAAGAACAAAGTGAAGGAAACCTCTTGTGTCTTTGGTTTGCTGCAGGAACAGTCTCCTTGTAGTTTGTGTTGCTGAGATGTGACTTGGTGCTCCCCATGCCTATGCTGATTCTCATGTAATGTGGGTTTTAGCACTGGTGGAAGAAATTGTTGTTTGCAGCCTGCTGAGCTCTACCCTGGCTGTGATTGTCCCTGGTTTGGTGTCAGACGTTTGGGCTGATGAATGATGAGATGTGGTATTAGCAATTGTTTCCTAGAAAAAGCCACAATTTCTGAGGTACTGCCTCCCTTCTAGCAGTGCATATTTGGCTCAGTAATTTCTGTGTACCTGGTCAAGACACATATACAAATCTCTACCTGTTTGATTGTAAATGCAAAGGTATTGCAAACTAAAGGCATGGCTTTGAGCGATGCATATTCCATCTGAACAGCTACAGGGTTCAGATGAAACTGTGCCTGCGTGCAAGTAAAAGCCTAAAGATGAGGAAAGAGCTCTACTTTGCTTCCATGGACCAAACAATAATGGGCAGGAGAAAAGCAGGACTCCACATAACCTCCATGTGGCTTTGGGTGGATGCACCCACTGACAGGCATTTGAGGTCATGGAGAAGATACAGCACACTTTGTTATACCACAGCTCACAGAGGATAAGCTTAGGAAGGCTCAGGCTCAGCAAACAGCAAAAAAGCCGTGTTAGGGAAGTGTGTACCAGTATGAGACGTTCATTTTGTTTTCTTTCACACCCCCAAGGAAGAATCTGAACATTACACAGTTGTTACAGGAGGCACAAAAAATTGTCATTTTAAGCGATGGAGGCACTTCATGTACACTTGAATATCGGCTACCACCTGGTGTAAGACTTGATCAAAGATCTCTGACAACAACTAAATTATTTAAACTTAGTTGAGTCTTGCACAGTAGGATGCTGACTAAAAATTGTTATACAGAGTAGTTCTTTATCATATCATCCTTAGCTAAAGCTGCAGCGCATTGCCATCTGTGTCATTAGTAATATATTATTATTTATTATTGTATTCTCAACACTGAATATCCCAAAAGATAACATGGATAGCATTAGGAGAAAGTCAACATGTAAAACCTCAAATGCTTTCATATAATCAGTACGACATCATACTCATTAACAGATCTAAAGCAAGGGAGAAACTACTTGGGAACAGAAGTCTGTGAAACATGGTATACCCAAAAAATAGAAATTGTCTGGGATAATTTCTGTATGCTTAACATAAAAAAATATTGTAGGAGATTTGGATGAGATACTAAGAGAGGCATTAACTTCTGACTGAATAGTTATATCCTCGTATTACACAACTGAGAAGCTGCAACAGATAGTTGTTAATGGATGTAAGGGAAAGTCAGTCGTAATTACTTGCCTGATTTAACAGCTGTGCTTTTTGAAGAAGAATATTCAAGAGTTGACGGATATGTCACACCTTTTCTTGGCTTGCCCTCTGCAAAAAAATCATTGGACAGCATCACAAAATATTCTAAATTTTCTTGCAACAAACCACCCGTCTGACAAATGTGTTCAGAATCAGGCCCTGCTCCTTTACTGCCCAATTACTTTTCTTGAAGATTTCTTTCATCTGATGGCAGAATCTCAAAACCATGCCACTAAAAATACCGATGCCTAAATCCACCACCATAAAAAAAAGTAGAGACCATGAAAAGACAGTCCTGGGAAGGATTTGAAGAGGTCAGTTAGTCCATTCCTTTGCTCTCAAATAGTGTTAAGCGTAAGGGGACCATTCCTGAAGGGCATCTGTATAACCTGTACTTAAACCCACAGCCATCCTAGGCAGCCTTTTCTGCATAGTGCCTGGCTATGCAGCTGAGTTAGAAAGTACATTTGATGTGGGATTCACTTTGTCACGCACATGGCATTCTTCTCTGACCTCACTTTTGCAACATGCCATTTCTGGCAACAGTCTTTTGCAGTAATAACAGTGAAAGAAGGCTGTGTTTGTGTGTGGGAACATATAGTACCTATATTTAGATCTAAAATGAGGGTCCTGTCTTAAAACAATGAGGTACATTTCCCAGTTAAGCTTTAAACCACAAATCTTTTTAGTGCCGCACCAGATGCCATCTGTATTGGTACACATGACCATGCAACTCCATCTCTTGGGGTAGTTTTTGTATTTCCGAGGCATGTCTATATCACTGAAAGAAAAGTGTTGCAGAGAAGCCCAGTGTAGGGAAGACTGCTCTGGCCTCTAGGAGCTGGAAGCAACTTATCTGTACCAGCTAAGTCCTACATCCGTAGGACTTCTAGACCCGCCAGTGACTCTCTCTACAAGATGCTTTGCTATGTCACGTGTCTGGACCACCTCAGGTGAGACCTACCTGCACCTCCTGCAAAACCTGAGTCATGATGGTGATGCTAGGTTTGCTTTCCTTTATTCCCTTGGTGAATTCTTTTAGAAGTTATATATGGCACTGCGAGCATGTCAGTTGTCATCCTGGGTGATTAAGGCAGAGACCAACAGCACCGAACAGAATTAGCTGCTACAGACTGAGCCACGCCTGGGAACTGGGGGCTATTTTGCCTGTGGGGGCACACAAAGAAGGGTATATGCGAGAGGAATTGGTCCTCTGTGTGCATGGATGGCCATGGAGCTGGAGAGGCATTGTCCTTTGTCCCTTTTCATGTCTCTAGCTGCTTTGTTTTACTCCTCTCTGAAATTTCAGATGTCATTAAAAAAATCCTCGATGAAGAAGTTAGTTTGAGTTACTAATGAGGCAATGATGTAAGGAGCTATTCAATTTCTCATTTACAGTGGTATAAACTCAGAGCAGCTCCACTGAAGTCAACACAGATCTGCCAAAGACCAGAGCTGGCAAGTCAGCACGCAAGGACAAGCTGGAAAGAGCTTCCTCCTTGCCCTCGGGTCTCTCACAGAAGCTGGCCTAAGTGAAGGGCAGCAGGTCTTCACTTCCACTTCTCCCCGAGCTAAAACCAGGTTCAGGAGCCAAGCAGGACTAGGGAGCTCTTCTGCCAATTTGGTAGAAAGATGGAAAAGTTATAGGATTGCAGATGATTTCTAAATGCATTTCTTTATCCCCAAGAGAGGCAAAGTTGTCAGGTATGAGTGGTTGGTACATGGATGCGGCAATAGTGTAATCATCTGATCTTAACTTAGAATCTTTCTGTGCTAATATGATTTTTAATGCAAACCTGAAGTCCGCTGCTGTGCAAATAAACTAAGCGGTGTGGGGAGGCTGGCTGCTCCCGGACTCTGGGGTTTTTGGTCAACATCAACTTGCATCCCATATGTGATGAAGAGGTAGGTCTGAGGCCATGACCTGAATGTGGCCCTGCTCTCTGGAGCAGCGGTAATATGTCTTTTCCACTGCCTGGAAAAAGTTGCATCTGGGTCGGAGTTTGCTTAACATTCTTAAAAATGGTTTTACATATGGGCTGAAAACCTCAACTTCTGGCCGTTGAAGTACGAGCCATGGGGTGGTGGCTGCTCACCCTCTCATGCTTACTTGTGACTAGCAAACCCAAAGGTTTAGGACTCTATTTTCTTAACCCACTAGCTGCAAAACTCCCACTAAACTGAATGGAGTCATTCAACTGAGTGCCAAGGCATTTCAGTGCTTGAAAGCGAATACCAGTGCATTTGCATACCTCCTGGTGTGCTGGCTGCTTCAATCCCAGAGGACAGACCTCAGCCCCCTCGGCCCCTAAATCACGCCACTTCATTGCCTGGATCCCCCCCGAGGATTCCTCTTTTGTGTGGATGCTCATTCACAATTTAAACATCACAAACTCTCGGTGACAATATCCTAACTGGGAATAAACTGTTGGCACCTTTCCAGGGTACAGTATCGCATACAGGTCTGGTCTGCTGAGAGGGAATTTAGGGGGAGAATAAGGGACTCAGTTCAAATTCTAAAGCTGTCCCGAAATTAATGCCTTGGGTGACTTTGTATTTTTATTGGAGAATGCTCTGTGCAGCTCTGTCTTTTTATGACTCATAACTATTAAAAAAAACCCCAATGCATCTCTTTTTGAGAATGAGATCTGTCTGCGTTCAGCCACAGGCTGCTGAGATGAATAGCACAGCTTTCCTGGGGTTTTAGTCTTCTGAATTTCTCTTTAAAATTCTAAAATTTCCACATTTTCAGTAGGTATAGTGAGTTTTCTTCCTAATTATATATGAAATATGATATGATACATCTTACATGATACATTATGTTAGATTTATGCTTGAGCTAGCTTATGAAATAAGTAGTTTCACTGATATCAGTGACAGCACTCAGGACGCATAAAATTAAGTGCGCGAGGGACAAATCTCATCATGCCTACACATACCCGGAGTTCTCATCATCTCCTTTTACGTGTGCTTGTAACTTTCTCTTGTATCTTCTTTTATAGTGTCTCATTAATTAAAAATAAAGATTTGCTACTATAAATCAAAAAATCCTACAGTTTTGTGGGATAACAACTGAGCAGCTGCCGAGGTAAAAAAGAAATCTTATTTCACATTTATGTACCAGAATTACAATGTGTTGTTTGTCGGGGGAAAAAACAGCAACAAGTACAAGTAGCAATTCAGCTTTTCCAGGAAATTCCTACTCATTCAAAATAAATCCTTCTCCTAATGTGGTGTACCCATGGCAGAATGCTCTAAAAAGTGCATCCAAATATATTAATGCAAACTCCAGACGACAGTTCATTTTGGTCAGTTTCTGAGACCTCCTTTGCTGTCCACAAATTTTCACATGAAAAGAACATTTCGTTATTTTTAGTGGCTGTTCAGTTGCTTGAGCTGTTGAATTTTCCAGGAATGACGTAGTTAACTAACACCAATTGGTTTTACCTATCCTAAATCTTCAGAAGTGTGGACCAGCAGGAACTGACCCACTGTATGGATGCAGCAAGAAGTTAGATTTGGAAGTTGTACATAAAGCAATGTAAATTAGACCCTCCTTTCACATAGGTAGAATGAGCGCAAGCAGGTTTAACACAATCTGAAGCTGGTGTAAAGGGGATCTATTTTACAAAAAAAAATCTGTAAAATCAGTTTTGTCAGAGAATGTAAGTGAGCTGCTGTATGTACTATGGGGAGGAAAAAGAATGAGCATGAAATTAAGATGGATTTCCCTGCACTGAGCAGGTATCAAAACTGGCTAACAGAGGTGGGGAGAATTCATAACATACTTGGGAGGCACCAACAGAATTGCTTAATTTAGGGTTTGCATAAGTACCGTATGGCTATATGTGGCTTGAGAGGGGTTGACAGAAGTGAGAAGATGCTTCAGAAGACACGAATCCAGTTGCAGGCCAAGGATGCCTTAAATGGCCAAAGGGCCCTGTAGTTCCCTTAGCAGCACCACTTACCAGGGTGAAGAGCAAGAGCAACGGGAAGACCTACCCGTCAGTACCCAGGCCTGGATTTTACGCTTCAATAGCAGAAATTAAGGTGCCCTCAGAGTCAACCCAGACCGCCTGTCACCTCCCACAGGGGGCTCAGACCCACGCTGGGCTGAATGAAGGACACCACTGGTGGGGTGTATGTCTCTTTGTGGGCTACATAGGAAGCCCAGAATAAAAACCATCTCAAGCACATTATTCACGTGAAAGCTAGGTGGGGTGAGCCTGCAGTGACCAAACAGGTCTTTAAAATGAGAAGGCTGCTTCCCCCTCTGCCCATTGCTGCCCGGTTGGGCAGTGGGGAGCAGCTGGGGAGGGCAGGTGGCTCTAGAACTCCACCATGGTACCTGACACGAGGAAAGACTCCCTCCAGCGCGGCAGTGACAAGGACCGGACCCCATTGGAGAAGCTCCCGCGGTAACCTGAGTGACCTGCGACTTTCTGGACGAGGATCTTTCCACCTGCGTTGTCGATTATACCACTGCAAGGGGAAAACATGGTGTCTGAAGGCAGAAATTCCCCAAAAAAACCTTAGAAACTGTTCAACTATGCAAGAGGTATGAAGGGTTCGCTTTTACCTTGAAACCAGGGGCTGTAGCGGAGCTGTGACGCTACTACTAAGTCTGCTGGTAAGAAATATTTGTGCTCCTTCCACATAGAGAAGAGCAGTTTGTTACAAAGTGCTGTCGGGATCTGTTTGCTCTTCCCACTGATCTGCTGGTCCTGTGTTTAAGGTTGACCTAGTTGCACACAAGAACAAGCCTCTGCCTTCGTTAAAATTCCTGCAAGCTTGATTGAACGACTGAAGACACAGGGAGAGGTACTTGGAGGAGTTTTTGAGCCAACCATGTGACAGAAATATAAATTTGAGGCAAACCTCCCACTCGCTTGACTTTTTCTTTTGTAAAAAAAAAATAATGTTTCCTTTGAGTTCCAGCACGTGTTATCTGCAAAAAACTAAGCCTGGTTCTGACCTCAGCCTGGAGTAAATGGAACACACTATTGCTGGAAGCTGTAGAAAACCTGGCAGGCTCCATGTGCGGAGCACGTTAAATGGTGTTTGACGTATGCCGTAACACACATCTCAAAGATAAACAGAAAACCTTCAGTGTATGCAACCTGCTGTGGCATCATTAGGAGAGCAGGCAAACGAGGAAGCGACTGCGACTCTAGAGGGGTGGCAGGACTGGCAGTAATGACACTGTGCAGGAAAACGAGTAATGGGCAGCAACCAAGGGTGAAGAATATGTTAGAGCCGTAGCTTTTTCTGATGATGGCAAGAAGCTGCTGGTAAAATAACCGTAAGGAATTCACCGTCTGAGGAAATGCAACATATAAGCTCACAAAGCCAAACTCTGCTGGCAAAGGAGGAAAACTGCAACCCTCACTGCAACAACGCAAGCAGCCAGCATTTGGACTACGGGAAAAACTGCAGTCACTATCAGCACTTCGTAACTTCCCTTTGGGACAAGCTCTGCGTGCAGGGACAAAAAATTTCCATTGTGCACTAGTATTTGAAGGAAGAATTTGTTATTTGAAAGCCAGTCAGTCATCCCCAGCGAGGGGCAGAGCAGACGGAGCTGCAGCCAGGAGGTGGCAGCCCCTGTGCACACAGGCAGGTCAGGCGCTGTGCAGGGCAGGGGTAGGGTGCGCAGTCCCCAAATCCTTAACTATTCAACTTTACCCAAGGTCCCAGCTATCGCACAGAACTGGAAGCACCGCAAATAGCTCGAGTAACTCCAAATGAAGTCAAGTTGTCCATCAAACTTTGTAAGTTCTTACTGCTTTTCCAGCTGGATGCACCCTGCCTTTGCATCCTGCCTACAGTCATGGTGTGTTTTGGTTGTGAAGTTATCCTCCATTAAAATTTTATGCACATTTTTGCATGGCTAATAAAACTCAGCAAAATCTGTGCTATAAAATTTGTATTATACATTTCCTTGTCCAGAGTCCTTTTCTGTGACAGGAAAGCACATTAATCAGCCTTCGATGTCAAGGACAGTTAAATTCAAATCTGGAGAACAAAAACCAATCCCAGAAGTATGAGAGTTACATGTATTCATTGTTGGTGAGATGCCTATTTTTTTCTGAAGCTTTATTAGTAGCAGCAGCTCCATCCCTATCTTCCACTCGAATAATAATAGTACAATAGTAATTTGCTATGCATGAATGACAGATCTGCAAATCTCAAGACACTTCTCCTAAAGCTGAGAAACGTTTTCAAACACGACTGATTTCAATAGGAATACAGGATTGACAGCACTTTGTGAGATTGGATCCATAGCGTCACACATGGTCTTTTTCACAGGTTTTCTATTAGAACAGCAGCCTGCAACCAAATCTACAAGGCAGTGGGAACTTTAAAGGGTCTGAAAAGCTGAGAGCTCCCTACGCTGAAATGACGGTTTTGTCTGAGTGCCTGGCTCGTGTAAACTCACTCACCTGTGAATCGCAGCATTGCACACACTGGAAAAGGATGCATAAATGTCTGTGCCATAAACACGGTATTTCACATCTTGGCATCCAGGAGGGCATTTTGCAATGAATTCTGGATTGATTATCTTCCCCGCCTTGACATCGCAATCGATCTGGGGTACATCTGTGAGGGCAAAATCTTGGTAAAGTCAGATTGAATGTTTTCATAGCTGAGTGATCTTGTCGTGAAACAATGAGTAACTGAGTGACAGGGATGCCCTCCTCTTATGCCTTCCTATCAATGGTTTGGGGATACAAGACGTGTCTATGTGTTCTGCATAGAATCATAGAATCATAGAATGGTTTAGGTTGGAAAGGACCTTGAAGATCATCGAGTTCCAACCCCCCTGCCCCTGCATCTACAATATAACACAAAATAACCCCTATACTGAGGGATGTGGCTGTAACTAAGGATGGACTAAAGAAGCCTGAGGGTATTGCTGACCTTCATTCTTTGCTCCTCTGAAGGAAATATCCATTATGACACTTTGCTGGCGAGAGAAAGAAACGTAGTCACCCAGGCTGTGGTTAACATGTGGGAAGGAGGGGGTAGACGAAGAGGGGGCTGCGAGTCAGGACGGGGAAGGACTGTGCAGACACGAGGCAGGATGCTTCCCGAACCTCCCGCTGTGCTCATGTAGCTCTGTGCCATCCATAACGCCAGGCTGCAGCCACGGCCCATTATCTTGTCCTTAATTTTTAAAACTATTTGCTGGGTAGAATTTACTTTGAACAAGGGGTTTAAATGTGAGTTCACAACCTCACAGCAGGCTTGTTTGTCAACTAAATGAGCAAAATAATCTGTGGACAGAAATGCTTTTATAGCTGTGTAGCTGAAAGTTATACATCCTAGTGCATAGGACACGCACCGCTTGTCTCATGCTAATCAGCTACATATGCTTTGTGTTACAGAAGGTCCATGTCACATATTTATGTCTCTCTCTCTGTGAAAACCTCAGTGCTTGCTTAGATCCCTGTGTGGTACCTAATGACCTATGAAGGCACATTTTAGTAGCAAAGTACAGTTTCCCCTTTACACGTGTTCAGTAGCAAGCACTTTACTTAGTGATTTGATTTCAATAAAAGAATCTGTTAGTTGATATATGCTCCCATTGACTCCGCAGACAATTTTGAAGAGTTACCAGAATATAACCTCACTTTGCACTTTTTTGATTCATCAGATATGCCTGCTGTAAAGCAGCCAGGAATACTACTGGGACCACTTACATAGCTTAGCTTTTTTCATCTTCTTTGTGGCTTCCTTAGCTGCATATGCACATATAAGAAACGCACCTACAACAAAGAAAAGATAGTATCAGGAAAAAGGGGGACTATTAAAATCAGTCACCACAAGTTCCTGTGCATGAGATTTCTCAAGTTTGAATCAACAGGTTGAAAAAGATGAAATGGGAATATTTTCAGCCACAGCTAGGTTTCTACATGTTGGTTAACTTCGCAGTCAAGATGGCATCTACTCTGGGGCAGTTTTTTGAAGGGGTTTGAAGATCAATTCAGCTCACAGTTTTATCTGTGGAACTCGCTATCAAAAGGTGCCATTGAGTTCATGCGGTCCAGAAAACCATGAAAGGCCCCAGTACTTCCATGCACAGTGGAAACTCTTTGTAATCGGTGTGATAGAGATGTCAGTGAAACCACATGCAATGTGCATAAAGCAGCTGGGAAGTCAGGGGGAGAAAGATCCTTCTTAATAGCCCTGCAGGGAGGTTATCCTGTAATTGTGCGTTGCGGTATTTCACTCAGTGGTGGTAGCGGGTACGGAATGGTGGGCAGCATTACGGACCGTAGGAGGCTCTAGTGTGGCATGTCCCAGTATCCTGTCCCAGCAAGGGCACTGATTTTCTTCCCTAAGTAGAATTATGATTTGAAAAATGTAATAGTAAGAGACGTACACCGTTCTATTAAAACATACACCACAATATATGCACGTAGCTTACCTTGTTAGGTTTACTTGCTAAGTGCATGACATACAAAAACTCTTTGTTCTCTGTTCTTATTTTATAAGCACTATATTATGGGTAATTAATGACTTAATTACAAATATCTTGACTTTCCTATTCACCTTTCCCTTCTCTGAGCTTTCAGAGGGAATTGAAACTCTCTGTGATGTGTTGGCTGATCCTCCCATCATTTGCTAAGTTTATCTTACTAGAATATGCAACAGACGCCTTATTTCTTTCTTTCATGCTCTTCTCCCCCTAGACTGGTTGCAGAGTTTGCAGACTTAATCATTCCTAGAAATTGCTTAAAAGAAAAATCAGTCTCATAGTGTCTGAAGTGACAGTGTATAGAGGCAGTATTGGGGCCTGTTGTCACCGGTGCAGTTTTGTAACCAAGGCAAAACTGCAGTTAGAAAAAAAAAGGACCAAACCAGTGGAAAATAAAATGCAAAGTCCCAACTATGTGCAATGTTAGGGCATAATTTAATGTGGAGAAAGTAATTTGGTTGCTTAGTAAAGCCGGAATAACTACATAGATAGCTATGAATTTGAACTAAGAATGGCTATCCTGCCAGACTTGAGGATCCCAGCTAGAGGGAATATTGCCTGGGAATATCACAATTAAAGTCATACAGCACTGTTAGGGTATGCGGTGGCTGGATATCCACCAAAGGGAGACTTGTGAGTAAAGTACACTAGGAAATCACTCTTGATCAACCACAGTGTTCATGTAAGACAAATCGCAGATTCTGGATTCTCTACATGTTCCCGAAAATCAAGATCCTGTCTCACTGCCAGGGGAAAGAAAATAAGACACATTTATAGCCTTTTTCCTTTGGCACCTTCTTGTTCATGGAAAGAGCAAGAACTCAGAGAAAAATTGGGAAGGGATGCTCCCACGTGAGAAACAGCTGATTTTTCTCTGGAGGGAATCTTTACATTACAGACATTTTTCAGGCCCAGTTGTGCCATCTGATATGCACTGCGTGCAGATGGTCACATACTTAGAGATCTCTGCTAGTAATTAATATTGTTTCTATGCTGAAGTCAAGAAGTTTGAGTAGTCCATTTCGGAAAAGCTGTGCCAAAGCTTGCTCCACCTGCCATTGAGAGCTTCATCAGCCACGGAGTCCGAAGGGAAGAAAAGAATCCAGCAGCCACTGGCTTCTGGAGAGTACAAGGCAGGTCAGGAGAGTACTAACCCGTAAACTACTCATTGCAGCACATCAACTGTACTTACCAAAGAAGGTTGCAATGACTGTGGCCTTCATGGTGAGTAAAGCAAAATCTGGATGTGTCACTAAGGAGCACTGAAAAGGAAAAGAAGAGTACATCAGGCTGCATTTGGAGGTATCACAGATGACGGTGGAGGAAGAGGGACTGTGCACCCTTCTTCAACCTTTCACAGTCCTCACACGGTGCATTCTCTTCTCATGCTTTGTAGAGCAGCTAATGTCCCCAGAGGAGATGGTGTTTGGGCTGCAGCACTCCCACGGACTAATTTTTTACTTCTGTCCAAAATTTGCCTTTTGCTTCACGAAAACAAAATTTCATTCCACATCCTTATTTCTGAAGCCAGTGGCAGGAGAGGGCATGATGGGTACAGACATGCTCTGACAGCTGTTCAAGTTCATTCACTACTCATCTAAGACATAATCATAATGCACATCAAACTGCAGCGTGTAATCTCATAAAGGTACAGGGAACATAAGTCCGTTCACTCCTGAAGGACATTGTGTAAAGTGTCTTGCAATTGTGCTGTTGTTTGTAAGCCAAATTACTGTTTTCTTTCCTTTTCTGAGGACATGTGGGTATGTATGTGTGTGTGCACGTGAGCACCTGAGATTAAGAGGACTCTGTCAAAACATCTGGACCTTTTTTTCTGGGTCTGCATATGTGGTTCCTGACCCCTGCCAGCCCTGAAGCTCTTGGCCATGCTACAAGAACACAAACTTATCAGGGATAAGTTCTCAGCTCCTCCTGAGCATCACCTCCCTAGCTGCTTTTGCAGATATTTGATGATTGTTGAGGGAATCCTGGGTTGGGTGCTCATAATTAATTTCAGTCACTAAAATACTACAACATGCTTGACAAATACCAGAGTAAAAAGTCTGAGAGGGAGAAAATATTTGTGTGTTTTACAGGAAAAACTCAAGGATCAAAATAAAATTGGTCTTCAAAGAAACTGACTATATGCTTACAAATGGAAAGATTTGTACCAAAATACAAATTAGCTTGCTATCAAGGAAGAAAATACATGGAGTGTTAAAACTGCAAATGATCAGGAAAAGCAAGATACCTGCCTCCTGGAAAAATGGCAGTGGTAGATTTCACATAGCAATTCATGTACTTAGAACCAGTGCATTGGCTGCCACAGAAAGAAATTTAGGCTGACAAGGCAGATACAGGAGAGAGGAAAGAAAAAATGCAATCTGTCTTCATATAAAATGTTTCCACATTTTTTATTTTAATTTCTCTTCTTTTTCAAGCAAGTCACACGCTTCTGGAGTAAGGATGACTAAAATGGTATGCTAGACTAAACTCAGTTCATCCAGTTCTAGGCCTATACAATTTATAACCCTTTTCACATGGACCATATGCACCTCTGATTTTTGCTTCTGTGCTACAGTCAGAGAACTTGAAACACCAGGACATACTAACAGTATTGCTTCCGAATAGTACTATGTCTTTCCCTAATGATCTCCCTAACACAGTCCTCCTGCTAGGCTGCTAAAGCTGAAAGCAGAAGAGGTTGCTCAGAGGACACTGAACTGAATCCTGAGGGTGTGGAAAGTGGCTCAATGTTGTGACTGTATCTTTCTGCAAAAAGATGGACAGTGCAGTTGGGATGATCCCAGACTGTACAAGCCATAGCAGCAAGAGCAGTTATGTGGTAATATTCTGCTGTCACTGTTAGTTTCCCCCAAAAAACCTGCCCATCTCCTGGAAGAAAAATCCATTTTAAGCATTTACTGCAGTATATTTCCACTGTGAAGCTGCTAAAGGAAATAATAACACGCTGTAAAAGAGAGTTCAGGGGAACATAGCTCAGATGCTTTTCTCTTCACTTATATGTCTCAAGCCATCACCATGTCAGAAGTATCAAAAAGTTGCCCCCCCTGCAATAAGTTCAGGGCAATCCCAGAAAAAGAAGAGACAGAGTAAGAGTTGCAAGTAATTTGCAGAACCCCCATGCACCATTAAAGGCTGTACTGGCACTGACTTAGGCTTTGGAAAAGGCATTTTAAAATGAGCATTCCCAAAACCTGCAGCAAATAAATTCAGCAGCAGCACCTTTATCTAAAGTCAAAGAGAGCTGTGAGAATTTGTCCTGACGGTATTTGGCTCCGTGCTGAGGTATTTTCATCTCTGGTTTAATGAGAGTAGAAAAAGTCTGAGATGGTAAAGGATCCGTGTAAAGGGAGCTCCATGGGTGGGCTGCTGTCTGCTTTGTGGAGAGACTCCAATGCTTCTTAACTTTTCCTGTCTCGCAAAATGTATAACCACCTGTACCACCAGTGCTAGGCAAGACTTCTCCTTGCTTTCTGAAGGCCCTACTGTCCCCAAGCCCTGCTGTCCCCAAGCCAAGGCCAGTGACCGCAGAAGCCATCCCAGTCCTCTTGAGTGGCGCTACCCCAGGCTTGGCTGCAACTGCAATCTCCACCTCGTCTGCTGGTGGAACTGCTTTGCAAGGCAACAGAAAGTGGTTTTTCTTTTCCTAAAATATTGTGAAATTCCTGCAGAAAGAGGCCAAGCAGTTCATATGTAAAGCCTGTCGGGGCAAATGAGTTCAGCAGACCCATTAGCCTGCAATAACAAATATTTTATCAATAAGAGAGTTAACAGAAGCATTTAGACAAGGCTGGTAGATTTACTTAACAGATTTGTTGCCATAGCTACACACAAAAGCATCTTATTGTGGACACTGTACTTTTGCTGGTGCAGTTTATGCTGATATCATGATGGAAATAAATTATAGTAGTAAAGAAACTTATTTTTGCCACTATATTAATTTCTACATTAGGCACTGGCAGGCCAGGAAAAATGCACAGACATCCTGTGACACAGCTCTGGTGGCAACACTCTCAAGGGGGGTCCTGGCCTTCAGACCCAGGGCTGTCACATGGGGGAAAGCACAGGGGGATTTACACTGCTGACCATTAAGTGTCAGGCTTAGAGGCTCCAGGCTTTCTGTTTTGGGAAGCCTGTGTGCATTCATTGTGTTTGGGGCCTAGGGAGTCACCTGATTTAAGCCGTATGAGATCTCCTATCCTGTGCGCTAGCACGGCATCCGCTGCTTCAAACTGGTACAGGGAGTAACAGCCTGGAATAAACAGGGAGGTTTTTTTGTTTCTCTAGGAAGGAAAGGGAAAGCAGGGCTCCAATCCATGCATACAACAGGCTTTTTAGTCCGTGTAGATTGACTGGGAGGTTTGGGGATGTTTTATCTGCAGATCAAGAACGATACTTTGCTGTTAAACACAAAGCTGTTGTTCTTTTGTTCCTTTACCAAATGAATAGATCCCATTAAAACAAAACCAAAAGTTTCTACTTTGGATTAGTCTGGAGTACGAGTTTTGCTGAGATTTCTCCTTATCAGATCTCCATTAATGCAGTATTTGCAGTTCCAGTCAGTACTGGTAACTAGTGACCACTCAGTATGTCTTCTAAACTGTATGCTGGACCTTTGTTTATCAGAGTACATTTTCCCCTCTGTATCATTCAGACTGCCATAACAGAAGCTACCCTTGTGCCAGGAAAGCAGTTAAGTATATGCATTATATTAACATACTTAAATCCCAGCTGAGTCAAGTACAAATGTAGTAAGAAGCACCTCCTTCAGTGTTTCCCAGTGCAGATCCTATTTTACCTTTTAAAATCAAATTTCTGTTTGAAATAATGTTGATTACTTTTTCCCTACCACAAATACTTGAAAAATCTTGAATGTTAGGGTAGAGACAGAGTTACCAAACTATTCTTTCTGCATGTAAAGTAAGATTTTTATACAGACCTTTTATTAGCATCTTGACTTTTATAAAGATCTGAGAGAGCTGCTGCATGCTACAAACAAACAGATGGTTTAAATCCATATAAATTGTCACTGTATGGAAAACTATAACATTTTCTGATGGAAGTGTAGGTTTCAAGTCCTTGATTTTTGGTGTCAGGCACTGCTGTCCGTTCCACGTGCAAACCGGAATTCTTTGCTGGTGCCACGTGCTTTGTCTCTGCAGGAGTAAGCAGTTTATTTCCTGTAATCTCCTGTGCTGCAGAAATTAATTTGTGTACTCTCTTTGTACCACAATAGTGTGTGTTATTGTTCCCTTTCTCAAGGGGTTGTAATATCGCAGCAGCACTGGCATCATAAAAAAACAGAAGTGGACTTTGTTTGAAAGCTATCTGAGCAAGTAGCGTGGCATTAACAACATGATCTCTAAGCACCGTGGGCTGCATTAAATATGTGCCCTTTATGGGAAAATCAAGTGGGCTTGGTGTAGGTGTGAGTAAACTGGTTTGGATAAACAAGAGCTGATCGTCAGCTTCTAGAATAAAACATTTTAGACTTCTTTTGTCTCTTTTTAAACAATTATTTAACCCTTTCTTTGATTCATGCTCGTACTCTGTCCCCATGGCATTGTACCTTGCTCAGCAGTACAACAGCTGTTCATTTTGGTGCACATTAGGTAATATGGCTAACATTTGTCACACCCGATTTATTTTCACCCCTTTCTTGTCAGAGGGAAGGAATGACGTACCCTCAGTGCACTGTGTTGCTCTGAAAATCTGTACATGAAAAAAAAAATATCCAATTGGTTTTTAATTTTAAAAAGGCAGGTAATGAGTTCCGCTGAGCCAGAAAAACTATATAACTATATTTCGTTTCAGAGGCTTAGATTGCCCTGTAGGTATCCCAGGCCAAGTCACAAAAGGTAAGATCCAAGGTGCTATTTGCAAGGGTGAGCTTGTTTGCGTGGGACGCTGGATTTTTTCAGTCATCTGAAATACAATATATGCATCCAGGAATTAAAAAATATCACAGACATCAACACCTTCTGCTGTAAAAAAAGTGAGTGAGTGCTCACCTGTTTTCTTTTATATATGAAGGAAATTGCAAGGAGCTTGCTATAACTGAAGAAAGAGAAAGCAACTATCTCTACCAGCACCATCTGCAAATATAGGACATGATCTATTTTATCATATCAAAGAGAAGAAAAGAAATGAATTGCCCACACTGTTTGTGGGAAGTGTCAACAATAAACTTAAGGTTTCCTGTACCCTGTGCATGCTTCAGCCTTCTTTGACTTTCAGAGGAGCTTCTGTTGTGGTTGCAAACC
Source organism: Anarhynchus alexandrinus (assembly GCA_008711295.1). Classification (NCBI taxonomy): domain Eukaryota; kingdom Metazoa; phylum Chordata; class Aves; order Charadriiformes; family Charadriidae; genus Anarhynchus; species Anarhynchus alexandrinus. Next base: position 507,626 of record VUYV01000359.1, on the reverse strand, counting down.
CCAAATCTTGGCCAGACAGCTGGAAGCAGGTGGAACTAGGACTGAGAACCCAAAAATTCCTTCTGGAGGTGGTGCTGAGCTTCAGAGCACCATGCTGCGCTCTGCTTTATTACCCAGCGCCTCGGAAAGTGCTGACAAGGAAACTCAGGCTTTTATGGCTGCAGGTCTTTCCCTTGTGGTGGAGGAGTTGTAAGAAGTATCGGACGTCCCACATTATGCAATTGTGTGTTTAGTAAAATGAACAACCAAACCACTGCTAAATGAGTTTCTGAGCCTGGGGACAGCTTGTGCTTTTGCCTTAAAGAGCCTTTGCATTAACGTACACAGCTAGCATTAGGATTACAGTCAGGGCTATTCATTTTGAATGACTTCCTTCACCACCCAAGCAGTAGCTACAGACTGTTTGCCAGTTGCTTTCTGTGGCCACACCAATCCCACATCTGATCAGTGGTGGTCTTCCGCCCCCATGGCAGTGACCCCTTCAACAGCCGGGGGATGACTGCTGCAGTTTTCCTTGCCTCTTAGGCCTTTTGCTTCAGAGATGGGTGATGAGGGCTTGGACACTGCTCCCTTTCTTGAACGTTTGCTGGTTTACAGCACGCTGTTCTACAGAGGTAGCTGTCGGCCCTGTTTCTCAGAGTTCAGCTGACTCGCTGGTGTCCGCACGTGGTGACGACCGGCAGGTTGGGCTGTTCAGCTGACTGGGTGGTCTGTGAGCTGCCTGAAATGGGTGCAGGCCTATTGCCCCGAACAAACATCACATGAAAACTTTCCCCGTGTGGCCTGAAGGACCCTGGTGTTAGCTCAGAGGTGGTCAGAGGTTATAGCCTCTGCTTGGAGAAGCCCCAGGAGTTCAAAATTACCCTGGAGAGAGCAGAGACCTCACCTCTTGCAGGCCCTCTACAAAGTGATTGAAGAGATTTTTTTACTGTGAAGGTGGTGAAGGTGGTGAGACACTGTAACTGGTTGCCCAGAGAAGTTGTGGATCCCCCATCCATGGAAGCATTCAAGGCCAGGCTGGATGGGGTTTTTAGCAACTTGGTCTAGTGGGAGGTGTCCCTGGCCATGGCAGGGGGGTTGGAACTAGATGATCTCTAAGGTCCCTTCCAACCCAAACCGTTCTATGATTCTATGATTTTTGAGACCCAGAGTGCAGAGGATGCCCGGGCATGTTCTCCCCTCTGTACTGAAATTAGACCACTGTGCATCTGGGATCCTGAGGAGCTGTGAAGATGCCCACGGAGCCTTGCTGCACCCCTGTGGTTTGGACATTCAGATGGGGAAGAGGACTTAGGGTTCTAGGACCTTCCCTCTCCCTGGACTCAGTCTCCTTTTTATGCAGTAGTGAGCTGCTGTGAAATGCACGTTCCTTCCAGGAGCAAAGCCAGGGACTCTTGCCCTGCTCTGCTCCCAGGGAAGCAGCAAATCAGGCTCCTTCTCACTTGCTTTCTTTCTGACCCCACGTTTGGCATTCCTGGTTGCACAGGGGTCCTCCTTCATCATGGAGAATGGTGGGTATCACAATCATTTGTGCCCTGGAGTCTGATGATGGGGGACCTTTTTGGTGATGAAGGAAACATGGGTTCAAACTCTCTGAGGCCGTGGACAGCCCTGATACAGTTATCCCTGATCAACAGTTCTCATTACTTGCTTCTTATTACAAAAGCTTTGATTATTATGGCTGCCACACCATGTTTTAAATGGTGCCTGCTCTGCTCCACGGAGTCCCTGACTCAGAAGAGGGCTAGGGGGACTACCGGTAGCCAGTACCTCTCATGGGGTACCTGTCGAGTCACTTTCAAGTTGTTGAAGTGAAGTATGGGTGGATTCAGAGGTCTAAATTCTGCCTAAGCTGCATTTTGGGCACCGGAGTCCTTTTTTTCAGGGCTGCTTTAAGAAACATTTATCTGCAGATTTGCAAGAAGAATTTAGTCCAAAATAGCTCCATTCAGGTAGGTATAATGAAGAGATGCTATACCCAGCAATTTAGAGCCAAATAAAAACACCCGAGCAGCCCTGCACTACTCATTTTGTGTTCGTGCAATGCCCTGAAATTAAACCAACATAAGGTTGAAGTAAGACTGACGAATGATTTCTCCGCTTTCCATAGAGCTCTTTCAGAAGGTAATAACTACAGTGTGATTTAACTTGCCAGACCTTTCTCAGAACCTAAATAAAACTGCAATGATTATACTTTTTCATCTGTCTCAGCAAGATAACCATCAATTACGCTGGTCTGACCTGCCCCTTCCAGCAAAGGAAGAGATACATTTAGAATATGTCACCCACTCACAGAGAAAATATAATTTGGACTATCCAGATGACGATTTCTATGAGGGTCATTACACTGTACTTTCCTGGTTTCTATTAGCATATTATGCATTTTTTTTTTTGACGTGCAGCTTTTATGGCTCATTGGGAATCGCTGTTAGCTCAAACCCGTGAATCCCTGTCCAGACAACTCCCTCCCTCCATCCTCCTCCCCACCATGCTCTTGTCTGCTCATGTATCTGCCCGCTCGCTCCCAGGCTCCAGCCCATCCTCTCTCTGTGCGCTGGAGCGTCCTCACTCTTGCAGAGAACTTCTTTCCCTTTTCTAATTTAACTACTTCTGCTTAACACCTGTCAGACCCCCGTCAGGTACCATCAATCCCTGGCGCTGCCATTTCCCCAAGAAACTGCGGGCGAAGGGAAATACCTGCAGTTCAGCAGTGCCCGAGGGCTGTGCTACCTTTGTGGCACGAGATTCGTGGCCACATTTCATAGGATCATGGAATTATAGAATGGTTTAGGTTGGAAAGGACCTTGAAGATCATCGAGTTCCAACCCCCCTGCCATAGGCAGGGACACCTCCCACTAGACCAGGCTGCCCAAGGCCACGTCCAGCCTGGCCTTGAACACCTCCAGGGATGGGGCCTCAACAACCTCTCTGGGCAACCTGTTCCAGTGCCTCACCACCCTCAAAGTGAAAAACTTCTTCCTAATGTTCAATCTAAACCTGCCCTCTTCCCGTTTGAAGCCATTCCCCCTCGTCCTATCACTCCATGCCCCAGTAAAAGTCCTTCCCCAGCTCTCCTGTAGGCCCCCTTTAGGTACTGGAAGGCCGCTATAAGGTCTCCCCGGAGCCATCTCTTCTCCAGGCTGAACAGCCCCAACTCTTTCAGCCTCTCCTCAGAGGAGAGGTGCTCCAGCTCTTGGATCATCCTCGTGGTCCTCCTTTCACTCTTTAGAAAATGCACCATTTTCTATTTCCAACAAATGGTTTTAACAAGTTGAAGTGACTTTTTGAAGCGCAATATGTGGTTTCTCAGGTTGGCTGCACAATGAATAGAGTGCTGACTAACCATGCTATTGTAGTGCCTGCAAACGAAGAATTATTGTAGTGTGTCAGAATTCCCCCGGAGGCACATATTTGGTCTAAAAGTGAAGAATTTGTGTTAAAGGCACTGAAGAAACTGCACATCACCCTGGGGATGGTTTTTGGAATTTCTGTAGCGTGTTCAAACAAAACTTGACACCTTTTTTTTTGGTAGAAACTTAGAAGCAGAAATAGAGAGAAATTTTAGGATGTTTACGCTCTGCTTATTAAAGCTACATGTATCCCTTTACTACAAAAGTGAGTTATCTGTCTAGGTCAAAAGCAAAACTGATCCTTAAGCATGCAAGTAAATTTATACAACATCTCACAGAAAAGCTTTATCAATTCAGTATCTCCTGCAGTCAGTATCACTACTGATGCCTCATGCCAAAGCCATGGACTGTTTGGATAAGGACTCAGAAAATATATGTAATTTCAAAAAAAAAATATCTGGAACTACCCTGGCATGTGGCACTGGTTTGATATAAGGCAATGTAATGACGACTTGATGAAGGAAGCATCTTACAGAGAATATCTTCAGCAAATCAGGAAGCACTGGGGAAGCTGTAGAAAGCATTTTGAAAAGCTAAGCTGAAATCTGCTTCTGTGGTGGAAACCAGTGGAACAAAGTTAAGAAAGTAGTTTCAATTTTGCATTATAGTTCTCTGTAAAAATGATAGTCTCATGCTCCTTGCAGTGCTTAACATTTTCCCCTTATATATTTTGTACTTTTCAAAAAATATTATTTCTTCCTGACTAACTGTATTATTCCTGCTTGGAAACCTTTCCCTCCAGCTCTCTCAGATATCTCTGATACCTTTAGTTTAGAAAAGACCAGCCTGTGCTACAAAGGAGGTTGCTTCAAAAGGCAAATCGGAAAACAACCCCCAAACACCTTACAGCTTTCGGTCTAGTCTCAGTTCAGTCTTTCAGTCTAGTTCAGTCTTTTCAGCTAGTGCTGCATTGTNAAAACAACCCCCAAACACCTTACAGCTTTCAGTCATCTTCTAGTGCTGCATTGCTGGGACCTCTAAATCTTTTGCCTCCTTGCAGGGCCAGCTGCCAAGGGGCAGGATGCCTGACCCCACATCCCAGGACATTGTGCGTGGCCACCCAACCCCATGCCCTGCAGGTGGAACTCAGGCTCGCCCCTTCCTTAGGCATGGGATATAGAGTTGCCACCTGGATGCTCAGAGGATATGCATGAGCTGTTGTGGTACCCAGGTGAAAAAGGCACGTCTGGATCTCCTACTGGAGGTGGCATTCGTGTCCTGCTGGTCTGAGCCATGAGGGGCTCCTAAGGCCACTCACTAGATCTGTGCTTTCTGATGCTCCTCACAGAGAACATCAAAGGCTAGTCTTTAGTCTAGCCTAGTCTTTAGGCAGCGTCTGCCAATACTTCTGTGGATAAGCTGGATGTTTCTCTGCTGTTGTCTCCAGAGAGATCTTTGGATTTGGAATTCTGTCCTGTCTTCTCCTCCTGGGTCAGAGGTGAGTCCTGCTACTCAGGGTCTCATTGTGAAAGGCTGCAGTGAGGATGGAGCCTTGTTGCTGTGGCAGGCTGACCTCCCCAGCCTGTGGTCATTGCTGCTTTGGCTTTGCTACAGGCTGTTTCAGTTGTATCCCTCCCACCTGGTGCTGGTCTGCAGCTCACCTGTGACCCAACAGGCACATTTAAGCTGAGATGTCTCACCAGACGTGGCTGTTGTGGGGTGCCATTTGAAAACTGTCAACCTGCTAATACTGTTTCCATCTTTTAATGACCACAGAAGACATCTCAGGACTCCATGCTGCTTTTGGGATGAAAGTGAGTTATGGGTTTGTATGGGTGTCAGCATTATAAATGAGGCTATTATGGGTAGTGCCGGGTTTCTGAAGACATGCTGTTGGTAGAGGAGCTGGTGAGACCTGACATAGTGTGGGCCAAGCTGTGCAGCCTTATGGCATGTGTGTTAGCAGCCCTTGGCAACTGGCAGGAATGGGCTCTCTAGCATACGGATCATGCAGACAACATGACGGATGGCTGTGCTCCCAAAACTTCATCCCTCAATATCTGAATGCCCTGGAGGGGACTTGAAGAGCTAGAAAACAGGGTGGCAGAGAAAGTGGCCTCCAGAACCCGGACCTGGATACTGTGAGAGTGTAGGTGCAGCCAGAAATTGTTGAGAAATGTGTCTCAGGACGAGGCTGACACTGGTTTACTAATTTTGCATATTCGAAGATTTTAAAACCTGTTGGTTTGGCATAGACATAAATCACAGGATTCTGAGAGCCCAAGATCAAAAAGGAAAACTGTGCTTACCACATGGACCGAGAGCAGGAACTTGTTATTTATGGTCTTTTGTTTTTAAAACAAAACTAAGCCTGCAGACCTCAATATTGCATAATCCACTTCCAGGCTCAGGAATTTTGTTGTGAGCTCTGGCTTTAGGAGATTACCATATGGGCTTCTACTTCAAATCTGGTAGATTTGAGTGCTGCGGATGCAGCATCAAGGTGAGCGGGATGGGCTCCCATCACCCTCAGCTGGCTGGCAGCTGTGAAAATAGTCCCCGGAGTCATGGAGTCGTTCCCCTTTCGTAACTCTGACTCACTGGAGGTGACCAGGGCCAGGATACACAGCGCTGCTGCCAGCTTTCCTCTATGTCTCACCCTTGTTCTACGGACTCGAGGGTAAACTACATATTTGAGGAAAATAAAAAGAACAGAGCCTTCTGATTCCCTGAAGGAACCTGGCAGGGAGATCGAGAGGCACAGAGGCGGCAGCATCCCAACTTCGATGTAAACAACTGATTTTGGAGAGGTAAAAATTTCCACAGTTTTATGTATAAGCCTGGAGGTGCTGGAAATCCCCAGTTCATCCTGGTGGGGACATTAAAGGACTGCGTGAAGCTACACAAAATCATTCAGAATTTTCCCAGAAATTTTGGCACATGTAAAACTGACACTTGGCAGTTATGCACTTTTTCTCATATGAAACCAGCTGCCAGCTGAGAGGCTGTTGGCTGGTGTGTTATATGTTGTTACATTTACAAAGCTATTTTATAAGGTGACAGGCTGAAAAACAGTTTGCAAATGCAAGTTGATCTTGAAAGTATTTTTTATATCTGTGCCTATTGGATGTCCTGTAGAATGAGACATATTAAGGATAACTGACACAGATCATTTTCTAAATGTGCCACTGACCTCTTCATGCACTCTGAAGCTCTGGAGATAAAGCAAAGGTAGGATGCACTTAATGAGTGCTAGAAAGCCAGTTCAGTCGTGACAGTAAGATTTGAAAGGTTAAGAACTGCTTAAACCTAGATGATTTGAATGAAGCACCGGTGGTTATAAATACTCTTCTGAATGCAAATGTGTTTCCCATTTTGGATATGAGCATAGATTTGGGTGCTCTGCTTTAAAAGGGAAAGCAAAAGCTGCAGATGGTATTTTTCTTTTTTAATTAAAATATATTTTCATGAGAAATATTGCTGGTTCCAAGTCTTTGGGAAATTTTCTTTCTGATCAATGCTTTCTGGTTTTCTTTTTCCAGGGCTCATTTGCTCATTAGCCTGAATAGGAAAGGCAGCCCAAGGCGACCCAGCCACGTCCTGCTGCAGAGGAGAGCAGAGATGCCAGCTCAGAGAAGGTGGCAAGAGAGGTGAGGAAGAGCCAGTGGCAAAAAGCAAGGGTGAGCTCTGCTCCTCTGCTGGCAGGGCACCGCCAGAGGATGTGGGAACAGCCCTCAGACACCACTAAAGGTACAGCTGCCCCAGCACAGGGTTTGGTGCAAGATGTTTGCAGAGCCCAGAGCAAACACTTGGGTAGCTAACCCAAGCTAACCCATGAGTGCCATCCTGTCACTTCTGATCACTTTTGATACCTCCCAGTGTTTGCAAGGGTCGGGTATATCCACACAGACTGCAGTCTCAGCTGGCCAGCACAGCTACCCCACAGATGCCTTAGGAGCCTACATGATTTCAGTAGATCCCCGACCTGTCTGTGGGCCACAGCGCTGGAAGAAAAGCTCATCAGTAACGCATGCTCCTGTTTTATCTGCAGCAAGTCCCTTCACATCCCACTTTTTGCGGCAGCTTGCTTTCCGCAGGGCATTATCAGGAGTCAGTAAAAGGCGGTCCTACTGCTCCCCTCCGTCGCGCTCGCAGCAGCAGCGCCTGCAGCCCCTTCAGGTCCAGGGCTAAAAGGGTTCACAAGGGCCACGCAGGCTGTTGTGAGCCAGGCAGTCAGAGTTTAGTTTACTAACAGAGGTGCAATCTCAAATGTCTACAGATTTCCTGGGCACTTCTGCGCGCCTCTCCGAGCCTCCTCTGCGGCCGGGGGATGCTGCGTCGCTGGCGCAGCAGCATTCACCCAAGTTTTCCAAGTGTGAAATGTGCAGCAAATAGAGGAAGGGGGATGCAAAAGAATGGCAGCTGCTCCAGGGCTGTTAGAGAGGCTCTTTTACAGGCGAACGAACCCTCAACTTGTAGTAAGATATTGTTTTCTAAACATAGCATAAAAACTGTTATCTTGCCTGGCTAGTCATTAGAAGAGAGATAATTATAGTCTCTGTGTGACAGCCGGGCCCAGAACAGGGGCCGCATTGTCCCAGGTCCCAGCTGAGCTCTAGCACAGGCACCCCAGGCCAGCGCTGGGACAAGGGGACTCCTTGTGCCCCGGGAAGTTCAAAAGAGAAATTGAAGTGCTCTGAGTAGGTGTTAAGCACCTATCTCTCTCTCTGACTCTGGCCTTAAAAACTGCTCCGCAGGAGAAAGGCGAGGAGGGCAGACCTGCGACTGCTGTAGCTGCATCCTCCCTGGCTTTATGTACAACACATACGATGGCTATTGTTTTTCTCTCCTAAAAATACCCGAACAACCCAAAACTTTAGTTTTGCATGTATTCCTGTTTGGTTCTATGTTTCTGTTTTCCAACACAGACCGACAAGGCCTGTATGATGGATGGGCTGTCAGAAGGAAGGACATAGTATCTGTTCAGTGTCCAGTTCCTGAGCCCTGATTGTGAGGTCTAACCGCAGCTGACACTGCAGCACGCTGGAGGAGTCCTGGTGGACTCAGAGCTTCAGGGGGCCAGAACATCCCCCAGGGCTCTCAGGAAATCCTGGGCTATTTCTTTTCACCACCCATCCAGAAAATACGGTGCCTTCCCACCCCATTGCAACGGGCGCCAAGACGCACCTCAGTGCTCCAGCACCTGCCCGTTCCAGTCCCTCTGTATGGGGATTTCATGTCTATGAGTGCCACAGCATTTTTTTCCTATATGTTTAGCCTCAAGGCACTGGAGGAAGAATATAGACACAGCTGGAGATAGTAAACCGAGCTATCACTTTTATTGCTTATTTCAGCCAGGTGCCCTAAATGACTTACCTATCATCATTTAGGAGACTTTTGGTAAAATGAACACCTGAAGATGCATGTCCTGAACCTTGGGTTAGCATGCTAAGTTGCTGGGCAGTATTTTCTTTCTAGAGCTTTATTTGTGGCTCAGGGGTGAAAAGGAAAAAGTTAAAAATTTTCCAGGTAGACCAAGTACAATCAACTCTTTGATGCCAGTGATATGTAAACTTCAGGTTTATTTTTAGCAATGTTTTCTAAAAAGCAATGGCCAGAAATAATAAATAATTCTGTTGTTTCACATGAAGTAATTATCCTGTTTTCCCAACTTCTGTGTTCACACTGTGTCTCAGGCAGTTCCCTTTTAGAAATATTCCTATTAATCAAGTTTGACAAAAAGAACTGTAAAAATTAATTTCCTACTACTTCTCTGAAAGTAAGTAGCTGGCAGAAGGGGGGTAACACCTTTGTTAATGTCTCCACTAAAGGAAAGACTTTGGTAGGATCTCATTCTTATTAGACACCAGAGAATCTACATGGGGTAGCTTTCTTGCACCTGAAGCATGAGGAAACCTGGTTTAGCTAGTAAAACTGCTTGGTTCAACCAGCCAGTGGTAAGTCACGTGTAAGAATAATACCAGGGAAAGAAGTGTCTTACATAAAGCAGTGAGCAAGTTAAGAACATAACATTCCTACCACAGGTGGAAACACAAAGCAATGCTCAATTATATTGGCAGGACAGAAAAAGTTTCTTTTTAAAAAAAACTTTTCTTATGTCTTGAATAACAGAAAGACCAGAAATCTTTTCTGTCATCCCAGTGAGAACAACCCCAGCAACTTGAATGCTTAGATAAAGTATGCAAGCAAAATAAGTCTGTTTAAAATAAGATACTAATTTAATATTCCAAAAGTAATGTGTGTGTGTAATGCAATTATTTTTGCTTGAGGTCTCTTTGCATCTCTGAAAGAGACCAGTCTTACAGCCATCACTGTCATTCAAGTGATGAACTGAATAAAGGCTGAAGAATATGGTACTGCAGATACAGAAAAACAGATATTATTTGAGCATAGTCAGACGCAAGGTGTTTTTAACTTTAGGATGTATAATACAAGCTATAAACATACATGACTGCATTGCTGTTCTCAGTCAAATATATGTTAAAAGCTATCTAAACTACTTTTTCTCTGTGCATGTTTGCTTGCTTTTGGTGTTTTGTTTAAATTTTGGAGAGGTTAGAGGAAAAGAAGTGTGCTCCAAGGAGGATCTGCCCCTGTAATCTGTAATTCCTTTTTTCGCTCTGGATGTGGCGTAGTTCCCATAAACTCTAGGAACAAAATATTAACTAGGGTTGAAAGTTTGCTTGGGGCTTTTGGTTCATGTTTGTACTAGTCTGAGAGAAACCACATTTTGAAGAGATTTATCAAGACTCTAATCTCTCTGCAGAGAGCTGAAAGGCTGTGGCAGGCTTGACAATGCTATTCATTTTTGGAGCCTCACCAGCAAAACAAGCACTCAGCACAAAAGGATATATAGCGTCTAGGCTACTGTACTGTTCATACAGCTGTATCTTTCCATCTAGCAAGGGAGTTCACACCACAGAAATACACTGGAATAATACCATTTTCCATTCTGTATCTTGGAGATTAGTGTTCCCCGGTGTCAGGTAGTGCTAATTAATGATACGACACACACCTTCCTATTGATCGAAGAGACAAAGAAAAAGTCTTGAAAGCAAAACCATTTTAAACCTAGGGAGCAAGTTGCATTACCTATCACACACTATTTGAACAGGAGGGATATATATGTCTGTTGGTGTGTGACTAATATACACCATTCTTTAGCAAATAGTTAAGCCCTTGCTGTTCAGGCAGTGTCCACTTTAAGAGTAGGGGTTTAATGCTTTTATAAATACTTAATGAAGTATATATCATTTAAAGTACAGTTTCATTCTACATCTATGTCTTCATCTTCTTAGGTCTTTGATCCTATGCACACAGCTGGAATGCTAAACAAAAAATTACGTCCCCACAGTTTCTTAGCAGTGAAAATATTTAACTATTATCAACAGGCAAAAAAGCAAATCCCCCTCTCCCCCATAAATAAATATAGCAGAGAAATGACATCAGAATTACCTTGCTTGAGGTGTGCAACTTTTTATTCCTTTCCTCCACACAGTATGAAAGTGCTATTTTTTCCAAGCTTTTCTGTACCCCAAACTCCAGCCAACATTATTCTACAGAATGAGAGGCAGGCAGCGGAGGGAGGCCTGGACACCTTTTCTCTTTCAGAGAGGAGCTAATCAAACATTCCCATCAAGCTCCCAGCTCTGTGAAAGGCACGTTGCTCTCCCTCCCTCCCTCCCTTGCTCCCTCCCTCTGCTCCTCTCTCCCTCTCTGTCTCTCCCTCCCTCTGTCTCTCCCTCTCCCTCCTGCACACACAGCCGTACAGAGCTCCTTACATTGATTTAGCAGCCGAATTAGGCGGTCCTATTTTAAATATATGTTCCCTCCCACATATTTTTGGTAGGGATTTCTATGCTCCTGTTGCACTAGCCTGTCAGATTTGTCACGTTTTTCTCTTTTGGGAAGCGAAGCTTTACTCAACTGATGTTTTGGCTGGATTTTTTTCAGTCTCCCTGTGCAGTTCAGCGTTACGGTAAAAGGACCACAACCAGCAGCCGTGAGTAAACGACACAGCTCTAAAGATTATAGATACCAGATCAGTTAGGTGCAAATCAGATTTAAAGATGAAAAATAGCTTTTGAAGGGACAGGCTGCGATGCCTTTACTCACGTGAATAGCTTCGTATTCCCTCAAGAGTTTCCCTGAAGTGGGAGGATTAGTGACAGAGCAAGTCTGTGAGTCCGGGCACAGAGAGGTACAAGTGCGACACGCAGGTTAACATGGACTTCTCTCTGAGGAATTTGGGTGCGGGAACTCAAAGACTTCTAAACTGGCACACCTAAAGTGTGACCTGGACAAATGAGATACACAAAATGACTAACTTTTGTAAGTATATGAAAACAGATCTCCTAAAATTCTTGGGTTACTTTAAGAAGAATTTTTTTTTTTTTGAGACAATCAAGATCACAGCATTTACAAGATTATCACGGAAAGGGCTGGTGTCTTATTCCAGGATGCTGGAATGCAAACTATAATCTGCGATTCCACCTAGGTATTCAGAAGTGTACAGATAACATATGTGAGCAAACATACACTGATTTATCTAAGATCATTATTGGTGAAAAAAAAAATCTAGTATAAATATAGGAGATCGAGTTCAAAAGACTCATTGGAAAGACATGTAGTTCCTGGCTACTTCTGATCTAACAATCTCGTAAATGTTGTTGGTTTAAGGGAAAGTGATTACTTGGGTTTCAGTGAAAGTGATTACCTGTTACTTGTGAATCTCTACTCCAGTACTTATGGAAACTGTGTAACAGCTCAGGTTATCAATAAACAGTATAATATCAAAAGTTTATCAAGCAGTCCCAACTGTGTTACTAAGATATAACGATCCATAATTCACTTCATTCTATTAATAGAGAAGTTCAGGCTTGCCATGGTAATCCCATGTGAGGCAGAATGCAGTGGACTGGCAGAAAGCCTCTCCAGACAGCAAATATGTTTGCAGATCTACCTAGAAGATCTACTAACACCTCCCTTCCCCCCGCAGTGTCTTATTAATTCAAGTTAACACTTTCAGACTATCATCACCCTTTTCATAAGGCTTTGTGAGGTTTATTGATTCAGATAATCATGGGCAAAAGGACTGAGGCCTTTAGGACTGGAATTTTAGAGGTACATAGGTGCTAGGGATGAACATTAAAATATCAGGGTTTTGCAGCTAAGTAGCTGTGTGTCATTTCCCAGTGCTAGTGGAAGGCTGAAGTCCCCACGACAACTGCTTACCTGCAGATGCTGATAGAAGGACTTTAAAATTTTTGGGTGCAGACCTTCACTGGTATTTAGCCGCTTATTTTCCACTCAAGTCGATTATTCTCAGAAATCCACGGCCATCTATGCACATGTTGATTTGCCTGTATGGCTTTTAAGGTCTCAGGGCAGTGGGTTTTCAAAGAAGCCTCTTGATCTCAAACCAGTGCAGGTGAGAGTACTGAAGAGCGAGCTTCTGGCAAAGCAAGGCATGGTCAGACGACAAAGGTTCAGGCTGTGCCCGCAGAACACACCACAGGACTGTACAGAAATAGCTGGACTAGTGCTGAGTGATGGAGCTGAGATGTCAAAAGCAGCGGACAGTCGGGACAACTGGCACAGGCAAAAAGTCCTCCTAAGGTTCAGCTCGCTGAGGGGTGTAGCCATAGACACGCTGGACGTGGTCGGCAAGGTGTTGAAGCAACAATGACAACGCCTACAGCGAGGTCATGCTTCGTGGTTGCTGCTGCAGGGTGGTAGTTTTACAAGAGGAACTGCTGATAGGTCCATTTCTCATTTTCCATGGACAGATTATCTAATTTGTGGGGAAATTGTATCATCAAGGGCAAAGAGCCAACTTGGACCTGGCAGGACTTAGCTCAAATGCAGTGGTGTGTGAAGACAGCTCTGTTGCTTCCAGAAACCCAGCAGTGGTGCAGCCCTGTCCACGCTGCACCCACCTGAGCTCTCCCAGCCTGGCCAGCTCCGCTCAGGGCTCGGGGTCAAGGACGCTGCCAGTGGGCTGGCACATTTCTGCATGGCTGCCTATGAGCTACCCCAGCACCCTGGAGATGAGCATCCCGGGAACTGCGGAGCAGAAACACTGAGTGGGCAGAAAAAGAAAAACTATCTAGGTTTGTCATTATCCAGGGTATTCAGCCTCTCATTATCATGTGTAATGGAGAGCTGAAGAGTATCAAAACAAAACACTGAGGAGGACACTGGCTGTCTCTTTTTATCACAACATTTCCGAGCGCTGCTGCCTGTGTTCTTTCCTGACAGAAGCACTTTCCAGCCACCCAAGAGCTGGCAACGCAAAGTGCGGGAGCGAGAGGTGAGCCGTGTCGTGTGTGGCTCTACTTCGGTGCTGGGATTTGCCACAGGGAAAGATGTGTTCACAAAAGAGCTGACCGTGCAGTCAGGAAGCCACCAGTTTGAAGACGGCAGGGATTGGACATGACTGTCTAGGGGATGGACAAATGCTCCGTATCTGTATGTGTTCATCTCTCCCACCATTGCTTCTAGTCAGAGGTCTCCGCTTGAGTTTTCTGTTTGTGGTGGTAGTTTTTAAGTTTTACGATACTGTATTTTAATCTGCTTGTTAGTAAAAGCAGGATTTAGCAGGAGCCATTGAAAATATTATTAAATGTATGAATGCACACTTAGAGTAGGTGACAAATTTAAAGGGGCAGAGCCTTTACTCCTGCATGACATAGATATGTACGTATATACACATGCACACCTACTCAGTAAGGCTGATGCATATTACAGCCTCACTCCACCACAGCAGCAGCAGCTCAGTAACTCTCTTTAGTAAAATATTTTACCAAAATCGCTGCTCTATTCATTTCCCAGTGGGTAGCACGGACATGCGGAGTAGCTTTGTTTCCACTGTAATATGAAGCCTGAAAGCAAAGGAACGCCGACCTCTAACCTGTCCCCTGGAAATCTTAATGAAGCAGCTAACGAACAAGACCAGCGACTCGAAATACTTTGGTTTCAAAGAGAGTTTGAGCAGGTTCTTCGTTTTTGAGGAAAATGTAGTGACCGCATTGAGTTGTGATCTACTCAGAGATTATCTACGTTCTCAAAGATAAAACAGCAGAAAGAGAGAGATACGATAAGATGTGTGTAGGCAATGTCGGCACGGACAGAGGAGACAATCTGGCCAAGACTCAGTAAGGAGGTTTGGTGTTTTCAGACAGAGTTAGCAGCAGACCTGGAAGACGAGACACTTGCTGATAGACCTTAGTGCCAGACCTAAATAACTCATCATTTTGAGATCATCATCTGTCATGCAGAATTTTCAAGGTACATAGTTTTTGTTTAAAAAAACATTGCTTTGGGTAACAGCTGGGTAAAGGCCACATTGGGAAACAGCTGAAAATCTGACTTCACTGAAGGGAAGCTCACTGCAGTTAACCTAATCCTCATTACGAATCTGACTTCAACATCTTTTATCAAAGCTTTTGTTTATGATATAACTAGTGGGCTTACATGTCTCAGCCAACACAAAAATGTAAGATCCCTCATGTTTCCCTCCCTCTGTGTGCAGTGATGCACAGATAAATGAAATAGCAGAAACCTCACCTATTTGGAAATGGCAAATAAATTCACATCTGCTGGGTGTAGCCCCTGAGCTGAGGGCAGGTAACGATGTGACTGTATACAACTGTCGGGGCACCATCAGAGGCAGGTGTAGTTTTGCACTCAGGTCTCCAAATTCAGTCCAAGTTTGTTACTGACTTGGCCCATAATCTTTTGATCATAGCTGGCCTTTCTGTAGTGATTTATATGAACAGGTCAAACTTTTGTAGAAAGAGGAAGAGAGAAAGGTTTTACCATGTAGTAGGGTCACATAGTAAGTCAACTTCTAAGCGAGGGCAGAGGATGGTGTCTTCAAAGGCCATAAATTGCTTCCAAGAGGTCTGTGAAAGGTGGTGGTGGGTATACACATCCTGTGGAGCAGGTATGCGGTGCAGCACAATGCATTGTGCTTATCTCCCCAACACTCAGGAGGGACTCCTGGCTCCACCAGTGTTGGCATAGGCAAAGAAAATCATCTTCATCTATGTTACGGAACAAGATATGCCTGTAAAATTTTTGGAGAAACGTGAACTTTGGCTGGGAAATTTTTTGGGGGAAAGAGCAGAGTCTCCCACTCACCGGGTCTTTGTCCCACTTGTGGGACCCAAGGTGCGTGCTGCTCTTCTGGCCTAGGGCTGCGTGCCACACTTTTAAATCCATGAGATCATTTGCTCTCCAGGTTACGAGTAGGAAATGCGTAAGGAATCAAAGTGATCCAGGGCTGAGCTAACTGGCCTGTCATAGTTACACAGAAACTGTTGAAACTATCTTCTCAGCTGACCACTGCAGGCTTAGTAAGCCAGTACTATAAAGTCTTGACTCTGCATATAAAAACAGAAAACAGATAAATTAAATGATTTCTGCAAGATCACACGTAGCTATGTCACATCTAATCCCATCCAAGTGCTTACACAGAAGGGAACAAGTTTTCTGCTCTCAAATGATTACCCTCAAGCCTTTTCCACCAACTACCACAGGAATCAGAGAGAAGAATCTTCTCCAAGTTTGAACACCCCGAGATGTCACGCACAGCTTGGCAGTGCTGGCTCTGTCCAAAGACAGTGCGGTTGCACACGTTAGTGTTAACTTCTAACAAGTGGCAGTGGAGTTCAAATTCTGCAGTTTTTCTACATTTCTTAAACTCTGTGAAACAAAATATTAGCTTACGCATTATTACGCTTAAGGTAATCTGTGCTTCAAAACCATTTATACATGAAGTAAAAAAAAAGGCACGGGGAGAACACAGTAGAAAGTTAAGAGCATAATTGGGATGGCAAGGCAACTAGGGGGTTAACATTGTTTGGCTTTAGCTGCTTAAAGCACTTACATCTAAATTGACCTCAGGTAAATAAAATAACCAATGTCCTGGAAGGCTTATATAAAATACACTGATGTGTTTGTCTTGTGTTTGAGAAAGGTACGGGGGCTGAATTATGTATGCTGTAGCCGTTGCCAGCATGAGAAACTTCTTTAAATAATTAGAGCAATTGGGTAGCCAGGCATCTGTTTTTTCTTTTTATGAATGAGGAGACCTCATGAGCCAAATGAATGCATAATGTTGGCATGCTTGGCTTAAATGGATGGGTACCAAACTTACACTGTGTAAATTTGACCCACTGGGCGTTTCTCAGCGAAAATGGCAGTGGCCGTGTTTCCTGAGGCTATGGAGAAGCTGGGCTCTGTCAGTAAGCCCCAAGTCCCACGTTCATTTGTTCACCCCACAGGGAAGGGAGGGGCAAAAGGTGACAAAATCGGCCTTTTCGGGTTTGCCAGGAGGCAATGGTCAAGCGAGAGCTGCTAAGCCCCTCGCCCTGCATCTCCTGCGGTGTACGGTGTGGGAATGGGGTCTGCATGGGAGTCTGCTGTCCCAACGGGGCAGGCTCAAAAAATGAGGGTTCGTAGTGGGAAATGGGAAAGGGACCCTTTTCTGTGACAGATATGTGAAGAGCTTGAGGCTTTCCAATTGAACAGTGACCATTTTAACTGTCATGGATTTGAATTGTTTTTTTTTAAAGTTCTGGGCAGTCACTTTTGAAAACTTTTGACCTCATCTGCCTCTATAATAATCAAAAGACATACAGCAAAGTGAACTCAGGCTTGGAAAGAGAATCCAGGAAGACATTTGAGCAAACTCAGAAGTTAGTGCTATCTGTAAAGAAAGTTTGTATACTCTGAGACCAATTTAATATGTAGTGCATTAGCTGCGGACATGCAGACAATACTAGTTGGGACCAACAAGTCAGCTGGGTTTGCTTATAGATCTTGGACTGTAGCAGAAAGAAGCAATGCTCAGATATTGCTTTCCTTTAATTATTTCAAGATATATCTCTGTAGGAAAAAAGAAAACAGATGGAGGATACAATTGCACTTGAAATAAAACAGGGAGCTATCATGGATGTCAAGAAATCTTCGTTATTTTTGCCATGCAGCTGAATCTATCCGTACCTCCAATGCCCCATATTCCCAACGCCAGATTTAGAGCCGAGGCTGCCCCAAATGTTGTGTTGAAACACATATAAAGTGAATAGTAAATGCTGGGACTGGAACAGCTCCCATCACATTTGGGATCAGGTGGCTGCTCGGGAGGAGTTTGCCCTGACTGTGGCCACAGGCCTTCGGATCTGAAGGGGTGTAACCAGCTTTAAAGCTGTGACATTAGGGGGGTGGACTGTGATGTCGGTATCTCAGAAGTCCGCTATCAGAAACCAAGCGACCGCCACAACGGAAATCCATTTTAAGAACTATTTTTTGGCAGAACTTGCAGTTATTGCAAAGAAAAATGTATGGTGGCTGAACAGAACTGGGTCTGTAGGAAGTGCAGCATATGGATTTTGTTCATCTCGAATCCAGCGTAGGTGGAGATTGAGTCTTCCCAGGGTAAGTGAGATATATTTCATTGCTCTACTACCTCATATAAAACCCAATTCATCAGCATAAAGCTCCTTATATGAGGAGTAAAGTCATCTGTTTAGGAGAGTGCTCTTTGTTAATCAAAAGTTTCAGCAGTGCTGGGTTCAGTGCCGAAATTTGCAGGCGAGGCCCGCAGCTCTCGGAAAACACAAATGGCTTTTTCAGCGCGCTTTCCCTATCTGCGTACTGCCAGTGCGAGCCACGCGCTATCACTGCCGCTGTTAATTCGCTTTGCCAAGAATACCAGGTCTCACTCTGGATCCCAGTGCCCCTTCCCTTGGCAGTAAAGCTCAACTATTCACTGCAAATCAGGCCTGGAAAATGTAAACCCAGTAACAGTCTTCTGTCTGTTCTTCCTGACTATTTTCCTGATGTGTTTTCTGTTTACGCTCTGTAGGGCATCAGGTGTCAGAGCAAGTAGGTGATGCCAGTAAAAGCCACTTCACAGTAGAGAGCTCGTGGGCTGCTTCCCAGCAACTGAATGCGTCCCCTCTGTGGTGCCCTTATCCTTGTCTTCTCCGGCTTTAGCTCTCGGCACTGAGGACTGTTCAAAACTCAGGTTTTTTCTGGAGGCAACATGCAGAAATCAGAGTGCTGCTCTGGCAAGCAGAAGTGTCCAAACACGCAGCGCGGCCAGAACTGCCAGTGTGTTTAATGGGTGGATTAATGTATTTTCTTTACTGGTATGTATCTTTCAAAACAGGTATTTGCCAGAGTTCATGAAAAGCCCCTCTGCACGCGCCCCTGTGCACAGGCTCACCGTGTAAGGGCTTACATCGCGCTCTCTCCCAGTCGAGTGGCGGTGGCTTGGCCCCCCTCGAGGGTCTCCTTGCCCACTGTTCTTGTAGAGACCCATTTGCCTCCAGGGAGGCAACATTTCCAGGAGGGATCCAGCTGGTGGAGGGAAGGATGGGGTTGTATGCCCATGTGACGGTGTAGGAATGTGGGAGGTCAGCATGGGGTGGGAATACACAGGGTCCCCCCAACTCCTGTGTGGTGCTGCACCCATATAAAACTCTCTTTGCGTGGATCCAGGTGGTGGCAACACCTTCCCTGGGGGATGGTACATGCTGTGGAGACAGACCGTCCTGTGTTTCAGTGAGGTTGAACTTAGCTGGGAAGGAAAGGAGAGAGATTGTGGGGTCCTGGTGCTGGGGGCTGGCAGAATGGGGAAAGGCAATGGGGAAATGGGAGGGGAAAATCCAGGTTCTGCTGAAGGCATGGGGCAGAGGGAAGGTGCTGAGGGTGTAGAGCCCTGTGATGTGGGTACAAGGAGGGTGTAGAGTGATGCAAGTACCTCCCCAGGCATGCAGACCCCAGTGGACTGGCAGAAACACTAACATTTGCCATTTTCCCCATCCCTGCCCCATCCCTCTGCTCCTCTCACTTCCAGCATGATGGGAGAGATGGCATTTCTGGTGTTGCTTTAACTGCTCTCCACCAAGGTGTTCATTGCCCTGTGAAGGTATTGAAGCTCCAGACTACTATCAGTCTCTAAAACATGTTCAAAAATTACTCTTCTGTGTGTGAACCAGCCCAGCATTGGAAACGCTGCTGTCTGCCCAGGGTGGCTGAGCCAGCAGCAGCTCTGCTACTCCGCGGGGGCTGCGCGGGGCAGGCGGGCAACTCGCACCCCTTCATCCTGCTCAGGATATTTCTGACTAACTTTTGTTGTAATATGTGTGCAAATGGGTCAGGGCTCGGGAGTGCAGGCTGTGAAGAACTGCTATGACCCTTTTTGCTACCCATTTCTACCATTTTATCCAAGCATCGAGCTGTTTGGGGCATTTCCAGCCATACAGAGCAATGACGTGTACTCTAAGTGACAAAAAATGTAGACTCATAGAATCGTCTAGGTTGGAAGGCACCTTGAAGATCATCAAGTCCAACCATCAACCTAACACTGCCAAAACCACCATCAAACTATGTCCCTAAGCACCACCTCTACCCATCTTTTAAATAGATCCAGGGATGGTGACTCCACCACTTCCCTGGGCAGACTCTTCCAATGCTTAACAACCATTTCTGTGAAGAAATTTTTCTTAAGGGAGAAAATTGGAAGAGCCAAAGCCCAACCAGAACTTAACCTGGCTACTGCTGTTAGGGGCAACAAGAAAAGTTTCTATAAATACATTAACAATAAAAGGGGGACTAGTAGACAGGGGTGGGGAGCAGAATGTAGCCCCCATAATCCAAGGGGAAATGGTGAGTGACCTGGTACACCACTTAGACACACACAAGTCTATGGGACCAGACGGGATCCACCTGAGGGTACTGCAGGAGCTGGCGGAAGTGCTCACCAAGCCACGTTCCATCATTCATCAGTAGTCCTGGCTAACCAGGGAGATAAAATCTCTGCAGTGCAGTAGCCTCTGTTTATACTTTTTGTAAACCAGTAATTTCTCACAATTCATTTCCACTTAGAAAAGCAGAAAACAGACAGTATGCATAAACATCACTCCATGCTCTAGCAATTCAATTAACTATAAACTCAGCAATGTAGAAATAGAATAGCAAAGGAGAGCCATCTTTCTTCTATGATGCCTTTAAGGGCCACAGAAAGATACAATGCAATTTTAAATCCTACTCTGAAATCAAGCCTTGAGAAGAAACACTGTTCTTTCATTACATTTAAAAGAAAAAAAAAAAGAACTCTTCAAATCTTATTATAAAAATAAATCTTTCTTAATAAGCTCTATTCTCTGTTCCTTGCCTCCAGTGCCACAACCACATATTACAAGGTGAGCTCTGCATTTTGATCCCCAAATTAAGTAAATTACTTCTAATAAATTGCTTAGTCACAAGCACAGTTAAGCTGGAAATACCATTTGCATTCTTGTAATTGCCAGCATTAAATCTCCATAAGAATAGTAAGAGGAAAGCCTCTACATTTTATGCTTGCTAACTCCTCAGAGTGTTTTATACTATGGAAAATACTGTAAATGCTTTCAAGCTACTTTAGTAATTGACATTTTCCACCTTAGGTTCTCCAAGCTCTTTTCAAAGAAGTGCAAACAATGAAAGAAAGTGACAAATAGTTTTGGGAGAGAGAGAATTAAATTACACGCATGTTCTTATAAAGTATCAGAGAAAAAAAAAAAAGGCAAGCAGCTTTACAGAAAGCTGAGAAGCACAGCGCTTACAGAACCGAGTTTGAACAGGTGCTTGGGTTACTGAAAATGGAGAGAAGGACACTTATCTGTAGAAAGACCAGGAGCCTGTCTCCCAGGCCCAGCTCCATAAAAGGCATCCAAGAGGTGGTTACTCCCCACAGCTGCTTGCTGCTGTGTCCAGCTGCCGGTTACCAGCCCACAGCTGGCCTGGCCAGCCCTCCCCTTCCCCAGCCTGAGCAAAGGAAGCTGCTCTAGGAGAGCCCTGTCCTCTAACCTAGCCTGCTTCGGCTGGATTGATGGGGAGCTCTTCTGCAAGTAGCTCGCTAAGTACCTTCAAAAACCAGTGGCTACTCTCAGCAGAGGTAGGGATGTCTGAAGCCCTTGCCTTTTGTTAGTCCACCAAAAAAGGTATTGTGGACAGGTTCTGGGTTTCACAGCCCCGTGAGGGATGCCCACGGTCCTCACAGCTCCCAGAGATGTCCGGGGCTCAGCAGATGTGTGCTGCAAAGATGCGTGGGCTGGGGAAGGAGTTGCTCAGGACCGGGCAAAAGGGAAATGTTTCCTGCTGCTGCACCCACAGCCCTACAACACCGCCCAGTGTGCTGAGGTCAGTGCTTGGGCTTTGGTTTGCAAAAGCTTAATGGTTTCTGTTGCATCCCAGTAGGAGGTTGGGAGTCCCAGGGAGGCCAGGGAATAACTAAAGTCAGAGGAAGCCTGAGCATCTGTTTTGGTGAGTTACAGCTACAGCCGTACCGTGTGTCCGGATCCTGGTTCAGTTTCTGCATCTCCACCGAGAGCTCACTGAGGCAGAGCAGCCCGAAGCCGCTTTAAACCCTCCATGGTGAGTTTATCTTCGGCTGTTCAGTGCTGGTGGTGGTTTCTGTGAATCCCTTACCATAAAGTGAAAGACATTTATGGTCAGTGAGAAACATGTCCAGCACGCTGTGCTTGTGTTATGCACTTGGAGGGAGCGCAGAGGAGACGATCCTGATTCACGCCAGTGTAAGAGAAGGAGGTGTCAGGCCTGCAGAGCCACCTGAAATGATGCGTTCCCCTCCTGAGTGAGCTAATAAAGCATGCAACCAAGCTGTGTCAGCTGCAAAGTTAAATATCGCACGCCAGCCTGTGTTAGAGCTCACTGATTGCTTTGGCTGTTTGCTCTGGTGTGGTGGAGTGGCGGAGCTGCCGCTGACAGCCCAAACGAGCTGTAAATGGAGGCTGGTGAGGCCCCCGGTGCATCGCACAGTGCTTCTGCGTTCAGCCCCCGGTCTGTTTGCTGAGCTCCCCTCTCACCGTGTCCTCCTCACAGGCTTTCTGCCATCAAGACATCTTTGCCATGGACTGGGATAGAGATATATATATATACTCTGCGTCAATACTTAAAGGAGCTAAAATGCCCGATGGGATGCCAGCAGAAGCTCACTTTGTCTCCTTTGAGGCACTGCATGGGAAAGCCTGTCAGGAAGCCTGCAGGTGCTAACGATAATTGTTACCATCCAGCTAAGCAGAGGGTGATTTGGGGGGAAAATACATTTTAAAGCTTGTGCTGCTCTAAAGTGAATTTCTTTGGTCTTCACAAAATCAAGGCTTTACCGCTTTCTTTTTTGTTCTTTTCTTTCAATAAGTGAATACCTTTCATCATCTAGTAAAAAGTCATTTTTTAAAGAATTAGTAAAATAATTGAAACAAGTACTGATTAGCACGTAATAAATTGGGCTAATTTGTGGTAATTGTTTGCTTTAAGTCTGTTGCCTATTACTAGGGCATGGAGTGATAGGACAAGGGGGAATGGCTTCAAACTGGAAGAGAGCAGGTTTAGATTAAACATTAGGAAGAAGTTTTTCACTTTGAGGGTGGTGAGGCACTGGAACGGGTTGCCCGGAGAGGTTGATGAGGTCCCATCCCTGGAGGTGTTCAAGGCCAGGCTGGACGTGGCCCTTGGGCAACCTGGTCTGGTGGGAGGTGTCCCTGCCTGTGGCAGGGGGTTTGGAACTCGATGATCTTCAAGGTCCTTTCCAACATAAACCATTCTATGATTCTGTTTGTTTCTATTCACATGCAGAGGGTAGGGAAGGAATTGGTGTTACTGTGAGGGTTGCAGTTTGCCAAACAGCTCTGCCTGGTTTTGGTAAGGTTTGAGTAAATTCCCTGTTTAGTTTGTTTCACGTTTCCAAGGCTGAGCTTTCTGAAGGTCACAGAGTCAGGAGCATAAAATCAGGCTGATGCCTGCTAAGACATCCAAGAAATGAAAGACAACAGATAAATGGACTTCAAAAGAAAGCTGAGTATGGCCCTCTGCACACCAGCATTTTCCATCATCATGTCTGCTCCTCTACAAGAGTGGTGCATGCACACGGTGACATGCAAACAAGCAGTGTTCAGAAAATGGGTGTGCAAGAACTTAGCAGCGCTGTAGGAAACTGTGCCGGTGCAAGCAAATCTCCATGGAGTCAGTTGCTATGAAAAAGATGGTTCCTAGGAACTCGAAGTAAGTGTTTGGGCTGGTATTTCAGAAGAGATTTGCAACGTCATCACTTCTGCCTTCAACTATTGTATAGAATGGAAATCAACAGGTTGGACTAAGAGGTTGGACCGGTTGGACTCTCTGATGCCTTCTGTTTCTCTTTCCCTCATCATTGTGGGGAGAAGCTGTAGGGAGGGTGCAGGTGTGAACCTGGCTGTTTGGGTCTGCCAGGAACAAACGTAGCTGTTGCGGAAGACCTTGGGTTTTCCTCAGTGCCTCAGCAGCCGATCTTACAGATGTATTCATGTCTCGAAACTGCCATGGCCATAAACACCAAAGCTGAGCCATTACTCAGGGCTGGAGCAATTTCACCCTTGATTTTTAAGGGATAATATTTGTGATGACCCTTTCTGAAGGAGAGCATCAATGGTGGGGTTTGTTGTAGTCACACGGCTTCTTAATCACAAGGTTTTACACAGTGAGGGTCAGGACTGGAGCAGTGGTACAAGGAATTTGAGCCAAAGCTCTGAATTTTCATCACTCCAGGCGGGTAGAGGAGTTGTCTCTCTCTCTAGATGATATTTAGGGATTTCTGCAGCTGAATGCCATTATCAACGACAACATTTCGAATGAATAGCCCTACACATATATTCTGTGGCTGCAATGTGAATAATTGTGAACGCTCCTCAATCTTCCTCTTCCCACTCCCCTCTCCCCCCTCAGACTAAGCACAAACACTCATTTGAGGGCTAAAGATATACTCTTAAATCACTTCTGACGTTTCTTTGTTGCTGCCTAACGAAGGCTGGGTTGATGGGCTAGAGGGAAGTTTTATATAAACCCTTGCTGAGATGTTGTCGTAGGATCGGAAGTGGGCAGCAGTTGCAAATGTTAGCATTTGTCTCCGGAGTTTGTTTAACTGCAAGCCTGAATGTCTGCGTGGTGTACGGGGCTTTGTCCCCCACCACCTTGGTTTTCTGAGTCCCAGTGAAATGTCACGGTCCCGAGGACTGCGGGGTTCAAAGAGCAGCCACGCTGCTGCCCCCGCCGAGCTGACAAGGGGCCTCTGTGCGCCCTTGTTTGGAGGGAGACGTCCCACTAGGGACGTGCTGGTGGCTCCTCCTGGCTTTCCCGACCCTTTCCAAACACTTTTACACTCTGCTTCTTTCATTAATTGGATTATTTGTATTTTAAGCCTGTTGTTGAGCAAGTCAAATCGACCCACGCCTGGTTAACAAAGCCTGAAATAATTGTGACTAAGTCAAAGCAGTGCTGAAGGGGGGGACCAGCCACACAGAGCAGGCTGGTTTCCCGGCCCTGCTGAGCGTGCTTAATCCTTGCTGGGTTTATCCAGGTGTCAAGGAAAGGCTTGAATGGGAGCCAGAGGTTGGGAGCGTGCCCCCTCGCCGCCCGATGGTCTGGTCTTTTGTCCTCTGTTTGTAACCTGGGCTAATACAGGGATTTACAGACCAACGGGGATGATGGTTTTCTTGTGGGGAGTCTGGGAAAGCTTGCTTTGCTGTGTTGGCCTTGTCCTAAGGAATGAAAATGGTCGGTTCAAAATGGGGCTTCCTATGATCAGCTGTAGGTTAGGATGTCAGGGCACTTCTGGTCTTCGAAGATTAGGTGGGTCAGTGAAATGCTGTAAATCCATGAGACCAAGAGATGAGGTAAACCTGCTGTAGTGATTAAGCAGAGAAAATAATTTCAACGCTGTTAATGACTGCGACTGCTCAGACCACATGTAGCTTTTACTTTGCTTACTTTGCAAGACTCCATATTAAAAAAAAAGATAAACCTGACTTTTTCATGGCAGAAGTGCTTTGGGTACATTCTGCTATTCAGAAGGCAATCAGATTCTTCAGGATTAGAGGCAGCTGAGGCATGTCGTCTTCATTAAAAACCTTTGGGATCTACAGCTGAGAGACCATATGTTGAGCATCCCTAGACCTGACTGTGCCCACTGAACTTGTACAATTCCAGATTTTGCAGATGGAGTCATTAGGGAAAGGTCTTGAGGGTATTGAGCAGATTCACTGCGTGGGTCTTATTTGGAGAATTTAATTTTATGAGGCCGGAAATATCATCCCAGGTATAGATTGTTAACACTGCTAACTTCATTTCTGTTGCATATGGTTGTAAAGGGGGAATGCCCCCAAATTCCTGGTGTCTTTGTAGGAGGACTTCTGGGAGATTACTCTCAGTAGTGTTTTCCTGAAGCACACGCTAGGCCTATTCTTTGCTGCTAGTGTGGTAAATGCTTAAAGGGCTCTTTATGGGCAGAACAGGTAAGAGCTAACATTGTGGGAACTCCCCACGTTCAGCTATTCCATAGTGATGCTCCATTTTCATAGTAGGTTGGATGAAGAAAATCAGTTGGGGAAAATTGTGCCTGCTTCACAGTAAGAATTCTTGTTAGAAAGTGTTTTGGTGCTGTATTCACCCCCGCTAACTTTCTGGTTGTTGGCTGTGCTTTTCCTTATCTGTTGCCAAAGCACCTAATAATAGTGCATAATGGGTATAACATGAGATGTGGCAATAAAACAAGCTGCAAACACAAAGCCCAGAATATGGGATTTCTGTTAGGCTGGAAATGTGAAACTGGGAGGCCGTTTCTCCTCAGGGACGCAGCAAATCAACAGTGGGCACCAGAAACCATTACACAGAGCCAGTGAGTGGGGCATAAGAAAACAGGAGGTCTACACTAACTTGAAGAAGACTCAAGTCTGCTAAATACTGCTGCAGCCCAGAGTTGATAGAGCCTTGCTCTTCTCAGTTGTGTGTTGTGATGTCAAGGTTTTCAGCTCCTCTATCTGCAGGCACACCTGACTAGCTGTCCTAGTGCTAGCTTGGTCTTTCCTTACAGCCCTTTAAGAGAGTCACCTTTCCCCACAATTTCTGAGCCCATACGCTCCACCTCTTGTAAAANTGCCTGGGTTGATTTTTTCTTATAGGACACATGACAATGCTGCTGTACTTGACTGCCTTTCAGCAAAGGAAGCTGAGGACCGGATTGTCAGGTAACACGGTATCAGTCAAGGACGAGCTAAATCCCATTTTCCATTCCCTTTAAATCCACATATAGGCTACATGTAATCCTAGGGACTGGCTAGCTTGTTCTCAGAGAAGTTAGTTTTGTTCATTCCATACAGCAGTTTACCAGTGGTGAGAAGCACACCCTGAGTTCACTAAGTTTCTTCCACTTCTCTGTATGAACATTATATGATACGAATCCATTCGAAATTTATCTTTGCCGTGTGGTGAGGCTTTGCCAGGTCACGACACCAAGACGTGCTCACGCTCCCATTTGGGCTGCCAGACATTATTCTTGACTTCCTTCTTCCTTTTGCAAATATTGTGGCAGATATGACACATGTAGGCACCTCCTGCTTGGGGCAGCTTGCGCTGACCTTGCGCGGGACCCATCTGATGTGCCTCCAGCAACACGCACACCCTCCAGGACCATCCCAGCTTTGCTCAAGCGGTGGTTCTTTCCAGCAGCCAGGCTGGCTGGTGTACGGTGTCAAAGGCTACTGGAGGCTGTCAAATACCAGTGAGGGAGGGCATTTATTGCAGTGGTTTCTGGAAGTTGTTCCACTCCTGGTTTACTAGGTTGCGTCCTATTATGTAATTAAGTGCTGTGTGTTTGTTATCCCCGAAGGGCTTTTGTCTCATTCAATGAGCATAAAAGAGGATGATTATTGGCACAGACAGCTGGTAGGGAGTTCTTTTTTATATTTTGATCATTCAGTGTGGCCCTGATTTTTGTATTAGCAATGGGATTATTACTTTCTATTTAGTAATTTTCTTATTGTTGTGTGTTCTTATTGTATTACCACTTTGAAATCCCTTGAATCTTAAATTTATTCTTGTGCTTCTCCTGCACATCCTTGCTTCCCTTTTATGATGAGTTATTGTTACATAGACAGATTACAAAAAAAAAGTCCAACCTCAAAACCTTCAGAAATATGTATTAAATACATATTTGTGTACTCAAAGCTGTAGATAAAACCCTAGGCCCAGATGACAGGCTCCTGTTCCCTCCTGCAGTCAATGCAATTCACTTAGCCACCTCTTTTAATCTGATTGTGGGTATATGAAGTTTTATGAGTTTTTCCAGACACGAAGCTTCTTGCAAGATCTGTGTATTTGTGTATCCAGTAGTACCTTTACTCTGTTGTTCTGGAGAAGATCCCGTTTTCAGCTTTTAGCCCGCTTTGTCTGGAATCACCTAATTGCCATCTCCCAGAAAGCAAGAATATGTGTGGACCATGAGGACCTTGAAGGTATTATTTTTAACTAATTGCATAGTATTGTAGCTTTCCATTTTCCTAGATTATCAACACAGGATGGGATTGGGGGCTAGCTACCGTGGAGTCTTTGCTGCAGACAGGAATTAGGCACTTCAGACCACATACTAGACATAGGCCCATTTGACCCTGCAGGCACCTCCATTTTGGTCTGTTCCCGAAATGCTTCCAAAAATCCTTTGCATTTATTGATGTACTGAGCAGGCTCAGACCCCAAACCTTTAGCAGGCTGGGAGGTAGGCAGAGGGACACACAGAGCGTTGCAGGAGAACCTGGTTAGCCAGGCCGGCTTATCTCCAGGATAGTTGAAAATACAGATGTGGCAGTATTACCCACCTTTTTTTATTATTGCCCGGGGATGAGAGCGTTCCCCAGGAGAGCAGGAGAACAATGTTCTTATCCAGCCCTACCCTCAGGAAGGGATTTTAGTCTCCATCTCTCTCTCTCCTGAGGAAAGTGCCAAACCATAGGCCATGCTTGGGTGGGCACGCTCCCGAGCTCTCTTTTCTTGTCAGTCTGTGCAGCAAAGAGTGAAGGATTCATAGGGGTGGAGAGAGAGCGCGCAAGGGGGTGCAAGCCTGAATAGTTCACACCGTAATAAAGTCACTGTCTTAAGGGGGGTGGAGGGGGATTTCCTGTTTTCTGCTACAAAAAAAACCATTTACATGACTCATTAGGTAAAAAAAGCATAATAGCACTGAGAACAGGGCCTGGACTGCAGTATGCTATCCCCCTCACACTCAAGTTACCGTTAGAAGTGTCAAAGCTATTAAGAAATGTTGCTACGTATTTCAATGTGCTGACACCCTAAAGGATTTTCAGCTTGGCAAAAATGCCAGCAGGGGAAATGTGGGCCCCAAAGGTTTTCTTGGCATAAATAAACAAATGATAACTATAACCTTTTTTTTTCCCCCAAACTAGAAGAGGCTATTTTTAAATATGGGAATTGAACTGAAGTAATCCTGGGTTAACTTGAGCGCTTGAACTGTGTAGCCCAAGTGAAAGGGCTACATCAGTGACAGGGATGTTGGTAATCCACCTGCAAGGCTAAGTTGTACATGTGAGTATTAATAACTGCACTTCATGATTAATAACTGCAGTGATTATGGTATAATACTGATATGTTGATAATTATGAATAATACTAATAAGAAGAAATAATCAAGTAAGAGCTGATGAGATTTTTGTTACACATGTAAATACATGAATTGTGTAACCATTAAGAACTCAGCTGCTGAGTGTACTAATCAATACCTAATCAAAACAGGTGGGAAATGTTTGGAAATGAGTATGTAGAGTAGCTAACAGCATATTTTAAAGGGTGGCTTAAGGGCTTCAGGCTTTTTGCAGAGTGACTTTACTATGCTGAGGCACGTCATTTTTGCCGGAGTGCTTTAATGATGTCAACAGGTCTGCGAGTACAGAAATGGATAATGAGCAGCTAGCGAGGTTTTTATGGCTGGGTTCCTTGCATCTAGGGTAAAAGAGTGCTAACCTCTGTCTCAGATCATGCTGGAACAAGACAGCAAATGCTGAGAGCATCCTTTGGAAATGGTAGGATTGCTTGGCCTACTGCCTTCTGCCAGATGATGCTACTTTAGTGTGTCATACATGAAACCAACCCCAACAATTACAAAATCTCACAGTACCATCCAGGGCTGAGCAAGAGAGACAGAAGGAGCCTACATGCCACAATTGCTATGCCAAAAGGATGAAGATCTGAATACTGCTCTCCTACCTTGTGACGAGACACCATTTGGATACTAGCAATAGTTATGAGATATTTGTGCAGGCTGGCACTAATCCATTTAATACAAAACACATTGGAAAAGGCCCCTGGTGGTAGAGGTAGTGGAAGAACCAGATCTTACTAGCAAGCCCACACTACCTGCCTGCTGTGTGTCTTCACACAAAGTGGAGTGGCAGCAGTAGGATGGGATGTCCTCTCTTGTGGCGATATGACATCTGGCCCTGCCTTTGGCATACCCATCAGTTTTTTGCATTAGAAAAATGTAAAAATATAGTGTTTCTGAAGAGAAAGCATTGGGAGCAGGTAGTCCTTTGCTTTGTCAAGGTCAGTGGGACCTCCCTTGTAAGACTGTCTTAGACAGAGGGTGTTCAAAGCTGCAGTTTCCCAGGAAAGCATCTTTGTCACCAGAATACCAGCCAGGACAACAGTCTTCTCACATCTCTGCTGCTAAAACTTATCTACTATAAAAGAAAATCCAAAGTTGTGGGGAGCAGTAAGGTTATGGGGAGGAGTAATTTGACTCCAGGACTCTTTGTCCTCTTTGTACTGTACTTCATTCTTGGTAAGTAAAAAGCATAAAACCCCATCATCCCCCTTCAGCATATCTAGACCGTGTCTATCCTTGCTGACTGTCTCAAGCCCCTGAGCTCTTTGCTCCTCGCTGACCGGCAGCGTGGGCTCAGCAGGAGGAGGAGCCCATCTGTGGAGGCAGCAGCAGGGGCCAGCCTTGTCCCTGCACGTATGGGACCAGAGACAAGGGGAGGAAACGCAGGACACAGTCAAAGTGTTTTACAAATCAATTTCTGTTGCTTCGCATGCTTGAAATGCTGAAGCACATTTCCTTACCTGCACTTGAGCAGTAACAGATTCTGGACCTTTTTTCTGCCTTCAGCCACTTGCTGGTGTCTTGGGTACAGCTGCATGGCACTGGCACTTGGTTCAACAAGGCCAAGTGCCGGGTCCTGCACTTGGGTCACAACAACCCCATGCAACGCGACAGGATTGGGGTGGAGTGACTGAAAAGCTGCCCAGCAGAAAAGGACCTGGGGGTGTTGGTGGACAGCTGGCTGAATATGAGCCAGCAGTGTGCCCAGGTGGCCAAGAAGGCCAATAGCATCCTGGCCTGTATCAGGAACAGTGTGGCCAGCAGGGCTAGGGAAGTGATCATCCCCCTGTACTCGGCAGTGGTGAGACCCCACCTCGAGTACTGTGTTCAGTTTTGGGCCCCTCACTACAAGAAGGACATTGAGGTGTTGGAGCATGTCCAGAGAAGGGCTACAAAGCTGGTGAGGGGTCTGGAGGACAAGTCTTATGAGGAATGACTGAGGGAACTGGGGTTGTTTAGCCTGGAGAACAGGAGGCTGAGGGGAGACCTCATCACCCTCTACAACTACCTGAAAGGAGGTTGTAGAGACGTGGGGGCTGACCTCTTCTCCCTGGTGACAAGTGATAGGACGAGAGGAAATGGGTTGAAGTTATGTCAGGGGAGGTTTAGATTGGATATTAGGAAACATTTTTTCACTGAAAGGGTTATTAAACATTGGAATAGGCTGCCCAGGGAGGTGGTGGCTTCGCCATCCCTGGAGGTGTTTAAAAAAAGGGTAGATGTGGTACTTGGGGACATGGTTTAGAAGTGGTTTTGTCAGGATAGGTTAATGGTTGGACTTGATGATCTTAAAGGTCCCTTCCAACCTCAGCAATTCTATGATTGTATGGTGCTTTAGGGCTGGAAACTTTTAACCTGGGTAACTTCAGTGATAAATGTGCTCCTGCTGTTACTGAACCTGGAGCACAGGTTGGTGCCTGCGAAGGCATCCATCCTCTTTTCCCCTGTGTAACTTGCAAAACCAGATATTCTGCTCTACAGATATGCAGTCCCATGGTCTTACCTTATATCCACAAAGGACTGCAGCCGTAGGTCTTGCAGGAGGGAGGTCTGCCACAGTCCAGTCAAGGCTTTTTCTGTGTTGGCTCTTTCCAGTTGTCTTTCAGCAAGAAAGGGGACTTCTGACCCCTTGCTCCCCTGCTTATCTTGTTCTTCCCCTCTTACATTTTCCCTCTGCTCCTATTCTGGTTCATTTTTACCACTCCCTCCTTTTCCCCCAGTCCAACCTCACTGTGCATGCTCAATGGCATATAAACTAGTAGAGGTTTCAACTGGAGTTTGGGTGCACTCTTGGAAACGGCCTCGTTGCTCCGGCTTCCCCCTTGCCCTTTTCACATCTTTCTATGTCACAGTCTGAATCCTTCAGATCAACAGCATTGCTATAATGCAGCAGGGCAAGAATTTTCCCTAGTTGTCCATAAATTCGTAGAAATACAGATTAAAGGCTCAGCTGGTGCCTATGGCCATGGAGGTTCTACAGGCAGGTTTCTGTCACACCCACGGTTGCAGGTACTTCTGAGAACCACATCCGATGGGGCTGCATGGCACTCTTCTTTCTTTGGAGGAAAACCCAAGCACTCTCCGCAGCGAGAAGGCTCAGCCCCGCAGGGTCACCGAGGTGGATTTTGTCCTACACCTAGGAGCTTTCAAAACTGCGGGCTAGCTTTGGCTAGCCCAGCCTGGCTGCAGCCAGCTGTGGCAGGATTTTGCCCTAAATGATTTCATCTATTTCTGCAACCATGGCATGCACTTTTATCTGGAAGCAAACTGTTTACTTACTTGTTTTTAATTATTTATGGTAATGAAATAGCAGCCATATCGCAACATTTTCCACAAAAATGAATACTCTTGTAGTTCAGATCTGTGGCCATGAAAGAAAACACAGTTCCCCACTGTAGCTTATAATGTTTATTTGTTTTTAACTTCAAAACACAGGTGATTTTCTCAAAACAAATAGAGTAATGGGGGAAATGAAGGCAGGCTCTCTTTGTAACTTTCCCAAGAAACACATCTGGAAAAGCATACTTTTGCAAAACAACTACATTTTAGCACACCCAGACAGTGAAATTCCAAAAAGTCATAAATAGCAGTGAGGTTAACAACCAATGTTGTTGGGTTTTTTTTCTTCTTTTTTTCCCCCCTTGTTTAACTTGCGAACGGCACTAAATGAACCCACAATTTCCGTGGCTAATACAGAGACATTTGTACAGAACTTTCCGAGTATGCAGTTAATTTCCAAGATGGGGAATTACGAAGATATACCTCCTCACTTTGAATCTGTAAAATCAACTTGGTGGAATACCTGGATATTATAGCATCTGATAGTCTTGCTACTGATTTAAGCCTACCTCTTAGCCATTTAAATCACTACCCTTAATTGCTAGTTAGTTACATTTATCTAAAAGTCATGTTTTACCCATAGGCAGGTACAAAACCTTTTTTTAGAAGCAGCAGTGTTGGATTATATTTTGTAAATAGCTCTGATGCCACACTTCATCAGTACTCTTAAAACCTTAGTGTCATTTTTTTTTGGTTTCATTGCCTGCACAACATCTCTTGCTCCACCATTAATAGCCAGTAGAAAAACAACCAGTTTGGAGACAGATCAGTAAAATTAAAGGCCAGCTTTCCTCAGTCTGAATGCTCCAGCCAGGCCCTGCTCACCGGGAAGGTCAGGGAAGGTGGAAATAATTCTGGAGACCAACGAGGAAAAGCATGAAGCCACTGTTCAGACGACAGTGACTAGCAAATGCCAAGATCTACAGCTCCTAGCACCTGCACAGACCCACACGGAGGCAGGGACAGGCGATCAGACAGACACCCACGCAGGCACAGGGCCCGGGAGCCCCACGGCGGGCACCCCTCGCTGCCCCACAGGGCTTTGCCTATCGGCTCACAGCCGTCGGAGCTGCAGCGGCTCCACCACCATCCAGCAGGGCCCATCTTCTCCTACAGCATCACAGAGCTAAAACCACCCTCTATGGCTGGGATTGTTGAAGAGCAAAACAAGTTTTTTGAAATCTAATCTCCCAGTGAACAGAATTTGGATAGGAACATATTAGTTATTTTTGTTAGCTAATGCCTACTCTTCAGAAGTCAGTTGTGCTTTTCCTGCACGCAAGTGAAAAATCAGATGTTTCTGGCACTGGGTGTGCTGCCCACAATGTAATGTGCTTCGTAGCTTTTTGTACCTACATAGAAGGAAAATATCACTTTACTGCCTGATTTGCTTGAGTCGTATGGTCATCAGTGCTATAGCAAGAAACAGATGGACTGGGAATTAGGAAATCACTCAAGCGCTGATCTGAAGAGGGTCTTCCTGAACACATGTGTTAAGCGGCCACAAAACTTACAGTCTGTCACATTCAATATCAGGGTTATTAGACGGTGTATCGAGAATACCAAAATACTCTTCCCTGTTTGCTGGAGGTGGGGTATTGGTTGGACTTCCCACCCCAGAATCAGGGCTTGGCGCAGGGTGCATTTCTCCTGCATGCTTCTCTTCTTTCTGAGAAGGCTCTTGTTGTTTTTGCTTGAGGTTTTTGAAACGTTTGAGCTTCACAGGGTCCTTGACTTCCTTGGCACAATGGAACAAGATGAAAATGTCCCTCCGAAATTTGGAGCTCATTCCAAAGTAGATAATAGGATTGTAGAAGCTGGCAGACTTAGCAAACAAACTGGCAAGGATGCTGGTAAGGTTCGGCACAGGGTGACCAAAGGCAGACCATATAGAGATGACAGCGTATGGTGACCATGCAATAATGAAGGCTGTGCAAATGACAATAGAAACCTAAAAGACAGAAGAAGAACAGTCTTAAGTCTACTCTGGAAGACATCAGGGAAGCAAATTTGACACTTGGCTGGAAGGGAGACATCAGATTGTCCTAAGGGTATGGCTCACAGGAGAGTAAAGGCAAGCAAAAGGTTAGCTTTGATGGAGCCAGGCAGACCTAAAAGTGATACATCTAATTTTGGTGTGGTGGTGTACTTGAGCAATGCCTCATCTAAATGAATGAAAATAGCTACAGTCACCTTATGTTTATATGAATTAAGAGGGTTTCGGGTAGACTTAAGTCAACAGTAAGTAAATTGAGATCTCCACTGTAACTTCTGTGTACGCCCAGAAGTAATGTAACTTCTGAAAGAAAAGAGTATATGTCAAACCAAACTTTTTTTTTTTTTGTGCAGTATAACCCACTCCAATTATATTTAGATTATTTTTCACATGTGATGTAGCACCAATATTAGCTAACTGATGAGGGTAGGAGTTTTAAACAATCCTCATATTCTTCACTGAGTTGAGACTCTGTCACTAGAGATTATAGAGAAATGAAATGCGACTGATTCGTTTTGTTCTCTTCTGTTCTAGTTGGGACCAATTTTTGGAACGACAGATTTCATTGAGAAAAATCCCACCCAACATGAAACCCAAACTCACCCTGGTGACGTCCCGCTCTATCCTCCTCTGTCTGTCGGTTGGATCACCCAGTCCTGTTAATGAATTGCTTAGCTTGACAGTATTGATAATTGACACATATGAGAAGACCATGACTGATACAGGTAGGATAAAACAGCAGATAAAAATGGAGACAATGTAGGACTTGTAGATTGTAGAGAAGTTGGCTTTTGCCCAGTCTATCTCACATGTGCCATACATGCGATCTGGAAAGCAAAAATAAATTGTTTAGCATTTTTAGAACATTTATCTGCTTTTGAGTGATTAATTTATCAGTTCAAATGCTGCATTTTTCTTCTTCTAAGCACTAAAGAATGGATTGATAGTTCTGATTTAATGAGCTGTGGCATAATTTCCTACATAAACAATTTTTCAAGACCAGCTGGACCGTAACAAGTTTTAGTGCATATTATCATTCTGTCCAGTTTAGATTTCCAGTGTACATCCATAATGCACGAACTGTCATTTCTGAATAGGAAATTGTGATACTTTATTAGGGAAAAAAAAGGGTATTCATTCAGTAGGTTTGAGATTTTTGAGTGTTATCTACTCTTATTTGTAATAACCTACATAATAACTTCCTAAGATGAGCACTGTAACACCATAACAAGTAATTGTAAAGAGACAATATGCCAGATGTAAAAAGTCACTACGTACATAGCAAAGTACAAAATAAAATATTGAGGGTTTTTTAATAGAAACAAAAATTTTGACTGTAGCAAGAGTTTTGACTGAGCAAGACCCATGAAAGCAAATTGATATAACTAATAATAAAGATTTTGGGAAGATGAAACATATAAATACTTAGAAAGATATAGGACGTTTTGCTAAATGGGAAGCATAGAGCTCTGCAACTACAAAGGAGCTGCAGGCTCTTTAAAATGAAGTTAGGCAGACTGCCGGATCTGCAGCTAGTGGGATTCCCAAAAGGACACTTTCTGATCAGGTACTTAAGGGAAAGGCAGTGGGAATAAGGTGCAGAGTCTGCTTAAATACTTTTGTAAATAACAGTTGACTTCTTTAAACCCTCTGATGTGTTTGCAAATGTGTTCTGATATAAAGCTTGAGTTCAATAGCATTAGAGGTTTTCTATAGATGGTGAATTGTTGATTTTTCTTTTTAAGTGGAAAAAGCTGGGTTTTTTTCTGACACATATGGCAGCAAATTGAATTATAAATAAATGAAGCATGAACCAAAGTTACGTAAGTCAAGTATTAACAAGTCCTGGAGATACAATACAGGTGAAACCTGCATGATTTAGCAACACACCTCTCCCTGACATCCAGTGATAATTCTGAAGAAAAAAAAAAAATCCCTTAATTCCTCACAGGTGGTAGAAGGTTTAGACAGGATGAATTATAGGAGCAAAAGATTAAAATCTCTTTTATGATTCTCATCAAAAAGAGCTCGGTATTTTTAACACCAAAAGCTCTAGGTGTTGCTGTCTGGATGTGTTCAGTAATAGAAACAGATTTTTGTCTCCTTCACTGTTTTCATGAGTAGACCCCAAGATTCAAAAAGATATCCATAAAATCTGGTTTAAGGCCAGGTTTCTACTTTGTGAAAACTCTTGACTGAAAAAAGAAAGCAGCCTCCAAATGACATGAGAAGAAAATCCTGCAGATTTTCTGCGAGTCAGAATTCAGAGCTGTGTTTCCCCCCTCTGCAGAGACACTGACAAGTGGCGTTTCCAAAAATCGGCGGGGTCCTGGGGAACCCTGTGGCTGCTGTGTGGAAGGGAGAGGTGTGAGGCAGTCAGGTGTAACGCGCCGTGGTCTGCCAGCACCTGCTGCCTGCTCCCAGCCTTGCCGTTGCTGGGCTCCCACATCTCCGATGGAAACCTGTTTAGAGTCAGATAGCCCAGGAACCGGAAACCGCCGGGATTCTCAGCAGGGAAAAGTGCTCCTAGAAGTGGTCCTGAAGACCACTGTCGAGGAATTGAATGCAAAGTACAAACAGGATCCATGGGGACACTTGGATGCCCTGACAAGGCAGTGGTGCCCAAGAAGTCCCTGGCCCCAGTTTAAGGCCAAAAAGGGACATCAGAAATCCTTCTGCAAAGGAAGAGCTAATAAGATTAATGTAAAAAGAAAACACAGATGGCCAGAAGATACACAGAAAATGACCAGTCCAAACTCCCCAAGTTTTTGACATATCCGAAGTGCAAAAATATGACAGAAAATTAGAACAGTCTATTAAACAGTTTGGTTTTGTCTCAAACAAAACATCCATTGAGCCTAGTGTCCCGGTAACATTTTGGTTTGGGAGGGATAGAAGATTTAACGAATCATAGAAATGGATGCTTTTCTCACACCCATCCTTCAAGGGTCCAGAGATACCTCAAAGCTTATGTATTTAATTAGTAAGAGGGTATATTCACACAGCTACTTTAATAAGTCTTCATAGATTTCATGACTTCTCAGAGGATGCAGATGCCTACAGGATCCAGGCAGGTAACTGCTAGACAATTTGAGTCATGTGATTTCAGTTTTTAGGCCTCCTGCATCATTACCGTTTGTTCCTAGGGATTTGTTTTGTTGAATTTTTAGAGACTTAATTTGAGACAATTTCTCCAGCTTTTCCCCATGAAGAAATTCTCTGGTGTGGGAATATCCCTTAGCCATTGAATTACCGCAGTGTTTGCTATTCAAAATTTTTCTTTCCCCCCCGCTCCTTTTTTGCTCTGGCCTTATCTTGCACCCTAATCACTTCTGACATCTTCTTCTTCTTCTGATATGTTCGTTTTCATATTTTCAACAAACTGTTTCACCAGATCTTTCTGGCTTGTCTTATTATAGTTTCAAGTTTAACTTGCTGGAACTTGTGTTCTTTTCTAGCTTCCTAATCTTGACAGTTTTTGAAGGATGTCTTTTGATAGTTTCCTTTATCTCATTGCTTAACCATGCCAAATATTTCTGGCCTCTCTTTTTTCATAGGTAATATGCACTTGGTCCAAGTCTCTCCTGAGATATCTTCAAAAAAAATCTCTTTATAGCCGATACCAAAGCAGGCAACGCTCTGAGCGTACGTCACGCATGATGAATGATTTTCTCAGTTCCACTGATAATCGGTCTGGTTTACCACAAACAGCAAGAAAGAAAGGTAAGTATCTTTGTTCACTTAAGTGGAGAGGTGCCAAATAAGTACAACTGAAAGATACCTGTTACCTGTATAACTGCCCCAGCCAAATAATGGAGCTGCTGACCAGAAGAAAGCTGCTACCCAAATGAGAACCAGAGCCACCGTCATACTGCTGTTGCTGATGCAGTGACCTGCAATGGCATGGATTAGTCAGAAAACAATATCTAAAAGGTAAACATATCTCTGAAATCTAAATGCACTCCTATATCAACAGCTAATAAGGAAAATGCAGCTACTTAAAAAAATATTAAGACAAAAAAAATGCATATTCATAAGAAAAGCTTAAATTTGAAAGCATCTGTCAGGCTTGTGCTCCAGACCACTTGCGAACAGCAGAAGTGAATGGCTTTTAAGCAGGAGACAATGTGTTTGTTGAGCTCTGCAGAATTAGCAAATTCTATGTTAGACTTATGTTTTGCAATTTTGTAAAAAGCAGGAAAGGGTTGTATGTTAACTTTTACACAGAAACCAACAAGATAAGTCTAAATTCAGAAGATTTTCTTATTCACATCAAGGTTTTCCCTGATAAAAAGAAGAAAAGACATTAGATGCTCAAACTATATTAGCCATTCAATACAAATTATTTAATCTGTTCTGCTGTTGCCATACATTGTGGTTATTTCTTCGTTTATGTGGGAAATATTTAGGTATCCACCAATCTCTGTTCCTCTACATTTATGTAAAGCTATACTGGGTACTTGCTTAGATTTCCTCAAGAGGCAAACATAAATTACACACGCCCTCAGAAGAACATGTGATACAGCTTTGCAAAAGAGAAACGTGGGGTTTTAAATATGACTTAATTATTTGTAATGAATATAAGATGTAGAATACATCACAGCCAAATTCCAGCAGCTCCAACAGCAGTTTGTGTTGAAAATTAACTTGAACAAGTCTATCATTACAACAAACTGCAGAAGAACTTCCTGTGGAGAGAAGACCTCCCGCAGAAGTGCTTTTCACAGCTAATACTACTCATGCTATTAGAGAGAAAAACTCATATCACGCATCCAGTATATTTATGGATGCTTTACCAGAGGACATTAATAGATGCCTGCCTGAAAGATGATGCAACCCAGTCATAACAAAGGTGTGAAAATTGATAATACATTGTCTAAGGATGGGTGAAAGGAAGACAAGGGAGAATTTGTGGAAGGTATAGGAATAAAGAAGAGAGATTACATAAGGTTCTCAGTGGAAATCAAATTTTTCAGCTGGCAGGAGGTCCAGGACGAATAGTGAGGAAAGGTTTCTACTGATCCTGTGAAAGGAAGTGCTTGGAGTGAGTGTGGTGATGTAAAGAGGCATAAAGGGAAAGGGGGAGATGATGGCAAGTTTATATAGACTTG
The DNA here is from genome assembly GCA_008711295.1 of Anarhynchus alexandrinus. NCBI lineage: Eukaryota > Metazoa > Chordata > Aves > Charadriiformes > Charadriidae > Anarhynchus > Anarhynchus alexandrinus. Next base: position 468,312 of record VUYV01000359.1, on the reverse strand, counting down.
CTGATGAGGGCTTCACAGGGCAGGAAAGGTGTAAAGGATTTCAGACCAGATCTGTACAGTGGGACACTCATATGCCTTTAGAGAAGCAGTTATACCAAAAGTTAATTAAAAAATGAAATGCAAAAAAAACCAGAAAGTAAGTGGTTAGCAAAAGGTTTCTAGCACTGGAGAGAGTAACGAACAGTGGTTGTTTGAGATTCAGGTTACAGATGAACAGGGCAATAGAGAAGGAAGACGTGTGGGTGCGAGGCTGTGGTGATGACGCTTTGCAGATCTGGGAGACAGGCAGGAGACAGGGACCATCTGGACAGAGTCAGGTCATGGTCAGTTCTGGGGATGGTAGGAGTAATTTTCATCTCCCGTGGTGTGAAACTGTCCATGGAGAGGAGGCCGGAGAGGCATGTGGGGATGGAAGACTGCGCAGTGCTACAAAAGCTGGAGGCAAGATGTGCAGACTGAATGTTCCCAGCACCATCTAAAGCAGTCCGTGACGCCTGCTGGGTGCAAACCCTGGCAAAACACCCTGAAGGGTCAAAATGTTTGTCTGTAGGGCAGCCTTCTGATCCAAGGATCTTTATTAACAACTGGAAATTTTCCAAACATCATCTCATAGAAGATGAAATTCATTGCTTACGGTGAGATTCGGACAATGATGTATGCATCACTTAGGAGTAATTTAAATTGCATTTTGAAAAATAAAGAGGGTCAGCACGACCTATGGTATCTTTGGCACAAGGCTGAATTTAACCCATGGTGACCAAAGTGTACTAGTAATAATTTGTCTCTTATTGGGGTTAACCCTGAAGGATTCTATGCAAACATATTTGTAACGTAAATGACTATGTTATGTTCTGGTTTGCAATGCAACTAATTTATATTTGATACAGGCTGTGACTGAAAGAAATACAGATTTGCACCAGGTTCAATGAAGGCAGAACTGGACCTGCCTTTATTCCTTACCTCTCTCAGGATGGCAGCCCTTGATGTAGCGAGTCACGCTGATTACTGTAAGGGTATTAATGCTGGCCAGGCCAAAGAGGAGCGTCAGGAAGCCGTCAACCTGAAAAACAAAGCAGTGATGTTCTTTTACTGCAGAGAGCTGAAGGGGAAAAGAACCACGGGGATCGCTCCTGTTGTTTTCATGTTAATGCTCTTGAAAGTTTTTCCAGAAACCCAACTAGCAGGGAAATACAAAATGTCAGGTGCAGTTATCTTCTATAGGATCAGAAACCAAGTAAATGTTCAAAATTTATCTAAGTGCTCTGTCACATGCATAAAATAAACAAGCAAACACACCCTTACATCTATGCTTCCCCGAAATGATTTGCCAAATGAAGGAGAAAAAGGTTGAACTGAAAAGAAGAAAAGCCCTTAATAGGCAAAAAATGGACTGCATGCAGCCGTCCCGCTTAGGCAGAACGAACATGCAAACTGAACCCATGAAATTTAGGCCAAAGAGGGAAGACCGTAGGAGGTAGTGGGCTTGGCTGAGTGAGAGCAGCTTTTTAAAAAATGAAATAAACCCACCCAAAGCTAAATAGTTCTAATAGATTGAGTCTCAATGTCGGTGCTACTGATTGCCTGCTATTTATTAAGCCCTGGTCCTCAGCACCTCTGAGTGACGCGGGCAGAGCCGTGCGGCTGTGTGGGCTCCCACTGACGTCCGCGTCCCAGCGATATACGCACAGGACGGTTCCAGCTCTGCTGCCTTCGCGTATGGCTATAGGAAGGAAGTTGCTGCCGACTGCGGTGGAGAGGGACGCGGCCATCTGCTGGGGAGCCCTATATGGCTGGGAAATGATCCAGGCAAAACGCTGACATCAGTCTTTTTGTTTTTTTGAAAGCTTGCGGTGATGTACCAAACCGGCCAGAGCAGAGGAGCCCTCGGAGGTGCCAGTTTTACACCGAGCGAAGCAGGAATATTAAGCAAGTGTCTCTGGACTGTAACTTGGCATTCAAGTGGTAAAATTATCGGTGGAAAGGCACATCATTATTCTACGGGAACAAACTCTGCCTTTGTGTGAATGGGCACAACTCCCGTGGAATTCAGTTTATCCCAGCACTGAATATGGGGCTTTAATCCAGCCTTGAAGCGGAGACCATGGCAGACTGTATAAATCAAATTGGGTGAAGGGTTAGGAAAGGGCTGCTTTATCATCTGCTGGTTTTTCTTGCTACCAACGCCCTTATATTCACTCTATTTACTTCTTAATGCCAACTTTTGCAGACCCTCCACATTTTAAATGCACACAAGACTTGCTAGCACAACAATCTACATCCATCTGTGCTCCACTTACGATCAACTCATGCTTGGTGTATAGATGCAACCACGTTTGCACCAAAACCCAAACTTCCTTGGACGTCTCAGCTACTTGCTAGAAGCTGCTCTTGGCTGGATTTGGCCCGCTGTGTGCTGTGGAGGCTGGTGAAACACCTGGATGTACAAATGTGCTCTGTGTTTCATTAGCCTGATAGATGCAAACAGCTGCCGCTTCTCCATTTGCTCTACCAATGCTTCATAGATGTGGCAAACAACATGGCCAAGGACTACCGAGAAACCAGGCTGCATAAGCTTAAGCAATCGCACCAGTTATCAGATTAGAAAGGAAGCGATATTTCAGCAGCGATGCAAATAAACACTTGGAAATTAAGTTTAAGTAGCTACGAGATTGTATACTAAAGTAGTAGGACAAGCTTCTTAGTGTGTATCATAGCCCTCCTGTGCTGAAATTGGCTGAGTTTTTCTGAAATACATCAGTGTATGCTTTATCACCTGCAGATGTGACCGTTATTCTCCCACTGCCCTGCCCTGACATCAGACCAAAGAGAGACAATTATATTAAGTGATCAGTTCAAACAGCTCTTGAGCACACTTACAAGGGAGGAAGGTGGGTCTAAAAATAGACTCCTGCCCTTTACCATTGAAGATGAAACTCTGTCACCATAAGAAAGAACAAGCCAAAATGTTTTCTTTGCTAAAAAAAATGCAGTTTTACCTGAATCAGTATAGTTCATAGGACCCAGCCATTGTCAGCACCGTGTCTCGTTTCTGTACTATTTCATAACAGCATTTCAGCAGATCAAAATACTGTTGCTTCTGCTGGCGTGGGGGCTATCATCAGAGGTTTGACCAGGGCCACAGAGTTAGTAAGTAAAGTGGCAGCAGTCTCCCGGGGACGGCTGTGCTAACTGCCCCCGTGCCAGCCACAGGCTCGGCGGTTTAGGAACAGGTGACAGAGGGAAATGCTGAGGAGGAGAGGGAGCTCTGGGGACGACAAGAGTGCCAAGATGAAATGAACAAAGGAGGTAAACGCGGTGGCTCTCAAGCTTCAGAACAGCCCATACAGAGCCCACGGCATCCGGAACACTGAAACAAGAGAGAGCATCCAACAGGGTTAGGGCTCCTTTGGGAGTAGGATCCTCAAACCAGTATTGCCCCTGCCAAACTTCTTTCAGTGCTGAGTCAGCTCTTGAGCCTAGCCATGCACATGCGTTTTCCCAGCAAGTCTATTGATTCTGCAATACTTTTATATTGGGTGTCACTTGGACATATGTCTTCAGAAGAAAACGAAGGATCTTACTGCAGCTGTAGCTAACCTATTTCAAGCACACACCTACTGGATACAGAAGAAAGATCTCTGCTACTTTTTCTGCTCCTGAACAGACAACGCTGACTGTAGGCAGCAACCAAAGCAACTGCTTGGAACCCAGCGTAGTTCGCAACAGAAAAAGTGCTTTAGCATAGTCCTGATTTCTATAGGCAGAGATATTAATATATGCAGGTAACAAAAATATGTGATATTCTCAGTTTTCTGCATCTTTAAAGATATACGGAATGTCAGCCAAGGAAATACTAGAATAGTAGATAACATTTAATTACTTTGGAAGGTTGATTCTCTTCCCCTTCCTGGTTCTGGTTTTCCTTTTCGATTATCCTACCCCCCAGCCAGCTCCTTCCTTCCACAGTCATAATATTTCCTCAATTTTTCTGTAATGCAATTTTGTCCTTCCTATTATTAATTACAATCAAAGAGCAGCAGTGATAATAGGCAATAGAGAATTCTGACAAAAACGCAAAGTTGATTGCATGGTAATTTTGATCCACCAGCTTTCCTTTTTGTCCGTTAAGAAACAGGAGTAGGTTAGCAGTTTTAAAAGCTTTTCTCTCAGTGCTATACCATTATTACTCCCTTGGCTATATAGATGCTCACAGAGCTTGCTCATTATCTTTATGTTGCCTGGAAGCCAAGATACAACTGAAGAAAAGGCTGTGTTTTTTCTGCTTTGTACTTGCGCCTGATTTTAAATCTCACTAATGTTCTTGGTGTACTATTTACAACCCACAATACGTAAAGCTCCTACTGCATGCAAATTGATTTCTTATGCTTTGCTTCAACACAGGGAGAGCCAGGCATCCCCAGTGCACCATCAAATTTTTAGCTATGAGCTCGGGTGTGCCCCACTTTTACTACCTTTAATACTTATGCATCCCTACTGAATTCATGAGGGTTGTCTTCATTTAAAGCAGACAGAGTAGAATATAGCCTATTGTTCTTATTATTGGATTAATCAAGGTTTAATGGCACAAAAGCAGATTGCCAAAATAGCTATTACATTTCAGTTTAAGCTGAAATACTGATCTCGCCAGCCAGAAAGGCTGCATCGCTCCCTCCTCTGGCCAACTGGTGAATTTGTTGCAATTTCCTGAAGTGAATTTGCTTCCCTTCAGAACCTCAATGTCCTGTCTTTCTCCTCTATTAAATACGAGATAATATATATGTGAAGAAAAAGATAAACTTTTAACAGGGATTATGATTCCATTACATATATTTAAAGTCATCATAACAACCTCTTTCAGAATATTTTTTTGAATACAGATCAGATTATTCCGAGATCATAATGTAAACAGATAATAGCAATAAACCTCCTTCAACCTCAAGAGACAAAAAAGCACCTAATCAGTATTTAAGAAATACATATGGAAAAACTATTCTGTTCAAAAAACTTTGAATAGAGCATGTTTTAAAATTTATCAAATTCTTAAAGTTTGCAGCGAGAAAATATTCCACTCAAGTCTAATGACAACATAATTCTCCCATCCCTCCAATATATCAATAATGTGTCAACTGGATTTTTTGTGCTTACAGTAACTCTTCTGTCAAATGGAAGAAGTACCAAGGTTCATAATCAAAATCAGTCTTCACAGGAGACTACTTAAAACTCCCAATGGATAGATTTCCTGAAGTACTCAAATTGTTTCTTTAAGATTTACTATAATACAGGAAATAAAAGAGGCTTATAATTTACCACGATTTCCACAACGTCTTTTGCTCCTGCCACATTGCTGTGCTCTGGTTGCATTCTGCCTTTTAAAATGTCTCGGCAGGCTTCAAGGGTAGCTCTGCTTAGAGGTGATTACATTAACTCAAGCCATTATAGATCTCTGACACATACAGTACTTCATTTACTGATAAACAATGAGAACTGATATGCTACAGGATTAGATAGTTTAAACCGTTAAGTGAGATCATCAGACGCTTAATATTTTGCATTTACCAAGTGATTAAACCTTTCTGTTGATGGTATATATTTTAAAGATATAGGAAAAATATGAATGCAATATTTAGGCTATACAATTGTATGTACATATATATAATTATACTAACTATGCTATATACCTAAACGTACAGTTAGTGCTAGCTATTATATGCAGGTCAGGTTTTAGCTTTGGTAATGTTAGGGAATCCAGAATAAGTCTACTTCTTTGCTTATAGTTATTTTAGGTTTATATACTGGGTTAATCAAAAGAGATCCAACATATACTTATTTTGGGCTGACTTTTAGCTATTAGATGTGTAGACCTCTGAGGTCACAATTTGTACTTGTAGTAGTATATGCCCCTGTCAACGAGCTCGGTTATGAATGCAACCACCCCACCAAGCGCACATCATCTTTTTAACAAGTACACAGAAATTTCTTTCAGAATTTCCTTACATAGCTTCATTAGATTATAATCTTACTTCAAGTACCCCATCTCCACATGCTTGGGAGCACCTGCTCTGGGTTGATGCCGTGGGACCACAGCAGGCTTCATGTCTCTCCCGTCCATCCATAAAGAATGAATGGGGAGGACGCAACCAAGCATGTAGCTCATACCACCCGGTGATCCAGATAAAATGGAAAGATTTCCATCTTCAGGTTAAATGCTGTACTGCCATTGTCTTTCTGTGAACTACTGTACAGGGAAATTAAGAAGCACTAGATGGGCATCTCTAGCATTGCCCTCTGGGAGCACTTGTGCTACGCTGTGTAAAACTCTTTTCAGTGGGCCTGAGCCAAAACTCCTCTCGACTTTGGTGATGTTAAGTCAGAGCCTACTTGTTTGTTGCTAGCAGCATCATTAATATAAATACACAAATACACAGACAGATAAAAGAAGAAAACAGCCTCATGAGTCACCTGTCTTGTCTTTACATTTCCACAGAAAGCAACGCTTGGCTTTGTGGCCTTGTGGTGATCCTACCCCAATAACTGAGATCTATCAACATCAGATTAAAGCACGCTTTTATTTTAAAAGTAAAGAAGTATTATCTTTGCCTTTTTAGAATATCATGGTAAATGTTTCTGGAGTCTTATACACGTCTCAAGGGAAGCAGAAGTCCCACAGACTGTTCATGGGCTCTGCCAGGACAGCCCAGAGATTACAAATGACCCTTCACATTCTCCAAAGTACAGTCATCTGTGCTGTTTCCCAGCAAGAAGGAATCTGCTTAGGTAGCTACCAACAAGTTAATACAAGGTCATCTCTCACTGCTGGCTGAATGCCCACCAGTGGAGTTATTCTTCTGCTCATAAGGCTCCTAGGCACAAGGCAGGGCAGGTTAGTGGTGGTACCAGTTCAGCCATTAAGAAGCCAAGACAAGAACAGGCTACGTCTCTGAAAGCCTGAAAAAGCTGCATGGCTGCTAGATCTCCTCTTCGGTTGATACTCTCAGCTCCTCTGGATCTTCTACCAAAATAACCAGAGAAATAGAAGATAACTGATTTATCTCAAGAAAATGCTTATAGTCCTAAAATGGGTATGGACTGTAGGGGTCTCCACATCACAACTTTGTATGATAAACTGGACCTGACAGCTCCTAACAGGAGAGTCACATGCATTGCCAAGCAGACCTAGTAGCCCAGCCCTTCCAGGAACGAAGTGTAAAAGATGCAGGATATTCTTGGCCTTAAAGAGCTATCTGGAAAGCCACCATTTACAACACCATCCCCTCTGCAGGGACAGCGGTGTGGAAATACTGGATGTTGTGTCATATACGGCCCATTGCAAGCAACAGTCATCTTGTCATTGATTCAGTCAGGACAGGATCAGGGTCAGGACCTGAGCTGCTTCCTACACACTTGGGGTGTACTGACTTATGGAGTATATATTTGTGAAACAGAGGATGAGTGAATGCGAGGTAGGACTATTTAAGATACTTGCAGATATTATGAGAGTGATTTTTAAGTTTCATATGAAATTTTGCTTAAAAGTCAGTGAGAGGATGTGGCACGCAGGGAGGAGCCAGAAGAACACGAATTGTTCAGCCCCATGGTGAGAAGATCTTGAACGATGACAGTAAGTGACGGACAGCACTTTTCGACAGAAGATGTTTAATGTCTTAGAAACACACATCATCACAGAAGCATGAGGAAGGCTACTATTTTCCACATAAGAAAATGAGAAAAGGGTGTTTCAAAGCCCTCTAAGAGGAAAAGCTAGTGCAGGAATCAAAATTTAGGCTTCGGTTCTGTAGGACAGCTATCAGACAACAAATACCCCTTCCAGGCAGCAGTGTGTGGTTTCACGCAGTGCTTGGGTGGCATGGGATGGGCTATGTCAGACTTACTAAACAAGGAAACAGATAGTTTGAGCATTCACAATTCTTCAAGTACCAAATATATAACTTTCCTAATTTATTGCAATCGGCTGCAGAAATAATAATTTACAGAAAAATGAGGGAGAATTCATGGCTAATCAAAACTGGCGTAATCTTCCTGCAGTCGCATTAGTTACACTGAAATGATCTTCTATGTTGCTAATGATTCTGTTTGTGCAAAGGCACAGTTTTCCCCTCCCTCGCTGCAGATAAAGTATTTTTCTCATTAAAATTTAGCTCACAGATGTCTGCATGAGTTGCTTTTACTTCTTTGACTGCAATGTGCACACTCTTCCGACTATGTCAAGGTGGACCAGAAATAAAGAAATAGGGAAGACTAATATCTCTGCAACTTTTTTTTTCTCAGTATCCAGGTTTCACTAATTCAGGGAAACAAGAATGAGGATACATTCTAGTGTGCATAATATTTGAGATACAAAAATTGCTCAGAAAAACATATCTGGGAAAGAAAGAGCTGTATAGCACAGCACAGGCAAAGTAAAGGGCACTCTTTTTTTTAAATTTGCTTTATAGATCAGTCTCCACATCCTACCTTTCACAGTGAATTAGCGTGTTAAGGTGAGCTGAATACAGAGCTAATGTTACACAGCTTTTCTTCAGCACTTTTAACACCTGTTTTATCTGTTAATGCTCTTAGTGCCAGTTCCATGACTTGACTTTGGGTTATTTTCATCTTACTGAAATGTCAGGAATGATAAGCTTTATATAAGTAAAATCCCACCAATATCACACCACAGTACTCTGCTAGGTTAGTCAATAACTAATTTTCACTCCCTTTTTACGTTTGGTTTAATTTCTTTTAACATCTTATAGGTAGATAGCTGAGCATTTTTCAGCTAAGCAGACATCAGGCCACATTCCTGTGCTATTATGATTTGAGAAAAAAAAAAATTAATCTGATTTCTTCTGTCCCAGCCTCAATCTTAGAGCTACATGTTTGGACATTAGGATATACAGGGATATGGCAAGATATTTTACACCAAGCACGGCTGAGCTAGCTCGGTCTTTGGATGGGAAACCTTGCCAAAGTTAGACCGCTGCAGAAAGTCGTGCTGAGGAGGAAGGCACTCCTGCAGCACGCGTTCTGGCTCCACTGTGCACGACCACTGGTGAACTGGAGGTGTCTCTGCACAGACAGTTCCCCCACAGGGAGAGAGAGGAGGAAAAATGCGGGGGAACAGTCATTCAAGTGCTCTCAAGATGTGAGCAAAGCAACCATCACCGCATCTCCCCGTAGCCAGCTGGGAGGGAGGGCGAGCAGGAGCAAACCTTTATCCACCGTGTCGGACGTTGGTAGGGGTAAAGACGAACAGCTTGTGGATTTGTCTGGGTTTTATGAGCGAGAGCTCTGTGGTGAGTAGGGTACTCAGATGGATGGCTGCTGGGGAGAATGGGAGGCAGAGGTGGGGGTGAGACATGCGCACAAAGGGTGCTTGTTACATATGGAGTGAGTTGAAAGCAGGATGATTTTGTGAAGGAAAAAAATGAACGGATGATGGAGCAACATGAATGGGTGGTTGTGCTGAAAGAAGTTTGACAAAGAGTTCATACAGACACTGGGCTGCAGCAATGTGTGTTATAGCGGCCTTCCAGTACTTAAAGGGGGCCTACAGGAAAGATGGGGAGGACCCTTTACCAGGGGGTGTAATGACAGAATGAGGGGTAATAGTTTTAAACTGAAAGACGGTAGATTTAGATTAGATATAAGGAAGAAATTCTTTACTGCGAGGGTGGTGAGATACTGGAACAGGTTGCTCAGAGAAGTTGTTGAGGCCCCATCCCTGGAAGAGTTCAAGGTCAGGCTGGAAGGGGCTTCCAGCAACCTGGTCTAGCGGAAGGTGCCCATGGCAGGGGGGATTGGAGCTAGGTGATCTTTAAGGTCCCTTGCAACTCTAACCATTCTATGATTCTATGAATGCTGCCTGCCGTTTTCTTCAGTAATCTTCCAAGTATTGGGAAGGCAGGAGAAAGGAAGCCTGTGAAGTTTAATTTTGTGCCTTTCCGTCTGACATTGCTTTTATTACCTGGTCATACTGACTGCTGAGCTACTACTGGTCTGTCATCTCATTAAGGAATACCTTACCGTATAGGGTAGGTAATACCTAAACACTGTCTTGGTATTTACAAACGCATAAAATCACAAAGTAAATCAACAGAGTCAATAGTCTAGCTAAGTCAACAGATTGGTTGGTTATACTGATTACATTAAAGGGACAGAAATCGATGACCTTCAAGTCTGCTTTATTTCTAAAAGAACATAAATGCCTTTAGGGTTTTTGATTTATCAGTTAGTTTACAGAACATTTTCTTCAAAGAAGAAGGTATTAATCTTCTGTTTTGTCCTCAGAAAAGATTTAGTAATACTTTACAATCTGTGTATAGGAAGAGAGATAAATGCATGTACTGAGAAAGCAACTGCCATCAATAAAATATAAAAGAATTTATTCAAGATTACAAGTGCTCCCCTCAAAACTTCTGAAGAGAGCCCATATATTTTCATCTTTATTGATCTCAGTTTCCTACTGTTGCAATTTTCCTTTGGGTGTTTCAGATCCCCATCTCTAATTTTTACAAAAGATGGACATTATTACTTCTCAGAAATGTCATACTAGACCTCTAAACATTTAATAATACCAAAAGTGCAGGATTTTTTAAGTGCTTGCAAGAGGCAGTGACTGGAAGCTGAATCTACAAAAGGGGGTAAAGGGCCACCATGCTCAGCTGTGCAGGGCTGCAGCTCTGGTTGCTTGCCTGGTGCAAGGAGGGTCACGGCTTTGAGCTTGGCCCCTTAGGTTGGACATGGCAAAAGCTACTGGGCAAATGAGGCTCCTAAAGTAGCCAACAGAACAAGGCGAGGGGCGTATCTCACATCCCTTTTGATTTTTAATGCCTTACTCCAGGCCACAAAAGATTAGAATCACCTGATATTCACAGCCATATTCTAATCTTAACTGTGCAAGACCTTTCAACAATTAAGCAGTGTCACTGTGAAAAGCAGAAGGATTGCTGATCCATTCTCCCTTTTTTCCCCATGGAGGGTACAGGGGAGCTGGATTCACTTTTCTCCATCCAAAGCTGCTCAGATCCACATCCCCTGCCTGGGAACATAAGCCCCGAGACTATTCATTGTATGGGGATGCTCCACTGTCCTTAGAGCAAACAAACACCGGGGCCAGAGACAAAGAGAAACTCCCTACGTGAGTGGTCAGACACATATTGGAAGGCGGGGAACCCTCCTTGTCCAACATCGTTAAAGCAGGGCTATTGCATGCCCAGCTTTTCTTAAGAGTTCCCCATTTGTCTGGGATTTCAGCTGGCAACTTGATCAGCTACACCACCACGATTCGGAAAAGCCTGTTAGAGTGCAAGAAATCCCAGACGTTTCCATGGGTCACGTACTCCTCAACGCACGCACACTGAGTCTGGCACTCCTAGAAAAGTTTGGACTTCCCGGCGGCACCGTGCCCTTTCAGGATGGACGTGTGCCACAGGCCTGGTGCTGTCAGGCAAACTGTGCGCAAACGGGTAACAGAGTGAAACAACACATGCATGCAATGTGGGGGCTCGCTGCTGCTCACCCCACTGCCCGTTGTGTCTGTCCAGGGTCTCCCAGACAGCAATACCGTATAAAACACGAAACCATTAAGCAGAGCAGGATTCAAAATGATGTTTCCTCACTGCTATGTAGCAAACCCAACCACAGGGTGAGACAGTCATCTCTCTCTCTGGCTGTCTTCTGTGGCTTTATTGTTACACACAACACAAAGCAGCTTCAGCAAAAGATGGTGAAGGCAAGTCCTTCCAGGCTGGCCCTTGGTGGGACAGTGAGCTGCATGGGCAGAGGCGGTGCGGGCTGAGTCCTGTCGGACAGGCGACTGTGGTGCTCACTAATACCTCAAAGCTGAACATTTTTTTTTCGGTTCCTCCTGAGGCTGTTTTGTGCAGAGCCGGATCTGCTGGGGATGCTCTGGCACCATCTGGCTGGCCAGATGGACCGGGGATACCTAGACTGATAGTGAGGTGAGTGCATCTGCGATAACAGCGTCAGTCAGCACGTCTGTGGCAGTGGGTATGTCTGTGACGGTACCACGACCTGGAGATAACTACGTTGTGCTCTGTTGCGCACAGCTGAGATACACCTTATACGTAAGAAACAGTTGGAAATAAGTAATGTTTTTTTTAAAGAAGCCTATACCAACAGAGTGAGCACATGGTACGAGCAGTCAATTTTCTTGACCCTCATAGTAAAATTCTGAAGTATTTATAAAATTAATGTCAAAATAACCAAACAATAGTCTAAAAAAAAAAAAAAGAAATTAGAAGAGTGAATTAGTGAAAACAAGTTTAAACTGAAGTACCAGGATTATGAAGGATTTCAAATTCTAAAGCGCTCCACAGCCCATCCTTGGTTTCTGACGTGACTGCATCGCACCTTTGGGGATCAGACAGGTCAGAATCCTTTCCCTATATTTAGAGGTTTCCTGAAGCCTGCATCTTTTGTATTCATCCCACCATTAACAGACATGGGAAAAACTTTGTTGGTTGAGGAACCAACAGAAGAAATTGTGGTGTTTACCTGCAGAGAATTAACATTTCTCTACTTCCTACATGTAAGAACATTTGCATGCAATGTTATTTACAGGTTTCTGTGCGACTTCTAATTCAGCAGAACATGCAAATAAAAAAACACATGGGAAGGACCAAAATATATCCTGAGGTAGCTTTTCACTAGAAATATGGTCAATGGGGAACAGATGGCTCTTGGTCACTGGCTTACATTCCCTGACATGAACTTTACTATATGAAATAGTTTACTTACAGATAGTATTGCCAGAGGCAAAAAACCAAATGTGCTAAAGACGGACTGTCCTCCCTCAGTCCAGATCAGGACTAAGAGACAGTGGCAGAGCAGGGAAGGGATAAACAAGAAGTGAAAGCAGAGCCTGAAAGCCACCCTTGGAAAACTGTATCCGTCCGTAGCGTTCAGTGGGGGCGGCATTGGATACAGACCTACCATGCAACCTCGTTCCTGAGAGGAGAGCTCTGTTAGACCTCCAAAAAGATAAAGAACTTTTGGCATGGGGAAGAACATTTGGCATGTTCTCTTCCTTACAGAGGAGAACAGGAACACCCATATCTGTCCCATTCACAGGTATGCAACGAGATGGTCCTTTTAGCTGGAGATGCGTCTTTTGCTACAGAGTTTTCACAGACTGTCCTGTTTTGAAAGAGATGTAGTATCTGTCTGTCCTCTCCTCACTCCCTCTAACTGGGGCAGCCAAGTATGGTGAACCTTAATTTTGAAAAATATTACCCGAGGGCACAGAAGGAGACCCGAGTCAGAGGAGAGGAAAATAGTTAGGCGGATTAAGTGAGGTGAGCTCATAAAATTTCTTCATAAACAGAAATGACAGGTTAGCTTGGGAAAATAAAATTTCCCTAAGCATACCTGACAGCAGAAGCTGACTGATCAAATGAAATGAAACGACAGAAAGCCAAGTAAGGCTGTCCTCTGGACTCAGCAAAATGAACCAAGTCAGGGAAAACACACGGGCCACGCTGTAAAAAGTTCCGTGTTCAAGTGCACAGTGGTCCAAATTGTCATCCCAGCTACTTGCAGAGGAGCTTGAGTGGGGTGAGGGGCGCAAGAGATGCTGACTTCGGAGAGCTGCGACAGTACGCATGGGCTTTACCTTCCTGGCACCGAGCTCCTCACTCTTCACATTCCAGATGTGAGACCCAATTCTGGTTGGACTATGAATGTATCATGTTTTACAAACATCAAAAAACAAGCACTCAAAACCCTACTGCTGTTCAACATTGTACAGTTTTAGAATGACCTTCGTGCTGGCTCTCCATGTGTACATGGAAACATTCACGTCTTTTTATATGCACAGAAGCTCCACGCTAATTCTGCAAAATATTCATCCTAAAAATGGCCATGCTGCTTCTATAAGTTACTTTTCCATCACCAGCTTCTGTTTTGTCAAGCGTAATAGTCAAGATGATGAATGCCAGGGTATAAACATGTTTTTGACAACCCCCCAACACATAACAAAATCTTGATGGAAACAGGAATCCTACCTATAGATGAATCTATCCTGATTTTCACTCAACAATTCACAACCAATTCAAACTCTTCATTCAGAGTACAAATTGACTTTTCCAGGTTACCATGAATTTCTAGTTACTATTAATACAGTATCAGTTCCTCTTTGAAATGATAAATGTTAACTTTTAGAGCCTACAGAGGATTACCAAAACAGAAGGTTTAATATTTTGCATATCAGAGTGTTTAGAAAAGCCAGTGCATTATTAATGTCATGAACAAAACCTTTGGATTCCAATACCTTAAAACTTTGCTTGATATCCATATTTTACAAATGAGTGCTGTTTAAAACCAGGAGATTCAGTTAAAATTACTTAACACAGCCTGACCAACAAACTATCTGGGTACCCCAAAAATGTTACGGACAGCCTTTCTCCTTGTAAAGGCACTACAAACACAGCAAGATTAAGCAGACCTCCATCACATGAAGTTCAAGGACACCTCCATCCCAGTCTTTTTACATCTTAAAAAAAAAAAAAAAAAAAAGCCAGATGGTCATAACAAGACCCTAAATAGCTCAAAGTCAGCCAAAGAGGGACTCCAAGGCAGAGGCATCGTGGAAGAAAGCTGTAGGGCTGCTGACAGAAGACTCTCATGCAAATCAAGATTTGCATCACGGCACACGGACAGAGTGTGCCATGCTGTGTTGATTCCTCTGTGTGTTGTTTTTTACAGCCCCAAAACAGAGCCATAGCACAGATGGGGCTCTAAACTATACAAAAAAAAATGTCAGGGGCTTCTCAGCCTCTGGAAGAGCTTGGGCTGGGGAGGCAGAAGGGTCATTTAAAGTTACTTCTTTCAACCAGCTGGGTTGTAAATATCAAGTTATGCCACAGACCTCAGTTCAGGATTTCACCATGAATAGCTTACCCTGTCTCACATAAGAAGTCTGCAGCAAAGCTGGAACTGAACCCCGAGATCCAGATTTGACCCTTCCTTTCTTAATCGTAGCCCCAACCCTCCTTGAGACACAGGGCAAAAAGGGAGTCTATTTAATTCTGAGTGTGGGTATGAATTTTACAGTTTGCAGGTATGGCTTTGTTTATATGATAGCTTCAAAGGTTTGCATTAATAAAAAAAAAAGAAAATAAAGAGGTGTCCCGGAAGTTTTTACCTCAAAAGACCTTAGATCGCAATTCTCATTAGCAAAATAGTGGGATTTTGCTGAGGAAATAATTAGCTTCATTTTGATAAATCATTTTCTGCCAAGTGGCAATAGACATACATTTTGAGCAAGAAAATAAACATCTTTTAGATCAAGCTACAGCTCCCACCTTAATCAGACTCTTTTGTGGGAAGTTTTCCTCTCTGGGTAAACTATGCCTTTGTGTTGAAGGGGAGGTGACTTGAGCTGTAAAAAAGCTTTCATCTATGTTATACAATAGTTTAACTTCCTCTTAAAAAAAAAAACACAAAACCCCACCAAAACCACAAAAAAAAAAAGAAAAGAGGATTATTTCTCTCTCCCTTTTCCTTCATCATGATCTTACTTATACCTTGCCGAAGGCAATCCTGTCATTTTCAGATTTTTGACTCCCTCATGAAACAGACACTCATACTAAGCATAATCTTTCTCACAGATGTTACCGAAAGCACCGGGGAGCCAGGCTTGTGCCTATCCATCCATGGGATGTATTTATATTCTGTCTACGCAGATGTGTTTCAGAACTGCCTCCAAGTTCAGGGATGACTGTGCCATAGTCAAGTCACTCATCCTACCACAGGCCCCAGACCAACAATGAATTTAGGGGTAAGACTGAAGAGTAACAACTGATTTAGTAGAAGTAGTTGCACACTAAAATATACGGGTGTACCCAAGTGCTGTGTGGAGCTTTGCTCTAGCGCCTTGTCAAGTAGGAGTCTACATTGCTTTAAGTCAAATGTTCAAGTGCCAACAACCAGGTGACTTCAGGGGAGCTGAAGACAAGCACAGCCGACACCTTAGCTTTGCAACACGAGTGGGAGCTGTGACATGAGGTAAAAAAACCCAAACTAGTAGAAACTACTGCGCATACCTCGGACGGAGTTAGACAAAAATCACCGAAAATTGGTCAAAACCTGATCAAACACATATTATGGGTGTAACAAAAAGAGAACACTGTCCCGTCAGTCAGTATTTCTTTTCAGTCTTGTGGCCCTGTCTGGTTATTCATATACAGCATTTACACAGAAATAGCTGCACTTATTTGGCCTAATTAAGTGTACTCCAGTCTTACCTGGCAGGTCCATATCGACGTGATGATGAATCCATCGTCTCTGAAGACATTGAAGATTTCGATGATCCCCCGTGAGTAACCAAACACGGAGATGCTAGCATCTGATACTGCCAAGTTAAACGTGAGGTAGTCGGTGGGCTGCAGAAGATGTCTTTGTTTATACAGGACAAAAATCACAATGCTGTTTCCAAACCAAGACAGCCAACCTGGAAAAAAAAAATAAATTAAAATCCATGCAATCAAAAAGCAAATAAAGCAAGAAGCAGTTCTGTGTGTAAATGTGAGATGACTCTTCTGAAACTACACTTTTGTACCACGAGAAAGAAATTAAACCAGCTTATCCACTGGAAAATCAGGCATGAAGCCTTTTAACTAGCTGGGTACTTTTCAGAAACAGGAACAAGTGAATAAATCTGGGAATAAAACAGCGCAACATGAAGAGCTGCTGCTGCCTCTATCAAAGATCCACCATTTAAAGGCCTGGAGAAGATTTTTTCCCTAAGTGGGCAGATGAAACTCATGAAACATAACTCATGGGGAAAAAAGGGAGGAGGAGAGATTGGCAGAGTGGAGCATAGACTACAAAAAACCTGCCAAAAGCTGCAGCTGTTTAGGTACGTTGTATACAATAATGGATACCAAAAGTTCACGGCCTGAGAGCCTCTTTACCAGTTGTCTCTTGAGAAGCGCTGCCTTTTCCAGCTAATATGATTAAGTTTCTTCTCTTAGAACAGTCTAGGATCTCCTTGCAGCAAAGTCTGTCCCAGATGGGAATATTTTTCAGTAATATACCTGTTAATCTATACGGAGAGAACATTTACAGCAGAACTTTCAGAAGCTTTAAAGTCTTTTTTTAAGTTATTTTTGAATAAAGTTGCGTCCTTTCTTATTCTCCAGGAGCAGCGCTGCCTGTTTTTTGTGTCTAGTTACAGGAGGAAAACACAAGGGAGGTGACTGTAAATCTGGCGAGAGTCAGCCGCTTACTCAGTTGGAGAGACCTAGAGTTTCCAAATGCGCACCACTCATGGTAGCTTGCATCCCACTTTTTGGAATGATGTCAACATGTAGAAACGAATGACTTCTAACAAAACATTTACTCATAAGCTTCAGTCTCAGGGTTGAAAATGGTGTTCAGCCAGTGGCTCTGGGGCGGCTGCTGGAGTGGGGCTGAGCAGCAGGTCGGGCAGCACCTGGCTCACGTTTCCACCCTCCAGACCAGCTCTGCCACTGCCGGTGTAGGTGGCCTCGCTTCACCTTGGCAATGTAGAGTAAAACACCACCTCTTCTGGGCACCTGCAGCCTAGGACAGGTTTAGGAACCCAGCAGCTGGCGGGTTTGTTCCCCACAGTTGATGCCAGGGTACAACATTAACTACCTGGTGAGGGAGAAAAGCATTGATCCATAGCCTTCTATCCAGGCACAAGCAGTAGATTTTTGTAGAGTGGTAGAAATTGGCTCTGAATCTCCAGGGCGCCTGGGAGTATGACAAGCTGAAATGCCGAAAAGCAAGGTGCTTGTTCTCCAAACAGAGAGGTGAGGTACTTACAACCCGATGAGGTGCGGTGGGTAGTCTGGAGTGGGAGAGGGGGAGGTTGATGGGACAGTCTCCGTATGGCACCGTGAACTGCTTTTTCTGCAGAGCAATTTCCTTTTAATAACTTCTCTTTGCAAAACTGCCAAGCTGCTGCTGCTCTGGCTTGCTCGAGCAAACGCACGTGGTTTACTAAAGGGCTTTTGGACTGGGAAGAGCTGACGTGTCTCAGCATATGGTATTAACCAGAAATAGTCACTGGTGCAATGATACACTGAGATACACGCACATATATATATCATTATAAAGATGAGATCAATAATAATAAATACATCTTATTCTGGCCACTAGGTGACAATGTTTCTTAATCAAGTCTCGTTTCCAATAGCTGCATGCACTTTAAGTCAGGAATTGTTTCTAATTTTTGTTCCAAGTCTAGGTATTATCAACAGCCCCGGAGGAGGACGGCTTTGGGAACGCATCAGGATAGTTTGCAATGCGAACGTGACAGTCCTGCTCTTTGTGTACTCCAGCTCTACCTTCTTTAGGGCAAGGTAGTTTTTCAAGGCAGTAGGTGTGGAAATATTTTCCCTGTCAATATGAAGACACGGCGCTAAAATGGCAGACAAAACAGAACTCCTGCAAATAGCGGCAGTTTGTCAAAGCAGTGTAATGGATAGGAGGGCTACCCTAAAAATGGCATACACGTGCACTTCCTGGGAATATACAGAGCACATTCCCCCTAGCCTGGAGGGTAAGGGAGTTTTCAGTTAAAAGTACCTTAAGGAAGGAACTGAGCAAAATGTCATGTAAAACAACAATACACATCTTTTAGATGGAGCTGACAGAGACACAGTGTTTGTCATCATTTTTTGAAACTACATTCACACGCTGAGGGTGGGGACAAGGGAAGAATTGAGGGAGATAAAGTTACAGAGCAAGTATGACTTCTGCAGATAGGCACAATCCTTTTAACCGAAGCAGGTGGAGAACCTGCAGTGGCATATCCAGTCCCTAAAATGTCTGATGTGTCTGGGGAGTAGACCATATTAATACTGTGATAAAAATACTGGAGGAACTCAATTCTCAGTAAACCGTGGAGTAACAAAAACAGCGGTCACATAAAAATGCCCTCAGCCAGAGCAGTGACTATGGGACGCTGGAGCTCTGCAGGCTGAGCAACCTGGTCTAGGGGGAGGTGTCCCTGCCTGGGGGGGTTGGAACTAGGTGATCTTTAAGGTCCCTCCCAATCTCAACCATTCCATGATTCTACAATCAGGTAGCTGCTGGTCTGGGGCTGCTAGCTACATTGACTGACAACCGCAAAACAAATAAACAACCATCCCCAACCAAAAGAACACCTCAAACCAAACAACCTCCCTCCCCCCTCCCCTGAGAGCACAGCGGGGAAAAAAAGGCTGCGGATGCGCTGCAGAGGAAGGACAGCAATAGCTCTGTCACTCTCACTGAGCCCGGGGATCTCCTCAGCCGCTCTGCAGGCGGTCTGTGTCTTCGGGAGATCACAGGCAGAGCAAGAGCGCAGAAAGAAACCTCTGAACTTCGAAGTGCTGTAAGGCGTCCATGTCACCAGGTGGCATCTCAATAAAACAGAGGATAGAAAAGAAACAACCGAGGGAACTACTTTCTTTTTTTTTTGCAGGCTGCCAGCAATATTCGGTCACAAGAGTGTATATATAAAAAAGACCAAACCCAAACTCCACCTCCAGCATCCTAAGGTAATCCTGGTGAGAAAGAACAGGTTCCAACTGAGATCAAAACATGGCTGAGAGAGGAAAAAAAAATAGCAGATAGGAAGAAACTGAGCACACGTCCACCCAACATAAGGTCCAGAGAGGAGCCACCACATTTCCCCCGTAAGCTGTAATGCTGTCTGATAGGGGCTGCTCATCACCAAGAGTGGCCAAGTGGCAAAATACACAGGTAACATACAATTAACTGAAGTTCGTTAACGCAGGACAGCTGCTGTGAGACTGGCAGTATCAGAGCATAATAGGTAAAATGAGTGTTGACAAATGCTAAATACTGAACAGCTAAAAAGTCACCTTTACTCCTCAGACACCCACAGAGAAGTGCTTGGTACCACATTTGCAAACTTTGGGAGTTAGGAGGAGTAGGATGCACAGCAACATTTAAAATGTTTTATTGCCCTTATATAATTCAGCAGCAATCCTTCCCCTGGAGTAACAGCCCCCTAACAGAGCATTTTAATCCACAGATGTCAAAAATGCTCCACAAAGGATGCTGGTGCTGTTATCTATGATTTCTGGAGGAAGCACAGGAAGGTTGCCAAGCAGGCTGGTGGTAGTCAGGAGCTGAAACCCTATCGACAAAGTCCTGTCCACCATGCTGTCCACCAGCCCGTGCAAAGCAAGAGCCGAAAAAGTGGTCAGCAACAGTGGCTAAGGATATTGAAAATCTCTCTGCTGAAAGCGACTGAGAACAGTGAGATTGTTTAGCTTCAGGAACAGCCAAGAGGGAACACAACAATTTTACAAAGGTTTCTGCCAAATCACTCAAGCCTGAGCATCCATACATACCCTCTTTTTCTCTCATGTACCTGAGATTGTCTTTGAACAAGCAATAAACACCTGAGGCTGCGTGCAATTTCACTCTTAACATTCAATTTATGTTTTTACAGAGTTAAATTTGGTACAAGGGAACTGATAGCTCTGAGCTGGTCATCCCCATTTCCAATAGATGACTGCATCCGTGCCCAGCTAAGGCGGGTTATTATGCTTTGTACTTGGACTTGCTCGTGTTAGACATTGTTGCATGCCCTTCACTTGTAAAATCTGACAAGAATGAATTAGAAAAATGGGTGTTACAACTCACCCATCTGCAGTTTAAAATATACAGGGAGCCTTAAGTGGAAGAATTCAAGAAATGAGAGCAAAAGGTGAAGGTTCAGTGTCACAACACAAGCTACGCTTTTCCCTCAGCAAATAACCCTATCTCTAGGACAGAAATTGGATTGAGCACCTAGATATAGAGCAGGCATGAATGAAGTCCGTTACTGACTCAACTACCTACACACGAGCATAAATGTCTATCTGAAGAGGTTTGCCGTAAAAGATTTTCAGACTAGAAAACTTTATTTAGAACAGTGATAAAATCTAGAGATTTTGCAAAGCTGTCATTAACTATTGCAACTGTGAAGTGACCCTGCTCTGTTTTTAGTCTTCGCTGCTAATTATACATACACAATATCCTATCCAGGGCATATTGCCAATTTTGGCAGGAGGGAGAAGAGTCGTCATGTTTTAGACTTGACAAAGCGTGGAGAGATTATTTGTTCAATAAATGTGATCATTTTGTGGATGAATGTTCTGCGAATAGCTTGTTTCCTTTCCCACCTTCTCAGATTAATCTGTCAAACAATGTCCCAAAGCACTGCTCATTCTGTCACTTGTCAAGTAACAGTTTACTGCTACCATTCGGAGACGTGTGCCACTTAAAGGCATGTTTGGGTCTTGTGGTCTGTTCCAGTTTTCCGATGGGAATGGCAATGCTCTCAGCACACCTTTCTGATACGAGCACTCACAAAAAGTCAGAATTTGCTCTCTAACAAACATTCTCTCATACTGACTTAAAATTTCCTTTTATGCCAAACATGCCTTCTAACAGGCCCAGTTAATTGTGAAACTAGGGAAACTGTGCACAGAGCAAATTGTGTATAAATGCAGAAAAGAACAATTTACTTAAGAATTCCAATTAATAATTATGGAGAAAAAAAATACTTCATTTTTTTCCCCCCAGGTCTAGGTTGGCTTAGCTAGCAGCTGTGGACAGTACTTTTAAATTGCACCTAACGATTTAAACTATAAAGGGATTCTCCATGGTACTATACCGCTTGGGGCAAAGTCAAAAAGGGGTCAGATGTGATGTTAGCAACAGGACAAGCTCCCCCCGGGTCTGTCAAAGACGGTTCTGAGCTCATGGAATGGAAGGATGGAAACAGAGCGCTGCCCTCAGAAAGGGGATGCTGACGCAGCCGACCTAACAAAGGGAGACCCAGTGGCAGCTATTGCCTGCAGATAGTCCCTCTAAGCACGTGGTGATGGCTCACCACTGTGGGATCGGCATTGCATTTTTTCCCCTGCTTTGCTGGTCCCCCAGCCGAAACGTTCTCAAGGAGAATGATGGCACAGTGACTCGGATGCCAAGAAGCATTCTCCAAAAGAGAAAAAAACATGCAGCGACTACACAAGTGTAATCACTGAAGCTGTTTTCCAAGGCATCAATAAACCAAAAGTATGAGATATGAACATTTTGGGGACTTTGCATGAAGGAGATATTCATAGACTCCTGCAAACGCAGGTTGTCTTTCCAGA
>VUYV01000359.1:400864-445484 GCA_008711295.1 Anarhynchus alexandrinus | reverse complement strand
TGACCACAGGGAATGATCATTCCTTCAGAAACAAAGAGTGGCCATAGGACATTCATTTCAGGCAAAAAAAAAAAATAATTGCAATTAAAAGGAGTGACAAAAAGGGTATAAAGTTGGTGTGATCACTTTAGCTAAGAATTTAGGGAAAGGCTCCTACCCAACAGAGAAGCAAAATCAGGAACAGGCTGTCAATTGGAAGGGGGTAGCTACACCAAAAAAAACCCCTAGCCAGTTACATGAGGGAGCGTGATAGCTTCGTAAATGAGATTATATATTGTCACAGCAGGGGACTGGCCTTGCTGACCTAAGATGTTCTTTCTAGTCTTAAGTGCAACTGCTTAATTCATTAGCTGATGGTGCAGCCATTTCCCAGCCATTCATGAAGGGATACGCAGATGTGAACAGATTGGGGATAAATTGGAACAACACTGATTTATCTTACAGCCTCTCTTCTAATTAAGTCTCCTAAGACAGAAGCCATACATTTTTCTACTAGAATCTCTGGTTTTATTCTAAACACAACTTTTTCCTCCCTAGTTCCTATAGGTAAAAAAAAGAAAGTATCATGTAAACATATTAAAATACTTAGCATTTTACGTTGTAACTTCCACAGACCTTTCTCAAGCATAAGCTGAGGGCTAGTAAGCTACTTGCAATACATGATAAGCTTAGAAAAAGAAAAAAAAAATCTGTTTAGATCAATCACTGAAAAACAGAAACATTTTTGTATACGCTGCTTAGAAGAACAGATTTAATAAAAGTTATGTTTTCTTGTATTTTCCTGTGAGATTTTATGGTTGGAAATTTCGATTACCTAGCAAACCTGCATTCTTTGACATTTCATAGTGTCCTTTTATCCTGCAATAAATCTGCCCCAAATAGACATCATTTAAACAGAAACCCCCAAATTTGTGCTGGGATCAAAGTGAGTTCATATTATGTGCCATTGTCAAATCTTTATTATATGCTTACAATAGGTGTCTTGCAACAGAACCAAAATAAACACACGGTATTGTAGTTGCTAACACAGGATAATGTTCTAATAGTTGGATCTTTCATAGATCCCATTTGAAGGAGTCTACTTCTATGTGCATCAAACTTTTAAAGCAAGAGCAGTACAAATTGTTAAAAGTAGTTTAAAACTACAGAACCGTATTTTCTGTCTCTGCAGGAGGCAGTTGTAGGATGCCAACTGACCATCAGCAGTCAAAACCCTGGAAATCACAGAACATTAATTCAGTGCTACCGAGACACAAGGAGACAGAATTATCATGTACTTCTGAGAAGGTACTTTTTTATCTTCCCGCATTTTAAGTTTAGTGAATATTAGTTAGAAGGTTGGTTTTTTCCTCAAGATTTATGCATTGATTATTAATCTCTTTTTAACAAAAGAAAGCTGTACCTCTTTGATCTCATAATAGCTGAAGAAAAAAGTTGCCCTTTCTAACATCCTGTTCCATTAGGGATGAAACCCAAACGAATTACTTTGCACTTTATACCAAACTCTACTTAGGAGCTTCCATTCACATCCAAGCTGAGTACATACCTAAAGCCAGCAGGTAGAAACCTATGATAGTCTCTCCTTGCTCTGTTACAGCTGCCTCTCTGCTCAGAAAACTGTTGTTGTTGTTCCTCCAGGGTGCCTGTGGAGAAAACTGGACAGACATTTTCAGCGGAGCTTAGGACCCAGAAATTGCCCTTTTCCCAGTATGTCCCAACGAAATAAAACGGTTCCAGCTTTTTCCTCAGTTTCTGCTCCCTGTATTCGAGGGAGCTCTTCAATGAGACTAATGATCTAAAGAAGGAAATCTCAAGAGACAGGAGCTTTGCAGTCTTCTGACCCGTTCTTCTTCACTAATCCTATCTATTAATACAGCCTGTGAATCTGCGGCCAGCCCAAGACAGCAGATTTCCTCATATCCTTATTACTGCTGGGTGCAGAAATCGTTAATGAAGAGCGTGGATCTGACGAAAAGACAACTTACTTTAAAATAGGGTGATACCTCATGACCTACGGGCTCGCAGGCACACCCACAAACGTAGTGCATATTGATATGTTGCCAATGACTTTTGTCATTTGTGTCTTCACTGAAGACCAGTAGAGTTTTAGTTCAAATGAAAGCGAAGAAAAATCTCACACAGATTAAAAAAAAAGAAGGCACAGTAAAAAACAATAAGGAGGTGTTGAGGTGTTGCCGCCTGAGAATGTGACTTTAACATAGCAGAAGAAATCAGCTATGAATTTAATTTACCAGCGGGATTGTTGCTAATTTTAAAAAAAGGGAAGATAATTTCTAGTACAAGTTAAAAAAAATTTTTTTAAGCCCTTTGAACCGTATTTTTAGACTGCTCCAATCTAGTATGCTCCAAGTATAGTTGGATTTTCCCACACTGTAGAAAAATGAGATCTCATCTTGTTGAGGAGACACATTACATGTGATTCAAGTGAGTCAGTCTGCAGTATTTTTAGTCTTTACTGAGGTATTGATAATTGTATTTCAGATATGGCCTCTCTTACCGATCAGGTTGTAGTCATAATTAAAAAAAATGAGTCTGAATTAATTCATCTGGAGCCGCAAAGTTTTCCGGGCAAGCCACACACTCTTACTGCACCGAAATCCCTGTGCCCCCCTCAGTGCCCTGACCGGCTCGTCCCTTCCCACCCCAGGCAGCAAATCAGCCCCAGTGGTGGCACCGTCCGAAGGAACCAAGGCACCTCACTGGGAACTTCCACTGTCCACAGGCTGGTTTTGACCCTCCCGAGGTAGATTAATGCCTCCTGTCAAGGTTTCTCTCTGCTTGTTATGACAGCCTCACCATGAGAGAGGGCAATAAAGGCAACGTGACACGAATAAACGGGGAGAGCAATCCTTTGCAGCGAGAAGAAGGGAGAAACAGCCGCGATGTGGTGGAAGATGGAAGCCTCTCACCTTCCTGCTAATGGTGAGGACAACGACCCATACACTCGCTTCACTGAAGTCCCTTGCAAGGGTGGTAGGACATCCATCTCGCTCTTGTGGGTCTCTGAAGTGCTGCTCTCTCTTTGTCCAACCCAAAGTCTGCAGCACGGGTCCGGCAGCTCCTGCAGATCCCATTTAAACAGCCAAGTGGCCCAATTTTCCCGACCGCTAACAACAGCCCACCTCCTGCTGACCGATAGTAGTGCCTCCACCATCTTCACAAAGTGCTTTGAAAAGATTAGAGCAGTATACGCTGGCGGGCAGTTCTATAAAAAGGAGAAGAAAACTAAAATGCTGTGGTGGTACGGAGAAATTACTGTGTTCCACATAGCCAGGAGTGTGGGAAGGCGTGTGAAAAAAACTGATTTGGACATGACAGGACCCTGACGTGACCCTTTCCTAAATACATAGGAGCTACAGGCTGGCCCCACAGATGGGACACCAGCAGTGCAAACCCGCCTGGGAGACTGGTGCCGTGGCTCCCACTATGCTCTTCCCTCTGTTCGCCCAAACCTCTCATGGGAGAGTTTCTCCCCACTGTTCAGCCTGGAGAAGAGAAGGCTCTGGGGAGATCTTAGTGCGGCCTTCCAGTACCTAAAGGGGGCCTACAGGAGAGCTGGGGAAGGACTTTTTACTAGGGCATGTAGTGACAGGACAAGGGGGAATGGCTTCAAACTGGAAGAGGGCAGGTTTAGATTGAACATTAGGAAGAAGTTTTTCACTTTGAGGGTGGTGAGGCACTGGCACAGGTTGCCCAGAGAGGTTGTTGAGGCCCCATCCCTGGAGGTGTTCAAGGCCAGGCTGGCCGTGGCCTTGGGCAACCTGGTCTAGTGGGAGGTGTCCCTGCCTATGGCAGGGGGGTTGGAACTCGCTGATCTTCAAGGTCCTTTCCAACCTAAACCAGTCTATGATTCTATGACTGTACAACCGGCATGAGCAGACTGGGGTTGGCCCCGCACACCGCCCCGCCACCTGAAATCTAATGACCTCACTGGTGTAAGTAAAAGCAAAATTTGGATTTTATGACCATCAGTAAGCCACGTTTTCATGTCTAACAGAAGCTGAAACTTTTATGCTATGTTTAAAAGAATATAAGAAATTAATACTCATGGCTGCACTTGAGGGTTTAGCGCTGGAAGGTTACTGAAGGTTCCAGTAACTGCTGTTACTGGAAGGTTAATGAAGGAAAAAACCCTTTGAAACCACTGATACCTCAGGTTACCTGATTAAAATGAGTGATGAAATGACCAGGTTATGACACTACAGGTTAATAAAGCCCATTTTATGGACGCTCCGAACCAACCAATGGTGTCTGAGGCGTCTGGCAAAGCCAATTTAGAGCGGATATAAGCCAGCAGGTAGCCCCTATTTGGGCTTCTAAAAATGTGCAACAGCCTTTTAATCCCTATCCACCTGCCTAAACGTTATCAAAGTGACATATATACCAGCACAATATGGCAAGTATCACAGCGGCATCACTGGCCCGAGAGCCTCAGGCTCGTTACATTAGAGTTCAGTTTACTGACTGTTTCCAGTACGTTGCAACAAAAAAATCATAAGACTTAAAATTTGTGCGTGACAGGAAATATATGATATATATTTCTAACGAGCAGCTATTTTCCCTGAGGAGCACCGAGATTTAGGCAGTTGCCAAAGGAATGATTTTGTCAGAAATCTAGCGTAAGTTCTCACTGCACTATTTTTGCATGATGCCTGTTGCACGTGGATTAAAGAAAGGGAAAAAAGAGGGAGGAGAGAAAAGGAAAAATATGCAGAAGGGATGGGTTAAAATAGACCATAGATAGAAATTGGCTCTGTGGAATAAAAATACAGTTTTGCCTCTGGAAGGCATAACATTTTGGGAAATTTTACAGAAATAAGAATCAAGGGGATTTCAAAACAAATCCAATAGTATATTAGTAAGAACATGTCTACATGGAATTTTTTTAAGAGATTATTTTAATTTCCACTTCACATTTTTCATTATAATATACACTATAAAATGAAAAAACTGTAAATATCCAAGAAGACACTGCTTAGTCTCGCAAAGAATAATCATGCAATGATCAGTTACGCTTATAGATTTCATTGAGGTAGTCAGAAAATGCACTTCATTTTTCCAAAATCAGATCATGTATTCGTTCACCGCTTCCATGAAAACACTTGATATGATTTGCATGGGGTCTTTTCTAACGCCCACTGAATTCAAAGAAAAAAAAATAAAATCCTGTAAACAGATCAGGTCTGTAATGCCTAAAACATGTCAATGGATGAAGGGGAATGATTGTGCAAGCTACACATAGCCTACCTATAAGAAAGCAGACCCGAACCTTCTCTTTTGTTGCTGAGTTTCAACTGGTGGTAACACAGCGACCTCCAATTTTATAAGAGAAAAGCACATCTGAAATATTTAAACTGAAGAGTGATCATAATATGAAATATGCTCGACCGTTTATGTTTCAAAACATGCCCGTTTAACCCTAGACTGTTCCCTTGCTGTGACATTTTAGCATGAAAACAAGTGTGCTCGATGCATTCTCTAGCTGATTGTCCAAACCACGCTTCAGCTCCTGTGTTAGGTTCCTTGCCAAATTCACTTAAGAAAATGATTACATCGTATAATTAATATATTGTGAAATCCATGCTTCTGCCATGATTTTAATGGAGTTTAGCCTACTCTGCTTCATACTTTACTCTTATTCTCATCAGTCTTGAAAGTTAATGTTTCTCTGAGGGATTGTGTTCTCTAGCTTGCCACAGATCTAGAAAATTACCTGTCAGAAAAAATGCTTGGTTAGCGCTTATTACTGCAATATACAGTTTGAAATTAACAGTTTCTCATGGAACACTGTGTTTAGATTGATGAGAAGAGACTATCATCTCGCAGCTTCAAATATATGCTACTTTCAAATTGAGAGATGATTCAGACGGGAAAACTGCGTTGCGCAGATTAGGTGGCTGAGGCTTTGTATTAAACTCCCCGCTCCGAGCTGAACTTACACTGAGTAGGTCAGGTGATACTAAAGAAAACTAAAACCCTCCGGGCAGCTGAATCAGTTTGCGAGAGATCGCAGTGAAGAGCGGGAAGTCCTGTTTCTGAGGCGATAGACAGCGTTTCCGAAGGAAGAGAGGGGACCAGAAACTCTCAGCAACCACTGAGAAAGAGTGGAAATTTGGCTGGAAGGCAGATGCCTCTCTGTGGGCTGGAGGAGGGGGAGGGCAGTGTTCAAGATTTGAGCGCTTTAATTTCCAGCCCGTCTTCCTGAGTTGCACTGATTTCTGTTGTATTAAAAAAATGTTATTGTGGTTCCTGCTCTAGCAAAATGTGGTTTTTCAGCTTTAAAAGCCTGCCCAGTCATCCTCGGCGAGCTCGTTAGAGTAGGAGGTTTAGGCAAACCTACTTCGCTGCAGCGACTGACTCGGTCTTCTGTCACTGGGGCGCTCCTACTGTCTGTGCTGCAGCAGCACTTCAGTGCTCCAGTTGAGAGGGGAGCCCAGCTAGCGTATCGTTTCTCCCCAAATATGGTCTTGCCTCGTATCATATGACTGCACTGACATGCAGCATTTATGGACATTGCGAATATTGTGAACCATGAAAACTGAAGAAGATGCTACTACTTACAAACAGGATCAAAACCCAAGCGACCCTTCGCAGTCAGATACATTCATTACAGAGCATGCTTGCTGGTTCCCATTAGTAAATAACACTTTATTACAAATTATTGTGAACAAACATCTTTTTTTTTTTTCTTTTTAGGAAGTGAAATTAATTCCTTAAGTGTTGATTCAAAAAGGCAAAATGTACTGGTTTTATTTTTTCTGCTTACCAAACTCTGAATTATACTGTAAGAGGCAGATGCACCAAACGAACTGTCACTTGGACTCAAGTGAAGAAATCAGTTTCCGCAGAAAAGGCAGAACAAAACCCCTGGCATTTCGTGTATCAGCAGGACTTCAGTGTTAGAAGAATCTTAAAGTTGCATTCTAGGGACCAAGCAAGCTATTGCAAATCTGGCAAATTAGGGAATTATACAGGAGGAAAAAAAAGGAAACATAAAGCATCTCAAAATGTGTTTCATTTATGAGAGAAGAAAAGAAATAAAGAATACTAACATGGGTAAAGTCTCAATAATAAGTCAATTAAACACACGTTTCCTAGCATTTACCCTTCTCCCTGGTGTTATACTTACCCTTCCACTCTTTCTCGTGAAGTCTTTGGGTAGTTGGATTCAGTTGTGGGGGAATGGTTACAGGCAGTCATCAGTTTCCCCAGGTTTTTGCTGGGAAGAGTATGATGGTGGTGGTAGAGATTTCTCCCTCTTCTTTGCCAGGAGAAGCACGACGTTGAAGCTGCTGATTTCTTCCTTCTCTTTCTAAGGTCCACTTGGGGCTATTTTTGTACACATTCTTTCATCCTTTACGCCTTGCTCTTTCTGTTTGGTCTGCAACTCCACATTTTGTCTGAATGCCCTATCTAAAAATTATCTTACCTACGTTGTACACTTCTTATCTATTTTCTCCACTACCTATAAGACGGTTTTGCCCTGCTCCCAAGTTTACATGTAACTGTTCGCTGCTGAGCTGTTCACAGCCCTGAACTGCCATCCTGTGCCCTCTTCTCTTATCCCCACCATGTCTGCACTCCTCTCCCCTGCACCCGGGTCGCCACGGGCAAGCCCTCCGCTGCCAGCCCAGACCAATATTCTCCTACATCACAACATTAGGATGGTGTCAGAAATAATTCATTCTACACAGAATAACTACTTGCTGCTCCCGGCTGTACAAAAATTGTGGTTATATCCCATGATTATAAAACCCAGGTAAAGCAGATCAGGAAATAGTCACCTGAGAATTAAAAAAAAATTAAAAAATTGCTGTCACAGCTAAGCCAGCTAAAATAAAGTTGCTGGCAGGCCAAGGCAATTTGAGGCAAAGCAAGCCTGACATGCCTTAATACTGCAACGTTAGCACAGAGCCTGTGGCATATAAGTAGCAATAGCAGTAACTGTATTTATGGGGCTACGGGTTACGCACATCAGGCATTAGCTCGATAGAGCTGCACTGGCTTCGGTGAAGTTTTGTTCATTCAGATCAAAATTACAGAACAAAGCAAATGTCCTGCTTAACTCCATCTATTCTTGTCCTGTGTCAAATTATGCACAGATTGATTCTGACTGCTTTGAAAAAAGTGTGGGTTTCCTTTTTGATGAAGATTTTGCTTTACGTGCTCAGCCCAACATCCGAACTGGCAAAACAACACAGACTTTTACCTTAATGTGTTCATATGAGACTGTGTGCAGGCAGCATAAGTGAGAGCAAAACCTCATGCCCTGTGCTTTTATTCCATCGCCTTTGCCATCACGTCTGAGAACAGAGCATGCAAGGACTCTGTCTTCATGCCTTTTATTTAATTTGTGTTTGCCTTGCACGAAACGTCCAGAAATTACAAGGCAGTAAGATTCACACCCCACAACTTCCCATTCAAACCTCAGATACGTTGGCTTCCTAAAACTTCCACTCAAATTGATGAGCTTTCCGAGGATTTAGCCACAATTAGAATTTAATCCTGGATTAAGAGAATACAACACAGGAGGAGGAAATCACTGAAAACATAAATAATCTTAACCGGGTATTATGCTTCCGTCAGCTGAATCCACTTAATTGTTTCCAGGTGCCGGTTGCTATTATGGACTATATACTGTAGACTCCCATGAAGTCCTTAATCCTAGCGTTCCAGCAGGTGTGGGAGCCGATAATAGAAGTGTGTCATAACAATGGCCAGTCTGGGAGAGTGCTACAGCAGAGAAATCCTAGACATGGTGGTTCCTTCTGCTCTTACCTTTTCTGAACTTTCTATTAATACCGTTTTTGTTTTTCTGTAGTTGGAAATCAGAAAGAATGAGTCCTCTCAGGCTGCTGGAAAGGAGGAAAGGTGCTTTTTCTTCTGGTATCTAGTTCACGCTCCTGCACATCCCATGGGATAACAGGACTAACGGATGTTTCTGGAGTACTAAGAATGGCACTCCCCCAAAATGGAATTAGAGCTTGGAAAAAGTTACAAGTGGTCAGAGAACCCCCCACAAGCTATGTAACAATACGTAATCAAGTCAGAAGTATAAAGTTTTTACGGAGAACCACACACTTCTCCTTACGCATTGTTCTTTACCATCAAATCTTACCCCCTTACTTTTCTTCAATGCCAGGTTTTGATTCATACGTTCAGATATCAGCACTCACAAGCCTTTATGTCTAAGCTGCCAAGAAAGAGGCAAATAGAAAACTCCTCCCCATTACATGAATTAGTTTACTTCAGGATAGCACTTTTCCACACATCAAAAATATGTTAAAAGAAGACCCCAGCATTGTACTCTTACTTACACAATGGTAAATGTCCCTTGTTGAACAGGAGATATGAATATAACATTAATGACCATGTTCTGGAAAGTTAGCGGGACCACTATTTTTGGACAAGCCACTTCAATTCCTCTTCCAAACTTGGGGAAGGAATCAGGACTGCAATTTCTGGAAAAGCAAACTGAGGTTTGGACTACTCCTAGGTACCTACTGGCTCTTTTGTGTGACTGCCAAAGGAAGTCTGTATAATTCCTAGGTATCTGGGCTGCGTGGTAAAGAACACGAGTTTTATCACAGATATTATTTCCTCACATTAACCGTTTTAACAGAAGCTTCATTATGTTAGAGAATACAAGTGTTTTGTGCAGGGACTACATTCTGGCTCAGAATTTAGGTTGGCATTTTATAGCAGACAGCTTTCTGCCAATATACTGTATATACAGTATTTTATAACCAAAATTAAAGTATACTCTATTAGAGAGGAAAGGATCACACATCCATGTAAGCAGTGGGATTTTACAGAAGAACCTTTGACCCCATTAAACTTTTATTTATTAAAGACAAGACTCATACTCATTTGCAACAAGACAGGTGAAGAAAAGTGAAGAACGTCACAATCCCTGTATATTTTGTAATGCCAGAAAGCTCTGTCAGACGTTAGAGTTTAGGCTTCCCTACCTCTGCCTCAGAATATTTTGGAAGCACTGTAGGTACCTTATAGATTACACTGCAGATAAAACACAATCAGCTGATGATTTCAACCCAGTGCACCTCAGCGTCAGGGGAGGAGAGGCAGCGCTGCTGCTCCGCTGACTTTCCTACACCTGAGCCCCAAACAGACCGCTACCAGCCACGCTTCACCCCTGGAACCTGCAGTGAACAGCTCATACCTCGCAAATTTGCAGTGCAAGAGCTCCAGATTTTACCTGAAAGATGGATGAAGTGTGCACGCAGCCATATACGTTTGTATGTCTGTAGGGGATGGTGAGAGCACAGAGGCGGACGTCTGCGTTGTAGCACTTCAGCCCGTATCTCACCCATCACCACCACCGGCGCTACTCTCTTCCCAAGCCTTTTGCCTGCAGGGAAAGGCTGATTCTCCTTACATTCTCTTCTGTAAGGATTTCATGGAGCCAAAAAGTTCATTTATTTTCTTTCCCATCCAAAACCCAGGACTTGACAAAAACAGAAGGTAGATTCTCTCACTTCATTGTTGGGTTTTTTTTTTTGGTTTGTNTTTCTTTCCCATTTAATTCTTTTTTTTTGTCAAAAACAGAAAGTTGTTTCTCTCCCTTCATTGTTGGGTTTTTTTTTTGGTTTGTTTTGTTGTTTGGGTTTTTTTTTTTGAAGCTGACTGCTTTTCAGCATCGTTTCCTAAAGAAAAAGCATATGTGCCATCACTCTATCAGCCTGCCCCTCCTTGGCAGGTTTGAAGCTATGTACCAGTCTTAACCACCCGCAACAGAGAACAAGTAGTTTCAGGAGTATGGATTGCAAAAGGTTTCAGGAAAAGCTGTCTCAGCCTTTAATAATGCCAACGGAGAGCTCCTAATGTGCTTTCATAGAATCATAGAATCATAGAATGGTTTAGGTTGGAAAGGACCNTGAAGCTATGTGCCAGTCTTAACCACCCGCAACAGAGAACAAGTAGTTTCAGGAGTATGGATTGCAAAAAGGTTTCAGGAAAAGCTTTCTCAGCCTTTAATAATGCCAACGGAGAGCTACTAACGTGCTTTCCTAACCCCTTCTGTTAAAAGGACACTAAGAAAGGGCAATAGTGGTATTTGTCTGTGGCCTTCGCCACAAGGTTCAGATCAACAGTTTTACAGAAGGCAGACACCATCACCTCAGCAATCTTCAAGATGCCACAGTGGTACACAGCAAGGCTATAGGTGCCTGCATTTCTCATAGTAAACATTGATGCAAGACACACCTGAAGACAAAAATATGCCTTATTTTTTAAACTTTCAAGCATTTTACATTTCTAAGTTGATCTACTTAACAGAAGGATATTTACACCGCAACTTCAAATCCAAAGGCTGACAACAATGCCATCTGAGAGTTTCTGGTATTAGTTTGCCAGGGCCTTGTTTAGGACAGGTAATAGGTATCAGTAACTTCTGCTGAAGAACAATACAGGGCTACAAACAGCTTTTCCATGTGACTGAGCGCCTGAGTAAAGTTAACATTCCTACAAGTGAAAAAGACCCAGAACAACGCCCTACAGAAGAGAAAACGCCGTCTCTTCTTTCCCTGGGAAGTTTGAAAACACCAGAACTGTTTGCAGGGACTCTGCTCTGACAGCACTTTAGGGAAAGGATGGAAGTGGATGACTTCTCAGAGAAGCGAAGAACTCCAGCAGGGATTTCAGGGCTGAAAAATACAGCCTCTCTGACCTTGCAAATGAATGGCAAAGTTCTTCAGCACTTCAAAAGGAGCAGTATCGGCTTTTCGGGGCTGTTTGCTTGGTGTATAAGTAAACGGGCGGCTTATTTGGGCAGGAGCACACGCTGCCAAACGAGGTCAGAAGAGGTGAGCGGTTTCTCACATCGACACTGCGCAGCTTGACAACGTGGCTGAGGAGTCGGGCGCTGCACCGCGTTGCCCACTTTAGCTCATAATCCTTCGCGCAGGTCAGCCAGGGCTGCATCTGCCGAGGGGAGAAACAGAGAGCATCACTGTTCGCAGACGCAGAGAAAGTGAGCTTTCAAAACGCCGTCAGCCGGTCCTCGGGTCACTTTACCAACGCAAACTGGAAAAATAAAGCCTAAAATTTGAACAGCACTTTTCACCATCAGGGTGCCAAGGCTTTCCACAAAGGACGTTTTATTTGCCCAGGCAAACCCAAAAGATCCCTGCCAAGCTCAGGGCTTGGTTGCACATCAGCTGAGCGATCTGAGCCTTGTTTGCACCTGTGGCGAGTTTTTGGGAGCTTTCCTTATACTAAGTCAGAGAACAACTGTATTTGCTTTCTCGTAACATTTTCAATCACATTCTGTCGTTTGAGAAGGAGAATTGTAAAGTTCAAGGCTATTGAGAATTTTCTTTAAAAGGCTACAAGAACTGATCCCGTAACAGCCTGGCAGGAGAGAGGAGCCAGTAGAGCTATCCATAGTGGCAGTACTACCACTGTTCTTCTCTCAGATTGAAAGCTTTTATTCCTTGAATGAAAGATGTGGCCCCCCTCCACCTTTCCACAGCTTTTCCTAGCTGCTCTTCTGTCACCGTACCCCTTCAAAACACATCTGCATGCACTGCTCAAAAAAATCTGTGTTTATGCATTAAATTCAGTATGTCCTCCGTGCAGAGGTTGAAAAACGTGGACAGCCGGCGGTGCCCCATTGCTATGCTCCCCAGACAGAGCATCCTGGCGTTCACAGCACTCGGGGCATGCACTAGGTATCTCAAAGTCATCTTTAAGCAAGTAATTAACAGTATTTTAGAGATATAAACTGGACTATAAAAAGTGTGCCTTTATACATGTATCCATCCTTGTATTTGGGGGGCAGAGTGGTACCCACCGCTCAGGATGGCCAATCCCCAGCAGCCTGTAGGACAGGACTGCAGAATTTATTTCGACTTCAAATTTACTTTCTGTCCCCATAAATAAAACATTGAACTTTGCTTATCATGTCATACCGTCACATTATGGTTACACCCAAGCCCATTCTGGGTTTTAGCTGGATCAGTTATAAAAGAAAATGCACCTGCACAGGGAGTCCTCAAAAGAGTCGGCCAAATGCTTTTCCTCATTGTGGAATTTTTGATTTGAAAACACTGTTGATAAAGCAGCGTTCACTTCCGCTTGGGGCAAGATAAAGCCACACTGAAAGACATGCGGGTTATTCCAAGTGACAGAGACAAACTCACGAAACCGATAGCAATCGGTCATAGACAGAAGGTCGTGCCTCTGTTCTCTGAGAGGTTCCTTCTCTCCACACAGCAAAACAGCCAGGCGAGTCATTCAAAGCACAGTGGCCAAGATGGCTCTCTGCAGAAATGCTAGACTTTTCACCCTGTTTGGGATCTCTGTGAAGAAAAGCCGCTGCCAGTAGGAGACTGAGAATGGATGAATACAAAGACTGCAACCAGCTGTTAGCCAAGAACGAAAGTCTTCTGACCCGTGTGAACAGCAGAGGGAAAACACCTTTCAGATGCTTTCTCGATGCCATCCCCGTGACGCAGTACACAGCTCAGGAACCCACATGGGCACTGCAGGAATGACGAGTGGAGAGCTCTGACTGAACACATCTAATTCAGAATTATCCTCCTAAATCTTTAAATCTATAACCTAAATCTGTGTCCCGTATAAGATCACACAAATCTTGCTAGTGACTCAGTTCTTGCCTCTCCTTGCATACAATCGCTAAAATCTCAGCGACAAGGAGAAGGTATGCTTTGATAAATAGGTCCTTGATCCTACCTCTGGTCTGACACCTTCAATGATACATCCGGGCTGTGCCTTTTCTACCCCCCTCAGGGTTTTCCACATGTGGTTTTCTTTTCTGATGCCAAGCACCTCCACACCGGTCACCAAAGAGTATGATTTTGCTTTATAGACGTGGATGCGCTCCAACCTACCCCCATCACTTGCAGCCAACGCCAGGAAGGAGCCTGTCTCCCACACCATGGGAAAAAGGCTTCTGCAGTGAAGAGGAGCAGAAGCACTTCTTCCCTCAGTACTACTTCTGGCACAGCCTCAGATTATCCACCTCTGCGATAGAAAAATGTGTAAAACCAGTATTATACCGTTTCAGG
Organism: Anarhynchus alexandrinus; assembly: GCA_008711295.1. Lineage (NCBI taxonomy): Eukaryota > Metazoa > Chordata > Aves > Charadriiformes > Charadriidae > Anarhynchus > Anarhynchus alexandrinus. Next base: position 431,412 of record VUYV01000359.1, on the reverse strand, counting down.
ATATTTTCCTTCAAATGCTGAAAATGACTTCTCAGACTCCAAAGGGACATGACGTCAAACAGCTGGCCTAAGGCACTCAGGACACTTTCCATCCTCTGTACAGGGGGGAAAAATGGACAAAAAACAAGCATAATTTTTGGCGGACTGCTCCAGAACAGCAATTAATACATTGCTATGTGGGCTAGCGGAGGCAGCCAGGAAAGTCTGCCTGCCAGAGTGCTATTAACAGCTTTGAGAGTCTCCTGTCTCGTCTGCTGGTAGGCTCTCCAAACTGACTCATACAAGCCTATTGTATTAGCAAAACACTTGAAATTTATAGCACCCTGGGGTTTTTTTGCCCATTGTGAGGTTGACATTTTTCCTTATGTTACTCTTCTACTTTGCTACCTCTGTCATTGTGAAGCTGAGGACGAGCTGCCTGAAGGAACCCAAGTTTGGTCTCCTGAAGTCCAGGGCTTTCTCTCTGTCGCTTGCCTTCCTCACCCCCCCCTTCATTCACATCAGCCACCATGCTGACTGCTTCACCCCTATTTTTGTGCCCTCTTGGGACAGCTTCTAGTCTCTGGTGCTCCCTAGGCGTCAGGCAGCCTCCTTCCTCCCAGAGGACACATCTCCCAGTGTTTTGCAGTTCCCAACTGTGGCTGCTTCGGCTCAGGCGTGCGGTGTGTGTTGCACACTCCTGCCTCCTGCGCAGTGCCCCACCGACACGCGTTCCGTCTTTCTGACCCCACGCAGAGGGGCTGCAGCTGAGACATCTGCCAAATATTCCAAATTAAAGGATTTTAAAAAAAAGTGAACGAGGGAGACTTATGAACACACGCCCTGACCCAAAGAGAGAAGCAAGTGAGTTATCCTGTGACTTCGCGCGGTTACCCAAGCTGGTAGGAAGAGGGCTGAAACTCTGCCCGTTTCCCCCATTGGTTCTTCGAGCAGCCCAAACGCAGCCTCTTGGCATCACCGTCCCAATTAGCACGACTTACATTTGTAAACCTTATTAGTCTTGGGAGGAGAGTGACTGGCACAGCACTCCAGTGCCGGGGCATGCACCCGCAGTGGTGGAGATGGAGATGGGGATCCCTGGCTGGAGGCAGCAGGACACACTGTCTGCCAGGGCAGAGAGCTCGCGGGCTACAAATCCTGTTTGACCCCTGCACGTTTTGATTTTTAAAATTGTTTTTTCTAACACAAAGGCTCAGTTTTGACAATGTAAGACTATCAAAGAACAATTTAATTTCACTGAATCCTTTACACAGTAAAGGCTATTAATCCCCTTCAGCTTTCACATAGAGTCTTAACGAATACAGTGCTTTTACCAGTCAGTGCTGGGGCAGGTCACTGATCACAGGTGATGACATTGACCACAGAACCAACGAGGGACCACTACAAGAGACTTAAAAGAAGCCTGGATGTAAAAATTAATTTATTGTTTCAGATGAGATGACAGCAAACCAGCTGTAAGTAAATGTACATAAATGTAAATGTACATGCTAATGACTGGCTCCAGGCACGGAATTCCCGGGAAACTCAAGGTACATCACAGCTGGGCATCACACTGCAGTGACCCCATCACACCGCAGCGATGGATCGTTTAGATGACCTTGGGCACTGGAAACCCAGGCCTAAAGGCCGAAACCCCTTAGATTTTGGCAAGAATTAAACATACACTCACTGGGGAGTATTAAAAAGAGATTACATACCTCACCCTCAGTATTTAATCCCCCAAAGAATGAACTCTCATGCAAACTACTATATGATAAGGTATTCAGAGCTCATCCCCTGGGCCAGCTTTTGTAGCTAAGCAAAGTATCACATTGTAATAAACTTTGTAAATCATGGTTGCCATTAATAATGAATAAGAACACACAAAGGCTTTCCTGTGTTTGTCATATCATCTTCACAGAGTGATCTAGTGTGTACAGCTTATCTTTGGCCTTCATCTTGAAATGTAATACTCCAACTGAAAGAAGATGCTTCAAAGGCGACTGATTGCTGCCATCCTGTGGCAGGCACATGTATTTCAGACTGACACTTGCCAGACAGAAATTACTCCTTTAAAGGCGTCATTTTAGAAAGAACTCTTACTGACTCGTATTATTCTTAAAGGAATCTGTGAACGGCAATCTTCATATCTTAGAAAACCATGGGCCATTACAGCGATTCTAGCAGAAACGACTGTCCTAAGCAGAAAATAAGGACCCGGTGAGAAGGGACTCATGTCCACCTTTTAAATCGAGAGATATTTAGACTGAACATTAGGAAAGAATTTTTCACAGAAAAAGTGGTCGGGCATTGGAATAGGCTGCCCAGGGAGGTGGTTGAGTCACCATCCTTGGATGTGTTTAAGAGCCGTTTAGATGTGGTGTTGGGGGATACAGGGTAGGGGAGAACTTTGTAGAGTAGGGTAGATGGTTGGACTTGATGATCCCAAGGGTCTCTTCCAACCTAGACATTTCTATGATTCTATGATATTGCAGTATTCAGTGGTGTAACCCCGGAAAGGATGCTAACCCTAACCGAGCTCTAACCCTAACCACATCCGACTGCCACTTCCAGAATGCATATAAATACAAGGATCTCTGGTAGCTTTGCTGGTGTCCTCAATTGGAAAAGCCATCAGATGGCTCAAATAACATGAGCCCTCTGCTAAGACTGCATCCAAACACAACACAATAGCACTGTTCCTAACACTGAATCTAAAGGGAGGGGAGGGGATAATAGAAATAAATCAGTGGATGACCAATGGGCTGTTACTTTCTGAGAATCTATTTCTCACATCTTGTCCCCAGTTTTAGTCTTTTGGGGGAGAAATACAGTTTTCTACAACCTGCCTGTGAGACACAGGCACCTGGAAGCACATGTGAGAACTTGCAGACTGACAGCAACATGCTTTTTAACTCCAGATGAGCTGGAGACTCCAAAACCAGACAAACTGAAGGCTTAAAGGATCCCGGCATAAAATGTGAAGCCCCTGAAACACTACAGTGATCGCACAATCCTGGAGAAGCTACAGTTTGCAGAAAAGACCAGAACTGTTGAGGTGTGGCACTTAAATCTCCCCCTTGGCCAAGACTAAACACAACGTGGGACTGAGACACCAAACCTGGCTGGAACAGAGAGAAGCAGAGAATCTTCATGAGGCCTGAGACTCTGTAGGCCCTGACAAAGATGGCTACAACTGAGACCCAGATTTCCAGAACTGTGTTCTTGTTAGAGAACCAAAGGCTTCACAGGGACTAAAAACTAGCTGGCATCCTATGCAAGGCTGCCGTGTCCTACAGCAGGCTGTCCTGCACCCTTGGAATGGGCCCTAGGGCAGAGTGGACCCCAGGAGACTTTGCACCTAGTCAGCCACCGTCTCCTCTAGCAACTCCTCTCTGCACTCACGTGTCCCTCACAGGCAAAATTGCATCCACTTGTTGAAGAAGCCACGAAGCGACACACAGAAGGATTGACAACACAATTTAGCAACCTTTGCAGGACTCCTGTACATCCTGCAACTAGATGGGCTCCCTCTCCTTCATAACACAAGCCCTTAAGACACCACCAGGAACAATTCACAAGCACCCAGGTCACCGGTACCAGTCCTGCCTTTGATGCCAGATTGCGAACGCTCCGATTTCAAAGAGTTGAGGCAGAGTTTCTTCCCCCCCTGCAGAGACCAGGTTCTGTGGGGGTCCAGGTCCAATTCGCAGCAGAGTAAACATCACTCACCTCCTGCTAACTTCACCTGTGCTGCCCTCAGTAGAGCAGGCATTCAGCCCCACCGTTAAAACTAAAGGACAGGTAGACACTAGGAAGGCTGATATGAGGCGCATCGTCTCTGAACTGTAAAGGCTGTGCAAAGATGATGAGAAGCCATTACAGACTGCAGCAGGACCGTGCCCCACAGAGGCACACGCAGCTTTGTTTTCCCCTTAGCACGTGATGACAGAGCAGGCAGAAAAACCGCAGAGTCCCTCTACACCCCGCCAGCTGAGAACTAGACCGTAACAGCCTCCACAGACAAACCAGCTTACACCAACACACACAAAACGGGAGTTTCGGTCTCCCAGCACACTCTTCCATTCTCAGTCATGCACTGACAACCTCCTCTCTTTCACCCAGACCTGCTCCTTCTCAACAGCCCCTTCCCTTCTTCTGGGCTCAGTCCTCAACAACTTGCCGCAGCCAGACTGTGTTTCTGTCCATCAGCCTCACCCACCACTGCGTCAGCGGCTGCTTCTGGCTCTGCCAGTGCCCCTCTGTGCTAGGAGCCCACCACCCAGCCAGCCCTGCAACTCCTTGTTTGCCCCCAGTGTTGTTAACCTCCCCAACACGTACTCAGTTTCTGAGCTGCTTCATTTCTTACTCAGACACAATTTCCCCAAGACCCAGTTCCCTCACGAATTTCCCCTCTTCAAAGATATGAGTCTTAACTACTTAGGTTCCATGGGGTACNCAGCTTTGTTTTCCCCTTAGCACGTGATGACAGAGCAGGCAGAAAAACCGGAGAGTCCCTCTACACCCCGCCAGCTGAGAACTAGACCGTAACAGCCTCCACAGACAAACCAGCTTACACCAACACACACAAAACGGGAGTTTCGGTCTCCCAGCACACTCTTCCATTCTCAGTCATGCACTGACAACCTCCTCTCTTTCACCCAGACCTGCTCCTTCTCAACAGCCCCTTCCCTTCTTCTGGGCTCAGTCCTCAACAACTTGCCGCAGCCAGACTGTGTTTCTGTCCATCAGCCTCACCCACCACTGCGTCAGCGGCTGCTTCTGGCTCTGCCAGTGCCCCTCTGTGCTAGGAGCCCACCACCCAGCCAGCCCTGCAACTCCTTGTTTGCCCCCAGTGTTGTCAACCCCCGCAACACGTACTCACTCAGTTTCTGAGCTGCTTCGTTTCTTACTCAGACACAATTTCCCCAAGACCCAGTTCCCTCACGAATTTCCCCTCTTCAAAGATATGAGTCTTAACTACTTAGGTTCCATGGGGTACTGTCGTGGTTTGGGTTTTTGCTACAGCTGCTAACACAACTGAAGAGCCACCGGGCTAGGAAAGGGGGCAAAGAAAACACATTGGTTTGGAGTAGCAGAGGGAGGATCATGTACGCCCATCATGTTCCTCTTACTGAGGCATAGAGCAGGGTTACCACAAAGGCAGCCTCAGGTGAACAGGGAGGAGCACACATACGAAGGAGCACAGACAACGGAAGGGGCAGGAAGGGTCACCTGGAAAGGAACGTGGGCAGAGGCAGGAAAAGTTGGCCACTGTAGGACTCACCCCTGCTCAGGAAACACAGGCCAGAAGGAGCAATGAAGACCTTCCAGTTGTTCCTGCCGTTTCATCTCCTGAGTCAGCAAGTCACTGCTGTCAGTAACAATGAGTCTTACCTTCTGAGGTCCATCCATCACCTGATCAGAGCTTCTGAGCTCTTCCATAGCAGCAAACACAGCTGTCTCCTGATCTTCCAATACCTGGTGAAGTCTCAACTCTGTGATTGCTTTCAGCTGTGAGAAGGGGACTGTTTCTCAGTTCCAGGGAATAAAGTTTCTACAAGAGAATGCTAAAGGTATGCTCTGCATGGTATGTTCTTGTTTCATGTTCCTGGTACTGCTCTAGCTACTGAAACAAGCTTGTGAATTGTTGGAAATGGAAAGTCCATTGAAATCCATTCTGTGTTCTTCATGCACTTGTTTATTTAAATAGGCTTTTCAAAACTCTAAGCTTTTCTTTGAAAAAAATTCTGGCCGCATAGGTAAACTTTGTTCTGGGAGCCATTCGTAAGAGTGCAGAATTGTCTGTAGGCAGCCAACAGAGCTGTTGACCAACATTTCAAAGGAAAATGTGACTGTCCGTTTACGTTGAATGACACATGACAAAGAACAATCATTAATAGTTTGCTATCCCAAACACGCAAGATTAGATACAGAGCTCTTAAAATTACCCTGAGGACTATCAGATTTTACTCAATTTTTACCCCAAATTTTAACACTTACTGCTCTAAGCCAGTGAAGTCATACTTAACACCAACTTCTTAAGTCAGCTCAGAGCAGCGCAAAAATTTACTGAGGCACTGGAAAAGCGATGTCTACAGAATCAGGAAAAAAAGACCTCCCTGTTCATCTTTCATGGCTGAAACACCCTTTAGAAATCTTAAGGATGGCAAGGGCCCTGTCCTCCTGAAGCTGTCACCACTGTAGAGTGAAGTGGCTCTGCAAGACCCTCCTTGAGTAACAAGTGCTTATGCAGCACAGGTCGCTCTTGGGCCGTTCGGCGTAACAGGCAACTGCAGTGCCACCTTCTGCTTCAATGTCCTGAATGTTCACAGGGGGATCGCCCACTGCATCAAATGCAAACTGAAGCCTTCTAGGGCTCAATCTTTTATGATCTCGGATATGCATTTAGAGGAAGCAATCGTTCAATTTTAGGCAAACGACGGTTCTGGTGACAATGAGGTTTAGATCAGGCTGATCTGACTGCTCCCTCCATGCATCAATGACAGAAGCATGTAGAAGGAAGCAGCTCTCAACTATTTTCATGCTAGGAGACAGTATCAACTTCTGGAACTGAAAGTGACAAGAGGTTCTGCATTTGTCTCTTTCAAATTGATCTCAAGGACAGTTTCTCTCTCTCAGGTTGGAGAGAAGTGAATGCAGGTAATACCGCAGAGATGTTTTTTCACGATGAAATAGGTGTAAAGAGTTTTGAGGGACTTCCACGCTAATTTAGGAGTCTTCCAGCCCCAGATTCCAAAATACACAGATAAGCAGCATGATCTATATAGGGCTTACTTTGCATGATTAGTTTTCCTGTGAAGGCAATACAAGCAGAAGGAAAAACATTTCTGGAAGCAGTCAGTGATTTGTCTACAGATAAAAATGAACTGACATTTTAACAGCAACACTGCCACTCCACTTGAAAGACTTCCCGTACACCAACTTGAATTAGGCAATGGAATATTCCTGAAGGCCAAAAATTCAATCAGTGGGAAAATCTGGATTGTTTTCTTTGAATTGGTCAGTCCTCTGAATATCATCAAGCCATAGAACTGTGCAGGACTGCATCTCGACAGAAACAGATCATAGAGTGGTTTGGGTTGGTTCCAGCCCCCCTGCCATGGCCAGGGACACCTACTCCTAGACCAGGTTGCTAGAAGCCCTATCCAACCTGGCCTTGAACACTTCCAGGGATGGGGCATCCACAGCCTCTGGGAAATCTGTTCCAGTGCCTCACCACCCTCAGAGTGAAGAATTCCTTCCTAATAGCTCATCTAAATCCACCCCCTTTCAGTTTAAAACCATTCCCCCTCGTCCTATCACTACACTCCCTGATAAAGAGTCCCTCCCCATCTTTCCTGTAGGCCCCCTTTATATATTGAAAGGCCACAATGAGGTGTCCGTGAAGCCTTGTCTTCTCCAGGCTGAACAACCCCAGCTCTCTCAGCCTGTCTTCATAGGAGAGGTGCTCCAGCCCTCTGATCATCTTCGTGGCCCTTCTCTGGACTGACTCCAACAGGTCCATGTCCTTCTTGTATTGGGGGCCCCAAGAGCTGGATGCAGTACTCCGGGTGGGGTCTCACAAGAGAGGGGCAGAATCACCTCCTGATCTAGAATGAGAATTTGCTTTCCATAGTTTTGAAAAATCTGGGGCAGTCTCCAAACATTTTCCTGATCAAGAAAATTCAAACACTACCTTCTTCACTCAGTTTTTCATCCCATTGTATTCAGCCTGTTATAACATGTTGTTTCCAAGACACATGTACTTCAATTCATAAATTTGCATGCAACGCTACAGAAAACTAAAATTAATATTTATTACATACAGTTAACATAAAACCCAAACACCAAGATGGGTTGGAAAACGAACAACAAAATTATGAGCTCTGTCTAAATTAGTATTCAGTGCAAAGAAAGGCTTCTATCTAACTTCTGCAGATTATAAATGAGAGAAAACCAAAACACAGCGACAAAATTCAGCAACTAGTTCTCCCAGTTCATACAGTTTCTTCAATAATTATTGTTAGGACCAGACACTGATCAGCTAATCCAGAGAGCCACTGTTGATCAATACATTCAAACAAAAAGGCAAGAAGTCCTGAGTTAGGTCCTGATCAAAAGAACATGAGCAAGGGAACAAGACACATCATTTCACCAGCTAGGACAAAGCACTTAAAAAATGAAAATATTCCTTCCAGTTCTTCAGTGATAAGAAAGTCTCTGCAAGGAAGGTATCTAGCACTTCTCCATCATTAGATGGGCCCTACAAAGCCCTCCTAGCACGCATTGCTTCCTGCAAAATTCTAGACATCTTGAAAAGAAATTGTATTACTTTAGCATTAGAACAGGTAGGTTTCCTGTATGACAATCAGTTTCTTTTTAGGCTTAACATAAACACTGCTGTGCCCCCAAGAGAAGGAGAACACTAAATTTACCCAACATAATTCAAGATCCATTTTGTTCTCAGGCTTCATTTTTTACTGGATGAGTTTTTATGGTTTCTGGAGTGACTTCACATACAGGGATAACTTACAGGCTCATGAGAAGTTTTAAGAATTAGCATTGATATCTGAATCACAAAATAGTTCCAAACTCACACGGATTCTGTTACAATACAGCCCTATCGCCCAAAAGAAAGATAACACTTTGCAGAAGGACGAGATGAATCAGTAAGTTCTCACTTGGGTGCACTGGAGCTGAGAACACTTCACTAGAAAGCTTTGCTTCTAAGCCCTTCCCAATTGAATCGGGTAGATGCTGTTTTCAGTGAATCAAGCTGCTGATCTCCACTGCCCACTGCTGCCACAGCTGGAGAGGCAGGGTACCTGCCACACGGGCTCTGCACCATCTACAACTTCGTGAGTTGAAACCTGTATCTTAAATTGCCCCCTTGGAAATGAGGAGGCAGCTGCTGTAAACCACGCTGTGCAGAAATACACATTTGATTATCAACACTGTTGCCAAGCGCAGAGAGTGCCATTTCTGGGCTAGCTGCAGTTGCCAAGTGGCATGCATGCAGAAAGTATCAAGGTAATCCAGTCTGGAAGCAACAATGATGTGAACTGTTTCACTTAAATCACCACTCCAAGTTAAAGGCTACAATTACCTGGCACAGTCAACAGCAGATGTTCATTATGGCCAATTACCTACCCCAGCTGAGAGTTCAGCTAAATCATTATCTTTCACCAGAAGGGAACTGACATTGTTTTCAAGCTTCTTTCCCTCACCAAGAAAACATAATTCTAGGACTCTTGACTACCTCTGACATACTGTCCATACAGTCCCTGACTCAAAATTTGACTCTAGCCAGCAAGTAAATAAGCTTATATCAAATGAAATAGCTGAAAATCAGAAAAAAAAGGTTCTATTAAAAAAAAAGAAACAAACAAACAAACAAAAAAAGGGTATTAAAGCAAGTGATTCAATGATTTTAAGGAGACTTTGCTTCCAGAAGTCTTCATAATAAAAATGGAATGGATTTTGGTAAAAATGTATTTTTACCAACTCTCTTCTAGGGTGTTTGTCAGCAACAGTTCCTGGGTGGCCATTTACAGCTATCACATGCTTGAAACTAAAAAGAATAATGAAATCCAGCTCCCTGAAAAAATGCAAGATTCAATAATGCATCTGGAAAAAGGATGCATAACACAGAATATGAAGTACATAGAACTCAGCAGAAAGGCAGATTTGCATGGTTCTTTTTATTCAAATGTTCCGAGATCTATTTTTTTTTTAATGTACATATATAGGTGTGTATATATATGTGTAATACTTGCCACCTTTGGCAGCTGTTGTTTAATGCCAGCATTCTACATATAAGGTAAACAGGTACTTTTCATAATGAAATCTTGTTTAGTGTGATGAGGGGCATGATATACACAAGCAGATGCTTAGCTCACTAAAGCTGTTTCTGGTCTTCAGTGTTGGGTTTTCTTTCAAATTGTACTACTTTTAGTATTTCATGACTTTAAGTCATCCAAGATTTGCTACAACTAATGCAAACTTTGTCAGAAGTTTTTTTTTTTTTTTAATTCTTCCCTTAATTTTCTTCTGTTTTGTTCAATCTTGTTACCTTAAGCCTCAACAGTAGATTGAAACATCTCTGAATAGAGATGTCTCCATTTGGAGACATCGTGTGTTTCACAACATACACATCTTTTTTTTTTTTTTTTAAGAAAAATGAAGCAAAGCAGGGTCATCCCCTTTGCCAATTTCCAGGCATCAATATAGTCAACATCAAGCATTTCTACAGAACAAGCATGCCATAATGAGTTCACAACTTATCAGCTAAAGAAATAAATGGCAGTTTTCTTGTTAGAGAAACCACAATTGAAGTAGAATAAAGCAACAAAAAAGATACTTCCTCACATATGACACACTTATGCAGAGGATCCATTTATTCCTGAGCAGGCTGGCAAGTACCTATTGGTGGTCAAGTGGGGAGAGGGAGGAGGAAAGAATTTTAAGCTGGAAACTTTACCGACTGAAAAAGGCACAAAAGAAAAAAAAATTGAGGCCTTTAGAAAAAAAAAAAAAAAAGAGAAAACATTATGAGAACTATTTTCAAATGGAATGTTTTTTACTGATCAAAATTATTATTTGGTGACAATGATAAAATTGAGTATTAAAGAAGTGACATAAGGTATTCAGGAGAAAATTTCTCTTCAACTAACAAAAAGACTGAAGACTTTAAATGGAAAAAAATGTTTGAAGAAAAGACATGTTTATCTAATTTAGAACCTTACCTTCCAGTGCTTTCACATATACAGTACATAAATTTGGGTGTAGAATCAATAGGAATCCAACCTAGAAATTAGTTCCTTTATTTTTATTAGTACTCCTTATATTTCAATCTAATCTTTAAGACTGGCAAAATTATTTTTGAGAAGTATTTAATGTTGAGATTATGGGGTATGTTTCTTTTACAAGATTTGTAAAATAGATTCTCATCTGTTTGAATGCAGCTACATCATCACAGAGGAGACAGTGCATATAATTTACAAGAGAGATTTGTAGTAAAATTTAGAGATACACAACAACAAACATCTCAATATAATACTAACTTGGAACCCAGGTGCAAGTTTTTCAAACTGTACATGTATTTTTAAAAAGATACAGCCTTTTAAAATGTTTATATATTGAAGCATTTTCATTAAGATCAAACACTTATTAAAAACAGTAAAATTATAGCAGCAATATGAGAGAATATCTAAGCCACATGAACATTAATAATTAAAATGAAAACAAATATGAAATATTACATTACTTGGATGTTTGTGTTACATAACAAGGACAGGTAACACACCAATTACTTATGCCAAACCATCAAAGAATATGGATTTGTTCACTATACGAACAATACTGTTGTATAGTTCAATCAAAGTTACCGTTTTAAAAGAAGCGTCGAACGCTGACTTCCACCAACACTGTTCTGGAGTGCTTCCTGGAGAACTCACTTGAATCTTTTAGTCCAAGCCCGACTGTGATCCTTTTTGCATCTTTGCTATAGGAACTACGGATGCTCTTAAATATGGATTCCTTAAAACTAGGCTTATTTTATTTACACTATTCAAAGTTTACTTTTCCTTCCAACAACAAAATGTGCAGGAGGATTTACTACATGCTATACAATGTAAAAATAGACTTTAAAAAGCCAGAACAATGTGAGTAAAACTGTACAATGTTTGTTCCCTGCTCCAGTTCATTGCACTATTAAGTTAAAATGGATGAGTTGTCATGCCCAGAAGACTTACTGGAGGATCAGAAAATCCACGCACATACAGAGGAGGTAAATGCATACTGGTTTAGGTATAGTGCCAAATGCAAAAATACTGAGTTATATCCATGGAAAGCTTCTCATCACAGGAAGGAGCATGGTTAATTCTGAAAGGCAGCCCTCTTCATGTAGGACACAGAACTGCAAAAGAACCACAAATACATCTTGATATACATCAGCGAGGTTAGCCTGTATAAAAATTTACTGTGTATAATAAAATACTTAAATGTTGAATTCTACCCTATCAGTAACAAGGTGAAATCTAGAAATCAGTTGAAAATGGCAATTAAGATATCATTCTCTTCTCAAAAGTTAATTGACACAACCCACTATCTTTAACTAATATTACCCAGAAATGAGTTAATTAAAGGTCATGTCTTAAGCAGTGCTTTTTGAGGTGTTCTATTAGAAAACAGAACATAAAATAAAAGGTGACGCATGCAGTTATATTTTAAAAATATGCACTGACAATTTGAGATTCTAACTCTACTTTTTAATTCTGGTGCGTGTACTTGAATCACACAGTGGGAAGATAAGACATGTCCTTCACGTGTTTCTCATTCCTGTTTCACACGTAAGACACAAACCTCAGAGCAATCCAGCTTTCAAACCAGTGCTAGCACAACACAAAAGCAAATAAAGAAGTCAAAACTTCAAAGGCAAGAAAAAAAATATTCTTGTTATCTGAAATACTCATGTAATTTAAAAATAGAACAACGTCTAAATTCTTGCTTTATTGAAAGAAAAAATTGTGGTTTTTTTTAAGCCTTTACTAGAAGGTTGAAAGATCAGATATGAAATAGCAAATCAAGCTGAAAGATAGAAAATGATTCTGCTTTCATGACATCTACATTCAGAAAAAAGCACAAAAGAAAAGAATACTAGATATATTTAATGCATTTTACTCAGTAGTAGCATATGGTATATTATTTCTAGCACTGTATTTTTATGTCACAATTACTGTTTAAGGACTACTGGAAAAGAACACAAAGCTTATCAATAAATACATCTCAGAACAGTTTACTGTAAGGATACATCTGATTTCAAAGGCACTTATTTCAGCTACAAATACATATTTATATATTGTTGTATATAATAATTATATTTTAAGAATGTCACAATTATTTACACTTACATGTGTTTTTGAACTAAGGAAAAAAAACAACAGTTAACGTTGCAGGGGTACAGAGAATGATTTATTGTTTGTGTATCATACTGGTAGTATGTTATATTCAAAAATTACTTCATGTACTGGGATTAAATCTTCAAATTTTGTAAAAACTGGAAGTAAAACCTAATAATCTTGAAACAACGTGTCTAGATGTGATACCAGACATTTTATGATTCTGTGTATATCTACAGGCTAACACTTCATCTATGTCATGGATTTATTCCATAAGTACCAAAATTAAGGCACCCTTCCTTCCAGCAGATTTCCTCAGATATTCCTCCTTACCCTCATAACATTAAAACCATGTAGTCCCCCGTCCCATCACGCCTTCCTCAGCTTCCACTTTAAATTTGCTATGAACTTCACGCCAGCAGGTCCTCCCCATATCGTTCCCCTGTCCTCATGCCCCCAAACTGACAGGAGCTACTGCAAGTGTATTCACTGATACGTGAATACAGAAAAGCTATCTGGCCAACTGGATATTAGCTTTTAAAAGCCAATCGCCTTTTGTTCAATAAAAATGTGGTTTCAGTCCTTCTCCTACCTAGATGCAGTTCCCTGCAGTATTTGTGAAGTGCAGTTATTCTCACAACCCTTCTGTCTTGTGGGGTTGAAATCGGCAATTATTATTTGTGAGGCTAAAGAGACAGACAACATGACTGCACAGAGGCATCTTCTTCAGAAAACAACCTAAACTCGCATATTTCAAGGACTACAGATGCCACTACTTGTTGCATTATTGTACTTGGGAAATAAATCATAATACAGAAACACATTACATTACATCACATGCAAGAAGAAAGATTGAAAGCTTCTGTAAAAAAAAAAATTAAATTAAATTCAATGGATATCGTCAATACAAACCTGCTTTCATCTAAGGATATGGTACCTATTCTTGGTGTGACACCTAAGAACAATGTAACTACAAAATATGACAAAGACATCCATTCCCATCCGTGCTCCCTGCTTTACAGCTGAACTTGTGCACCAGAAACTTTGCTGCTTACTCACTTGTATAGGTCTTTCAATGGAAATGAACACAATGTTTTCAAAGCACATTATATTTGTTAAACCATCAAAAAAGATCAGGAGAAAGATGAGCCCAAACAGCATTTAAATACCGTGAGCTTACTAAACTGCCTGCTTCAGTCCAAAAGTGTGATTTCTCAGATCAAGAATTTCAAAGTGTTGGCAGCAAGTGCATTCCCCACCCTCCTCCAAATCTCAGTTTCTACTTCATAGAATTATAGAATCATTTAGGTTGGAAAAGACCCTTAAGATAATGGAGTTCCACTGTTAACCTGCCACTGCCAAGTCCACCACTAAATGACGTCCCTAAGTGCCACATCTTTTAAATATCTCCAGGGATGGTGACTCAACCACTTGCCTAGGTAGCCTATTCCAATGCTTGATAACCCTTTCAGTGAAGAATTTTTTCCTAATATCCAGTCTACACCTCCACAACTTGAGGACATTTCCTCTTGTCCTATCACTTGTTACTTAGAAAGGAGACCAACACCCATGATCCCTAGTGGTAACATGCAGTAACAATATTCATATATTAAAAATACATTCAGAAAAATGTAAGCATAATTGCGAATGCTTATCAACTTCACGTTACCAACTATTTTCATTCTAAATCTATAAAATAGAACATGAATCATACGCTGGTGGGAGAAGAACTAAAATATACTTGCAAAGCAAATCACTAGGTCCCTTTCATTATTACTAAATTCAGGATGGAAATGTTCACTGAAAAGTAAAAAGAAACAAAACTCCGCAAAAGGAAAAATAACTTAGATTGCATCAAGAGTAACATAAACAAGAGAAGGTAAGTTGTTACTGTATTGTAGAAGACTCTACATGGAATACATATATAGTCTGGCTTTGGGATACTTATTTCTGAGGAGGTACTGCCTACAGAATAGAAACAAGGGAGAACTAACTGATCACTGGAAAGAAGGACTTAAGCATGAGGACAGAATGATGATCTTTTTAACATTGTGGGGGACACAAGGGGGCGGTAGAAATTGGGAAAAGAGGATGCTTTAAAGAAGCAAACACCAGAAATAATTTCAAAACTAATAATGCTATTCAGAAATGCGTATGGAGTTTTCTTTTTTCCCTAACATAAAATGAACCCAGTTACACTGGCCTTTTTCACTTCTTCATTATACACATTTCATTTGTACATCCCATGTTGTGAGGATTTCTACTTCCAGCGTTTCAGAAGCATTAGCTGGTTATGAAAAGAAGTGCAAGAATGATGTGTGGTAATGCAGAAGGTCAATAGCAAATCTGGTTGCAGAACTCTCCTTCAAGTTCTAGTCCCATGCCCCTGCTCTGGGCCAAACTGCCTTGCCAAAACAAACTTACTCAATCATTATTAAATGAAGATATCAGGTATTAGATAACACACATGGAGGGAGTCTGTGTGTGTCCTCCTACATGATCCAAATTTAGTCTTTCACAAATTTCAGAATTATTTTGGCATTTAGTTCAAGATATTCAAGATGTTGACACTTCTACAAAACACCACGAAATTCAGAGGAAATATAAACTTATTTCACTGCCTTTTTGTTTTATCAGAACATCAGTGAATTTGGCAAGATTTCTTGTTAAATCAACACTTACTGCTCACTCTTTTGGTTCCATTAACCCTTCTAGGTTCACAGCATTCTTCTTTTATTTGTCCCATGACATTATGCCAACAATACTATGGCAATTGTTAGAATCACTTTTTTCCTGATTGTTTAGAATCAAGAGCTGAAGAAAAACTAAGTAACTTTTCAGCAGTAACTAACAATATCTGGGCAAGTTTATTACTAATTCTGTGGACAGCCATAACGCCCACTTAAGATTAGCATGTTCTGATTTTTTTAATACATTAGAATAAAAAGACAATGCTGCTTTAAAAAAGAATCATTAAGGACCTACTTGTAAGATTTTTTTTCTTTGCTGTGTAAAATGGAATACAGAGCTAGAAAGAAGGTTTTACCTGTGCTGACAAATGCCGCACTAACCGGATCTCCCATAGAGCTATACATATCCTATTGTCACATATAATTTACTGCCTGCTTTTTTGTTGTGAGATTGGAAAAAATAATCCTCAAAGGAACAAGAAGTTAACAGATTTTAACAGAGCTAAATATCTTTGGTGACACAGTTCATACATTCCAAAGTGTCATTTCTTGATTAAAGCATAATAAAAAGAAATGGAATCCATTCAGTGTAAGACAATAGCTGGATCATAGAGTAAACAAATGTAAAAGGAATACAATTATCACTATACCATACAGATGATTATTACTGGGTCTAAAAATTGTTACCTTCCCATTTCTTTTGGTGAACAAATTCAAACCCCTAAATCCTCATAATCATTTTCACCTTGCCAAGACATTTTTAATCTTTCCATTGAAGAGAGCAGTCTAACAAGTAGATCACTCCTTTTATTTTGAAATTCAGAGAGCAGGTTGGAATTTCAGGTACAAAAGCTGAGCTGAAAGTTGCTTCAAGTGATTGTTTAAAATCATCATCTAATTTCCGTTTAACAAGCTTTAAAAATAGTTTTCAGACAATAGACAGGCAGCTGGGAATATTTTGTGCCATGCATGAAGCCTCACTGAAGCTTCAAGCCAGAAGTTTTAGTAGCAGAAAGAGAAACGGATTACAACTTCAGAAACAACTGGGAGACTGCCTGTTCCACAGGATAAATCTATACTACAATGTAACACTGTCAGCTGAGCTATAAATATTTAACATAATCTAAACACAGTAATACGAAGCTTAGTTAAGGCTACATTGAAAGGCAGAGTAAAATTCTGTGCTCGCTAGCTTGTATAACTGCTTGCCATCGTGCAAACAGACCCCCAGAAGAGCGAGAAAGGCTTACTTCTGTTCAGTAACAAAATCATGGTAGCTGAGGCAAAATCACCTTTTCCCTTCAGTATGAGCGATGCGAGTGAGTGATTACTTTTCATACTCCAATCATTTGTGTTTTACGATCTAGAGGCAACTGTGCTTGTATATGAAGCCCTGTTTGATCCAACACATTTAATGTGAGCATGATGTTTTTGTAATTGTCGCATCTAGCTAGTAGAACATCCCTGGTGATTTTGAAGTCACGAGCATGCAGATGCAGAGGTAGGAGGGAACCTCATTATCAAGCTTCCTAGATCATCCTGTCATCTGCTCAGCTCATCTACTTTTATAAGCCCTCTACGCAGAAGATTGATCCGTTTCCCTAGGCAGCCAGTTTCTTCTCAGTATCCTAGTAATCTGAAAGCTTTTCTGGATAGCTATGTCTAAAAATAAAGAGCAGACACTGTAAAGAGCACTATTCATTCTAACCAGTTTGTACCAGATGTATTATGATGAGAAGCAAACAGCTTTAATTACTGACAACGGTTCATCCTCTTCAGTCAAAGATTCTGTTTCACAAAACTAAAGTTTAGAGCCATCATCATTATAAAAATCCCTTGATCTTGAGCCTAAATGGCTCTCGGCTCATAAGCAAATACATCTGTCTAATATAAGTAGGATTTTCAAAAAGGGTAAGTAAACAATGGAGCAATCAAAGGAATCAATTGAAAGGATCTCTGCATTCTTACTGTATGTGGCAGTTCTGCAACCCTACATGAAACTTAGAAATGAGCCTCTTCCAACAGAAAATCAGTCATAAGCTTCTGGAATACTGCATGGCTCTCCTTTCAGATTTTCTGAAGCAACAGCACACTAAATTTCATCAACAACTTTAACCTGAAAGTACTTTTAAATCTCTGGGCGATGAGAGTGATAAGAGGTCTGGGTAAGAAATACAAAAACCTTTAAAAATCGTATGGAGGGAATTAAGTCAAATGATTGTATTTGAAAAAATAGTGAGACTTAGAAAGCATGATACTAAAAGAAGCGAAAAACTTTGCAGCATATGGACACGAAGCAGAACATAACATACATTTGGGTGGCAAATAAAAAGGCATCCATCATCCTTTTGTACATCCGTTTGTTCAGATCTTGGGAGTCTGATGCATATGCTAAACTTTAAACACTCAAAGAAGACGATACCATTTATACGTGAAGATTAAGTAAGAACATAAGTATTAATAAGACCTAGCCAAAAATGAAGTCAAGAGAAAAACATTTAGAAGTAATTTAACAACCTGGAAACTACCTGGAACAACAACTTAAAGCTAAAGCAAGCAGTGATTTTCAACGTCTGACACTGTATTAATATAATCAGTGTGTAAGACTGGAATATAAATGGTTAGTACACAAACCTTTCAAATAAAACCTGAGGAAGGTATAACAAATAAATGTAAAGTAAATAATTTTTACTATTGGTCAGAATGTAACACTTAAAATGAAGCCATAAACACTTTATCTAGCAAACCCATTATTACCATAGGCAGTTTGAATTCTGATTCTGAAAAACTTGTAGAACACAAGTTTTTAACTACACCCATTTAACTTTGTGAGCCAGACTGCTCTGTTCCTGCTGATGTCCTTCAGCTATTTGAATACGCACCACATGCTTTGCTATATTATACTATCACAAACAAAATAAACACATTTTATTTATGAACTATATACTCAGAAACCTTGGACAAAATAGAAGAGAATACAAATGAGAGCTGTATTTGATAGAAGGGCAACATAATTCATGAATGCTGTAGGACTACTGCTTTCAAACACACCTCAGATGTCCATGAAGTTAATTTATAATAAAAAAATCCCTGCTAAGAAACATACTCACCCTTTAAAATATAGTCTGTTAACAAGCTTGGCACTTTCTCGCTATCCTCTTTCATGGCATGCAGGACTAAAGTATGGAAAAAAAATATTCAGATATTTAGTCATAAAAACAACACTCTCAAAAGAAATACCATGAAGCTGCTTCAACTACTCATAGGGATATTACCACCAGATTAGTAAGAAAACGCTTAATTGGAATATGAGAAGATGCAATGAGAGACATCATACCTCTACCTTTTACTTCTGTAATTCTCACTGAACTTCACAGTAGATAGATGCATTAGAGACCCATTTTACATGGTTAATTATTACTGTAAAATGTCATCAGTCATAACAACAAAAAATGCATCTCTTCCCTATAAAAAAATCTCTCCAAAAGAAAGTCACCACATCCAAAACTAAAATATGCTAACAGCTGCTGGAGGGGTGGGAATCTTAAGTAGAAAAACTATGCTATATTACTTAATTTATTTCCTTGATTGTCATCCCAAATCACGGAATGACACTTTTCTGGAGAAACACTGCTGCGAAAGATCTGATGAAGATGCTGGTAGGCTTTTTTCCCCTGAAATGGTGAATGTTAGCAACTGTAGCTTAGAAAAATCTTAAATACACGATTGATTCAATATTTGGCATTAACTTCGAATAATTTTTGTGACTTATATCAAGTCAAAATTGTCCATCCTTGCATATTTCTGAAGAAGGAAAACCATTTGGACTAGCTCAACTTGACACATACAAGTTTGTCTATTACTCCATAAACAAAAACAATGACAATCCTTTATGAAGTGCTCTGGACATGACTGAAAGAATCAAAAGTACAGAATTATACTGAATAGCAGTATTTCATAAGTTCCAAATTCCTCATGAGACTCAATTCAAAATACAAGTGTTTTATTCCAATTTTTGTGTTGAAATTAGACATTAGTGTTCATAACTATGGAATAATAAACAGCTTCGAAACAAAAACACAACCAAATAACCCCAAACACCTGCTTTACTGTGTGCCTTAACAACAGCAGAGAGGGCGAGTCAGAAATCTGCAACTGAGTCACAGGATCAAGTTCCAACCAGGCCACAGAAAGGTAATGCTCTTTACGGTGCATTTGTACAGGACATTTTGTTAAAAAACTGCCAAACACCACAAATGTTTTCAGGAGGCTTTAACATCTCTCTGCTTAATACTGAATTTTGTAGAATATTTTCAAGTGAAATTTAAATATGGCAAGAGGATGCAATTGCTTTGCAGGAATAAATATAAAATGAAAAATCCATTTGTCACAGAAAAACTACGAATTACCAGCTAAGGGTGCCTATTGCAGAAAAATAAAGTGTATTTAATTCCTCCATAAACACTTCATTTACTCCAGTATTTGTAAAATATTTATTTTCTCTTTCCAGGAAACAAACAATGAGCCTTTCACCATCCCTCAGCCACCTGTGGAATCACAGACCTGTGCTGCTGCAAAGCACCTTAAGACGTAGTTAGATCCAAAGCCCTGCACTGAGATCTGATCAAATACATTGACGCACTCTACCATCTATTTTTAAACTGTTCCTATAAACCTCAAATGAAGGAGATGCCACTGACTCCCAGGGATGCTCTGCTTTATTCAACCACCTTAATAATTAATTTTTTACAAATACAACCTTATTTTTCATGCAAATTAGAATTAAAAAAACAAACCCAAACAAAAACAAAACAGGGGACTTAAAACTTATAAATAATTTTGAGGACATGGCCTAAAAAGATGTGAAGAAAGGGGAATTTAAAGCACTGTCAAAACTCTCTTTGGTTTATACTTCCTAATAATTAAAATTTATTAACCAAAAAACCCCAGAGAAAAGCAGGCTATTTTAAAGGCAGTCAAGTGCAAACATTAATACATCTACTCATAAGTGTCCCGACATCCATTCCAACTTTTGAAAGTCATTACAATAACCTCAATAAAGCTCAACAAGTTTAAACAAACAGGGGTATTGAGGTAGAATAACACAGTATTGTCAAATTCCATGACATGCAGTATTTTCCATAAGGCCCACCTGTTGAAATAATGTGAGAACATTTACTGTCTGATACATGCAAGTTTCTAGCCTTCAGGGTTTCAGAGAACAGCTGAAAACCAAAAATACCATGAAGGCTCAGAAAACAAGTAAAAACTGGCCAAGACGCATGGTTAAAAATCATGCAACTTACATACATGCCATAGGGTAAGGGGGAAGGGATAACTGTATGGATTCATTGGTTTTGAGCAGCCACAGTTGGAAATACAAAGAGGAAAGGATCGGGTGGAACTTCATATACTCACTTTTAGTTAATGTTTGAAGATCTTCAACAGATGGAGGTCCATTTTTCTTCTCATAAGGAATGACGGTTGTCAAGTACTGTCAAATGAAAAACAGAGTTATTTGATAGTCCCTTCATGCAATTTATGTTGCTTGCATTTTATTTTGCAAAAGTTGTAGCAACTGACATTGCTAGCCACAAACAAAAGCTTTTCAAAACACTGTATTTCACAAGAGATTAAGATTCTACCTTTCCTATCCCAAAGCTTTTATCAGAGAAGCCAACTTGGATTTTTTTTTTTTTTTCAAATTATGCGACCACTTTAGAAGTCATGCAGCTAAATGCTAAAAAAAAAAAAAGTATTGAAAAAAATTTGAGCTGCTTACAGTAAACAGTTTATCCATTATGTTTCTTCCTCAGAGCTTATACATACCAATAGTAAAATCTTTTCTCTCCTCCCTCCAGAAGTCCTTCATGTATTTAAAGTACTTCTTACAATCAAATAAAAGCTGGAAGAACCTTCCCACCACCTCCCCTCAAACAACACTATAAATGCAGATGAAAAATTTTCAAACTTGGTCTTAAAAAAAAAGTATAAATATCATGTGAGTGTCACCATCTGTATACAAAATCAGTAAGTAATTCTATCTTTCCAGGAAGTATGTTAAAAAAAATAAACCTTTCCAGGTAAATACTGATGTTGCCTCCAAATAATTTGGAAAACTGGTAACAGTCAGCTTTTTAAAGGATTCCAGAGTACAAATGATAGAGGCTGTGGGAGTGCCTTAAGCAAGGTGTTCAGGTTTGTAGATGTGTGCTAACAAATATTTGGGTAAATAAAAAAAGAAAAATTAAAAAAAATCTTTAAACTCTGCATATGCTGCATTTGAACAATCTCAAAACAGCCATAGGGTTTTCTCAGTGACTGGTTAACTGTTACTAAGAATGTGAAACTTTCCAAGGATTTTGACAGATCAAAGAGCATTGCCCAGTCCAAGCTCTGAAGGTGATCTATGGTCCTTTGTGCAAAGAAAATCAAAATGCCCCACAATTAGGTGAAAATGAAACAGACAACTTTTGCCTTCTGACGTTATACACTTCCAACCAAAAGGAACAAAGCAAGCCTAATAAACATAAGACCCCACCATTTGGATTTTGATTTAAATTCCCAGTTTTGATAGTTGAATGTGCTAACAGACTGTTTCAAACCAACTTCATTTTTGTTCTATTTACTCTTTACTGAAATCTTCCATTCTTGTCAGCTTTAAAAAAACCCAAAAAACAGGCAAAAAGTTTCTTAAATCTTTCAGGATTTCCATACTTGCAGTGCAACCAAGACTTATCTTCAAATTCTTGCTCTTTTATTAAATGCATTTAGGTGACATCTTACTTTGCAGCCTATATGAATGCACATTCTTCTCAGAGAGGTTAGCATTTCAAAAGTACTGAAATCGCTGGAATTATCCCAAATGAAAAAGCTTCCTGAAATCTCCCTCAATTCAATTTTTAAGAATTTCACAGGAACTTTATTCTGGGTTAACAGCTACAAGGCAGTAGGCAAAGCCACCCTCTATCTCTCATCCAACCTGAGAGAGATGTGGTTCTCCATGTAACAATCAGAACACATGTTATATACAAGGTCTCCTTCTCTCCTAGTAGCAGCACTTCAGCAAGAGTCAAGTGTAACTCAGACTCTGGTGAAGAGGTTCTCTTTGCAGAAGGAGATTTAGTGTTGCCAAACACAGCTATAACCGTTGCCGTGTTTAGAGTGGGATCACGCATGTCATGCCCAACCATATCCTCTGCCTAAATGCCAGACGGCCTCAGTTCTGTGTCGCTTCACTTAAGAGAACCTATTGTATGGGATGTACTAACACCTCACCAAGACCTTATGCAAACTCAGGGCGCTTTTCTCCCTCCATTTTCCTTTGGCATTTTCTCAAATCCACTTAGCACAGCAGAGGAAAGTATGCGACGCTTCTTAGGAAACAGTCAATTTTCAATTTCTTTTCCAGCAGATGTAACCAACTGCACTCTTACTAAAATTACCGGAATCGATAGCCAGATATAAGGCTGTTAAATCTGCAAATGTCAGAGACAAAAGCAGATCTACTAACTCAGAAATCAGATCTCAGGCTGTCATTTCCAGCCTTCAGAACTAAACAGCATTCTACCCTTTACCTAGACAACAGATTACTAGGACACGTTTCCCTGGACCAAATACCAATATTCCCTATTTTCCTTGTCCTGTAAACTCCACCTTCCAATTTTCCTCTTTAATAGTAATAATAAAAAAAAAAAAGTCAATTTCTTTATTAGTTTCCAGAAATCTTCTTGTTTTTCTCAACAATACTTCCCTGCTGTGACAATAAGTCTCTATAATAGCACCATAAAAACTCATTCCCTGAATTGCTGTGTGAAGAATAACATATTATGAAAAGGAAGACAAAATGACTAAAGTGTAGCTTACTGACATGCCTAGATGTGAAGTCTACTGTGATCTCTACAGTTTTGAAGCAGATTTGACCATCTGGTAAGCAGCAATTCCCACTGCAATCTGTAATCACCCATAAGAAGTGTATGACATGCCCAAAATATCAAAACGAAGACAACTATATTGAATTACCTTCTGGAAAGGCCACCACAGAAAAAGCTACCAACATTTCAATGGCTTTTATGCAGTTGGTATTGTTTTTCCCAATTGCATTATCAGATCGGAACAGGTAGTTCCCACTGGAAGTTTCTCTCTAAATGCTGAAAATTTCCAAGTCATTTTCACACACACACACACAAAAAAAGGACTAAAATTTTAAAAAGGAAAGTACCCACTATCAGAGTAATACTACCCAGGAACTAGTAAAGGTGATAAATATCATTAAAGACTGAAAAGAGTTCAGAAATAACTGTACAAACTTGTCATAATCTTTATGTTGTGACTTTATGTGTATGAACTTCTAGATTTAAAGTACACAAAAAATTGTCTGTCCTTGCATTTTTTTTGAGCACAACTCCAGACTGTTAACTAACTCTTCCCTACTAGCAGGAAACACCTGAATTTATCATGACAATACACCCTGAAAAAACACTCGAATATTCTGAGAGCAGCACTAAGCAACTAAGCATCTGATTTTTCTCCTTTGCAACTTGCTGCAATAATATGATGATACCAACATTTTAAAAGCAGGGGCTATGCATTCATCCTCCCCCTCTACTCTGCCCTGGTGAGGCAGCATCTGGAATACTGTGTCCAGTTCTGGGTTCCCCATTCAAGAAAGACAGGGAACTACTGGAGAGAGTCCAGCAGAGGGCTACAAAGATAACCAAGGGAGTGAAGCACCCCTCTTATGAGGAAAGGCGGAGAAACCTGGGTCTGTTTAGCCCGGAGAAGAGAAGACTGAGAGGGGAGATATCATCAATGCTTATAAATACCTAAAAGGTCAGTATCAAGAGAATGGGGCCAGACTCTTTTCAGTGGTGCCCAGCGACAGGACAAGGGGCAACAGGCACAAACTGGAACACAGGAAATTCCGTCTCAACATGAGGAAAAGCTTCTTTACTTTGAGGGTGACAGAGCACTAGAACAGGCTGCCCAGAGAGTTGTAGAGTCTCCTTCTCTGGAAATATTCAAAACCTGCCTGGATGCATTCCTGTCCAACCTGCTCTAGGTGAATCTGCTTTGACAGAGGGATTGGACTAGATGATCTGTGAAGGTCCCTTCCAACTCCGACCATTCTGATTCATGAACTCTCATACATATACCTTGCTTGAGAAAGATGGTAAGTCCATGATTTCTAACCTCACGATTCAGGAATGACTCGAGAGGAGTTGTTTTACCTCCTGAACTCCTCTGCAGGATACTCCAGTCAGCTTGAAGACAAAAGCCTAATAGGCTATGACTTCTAAACTACCGGGCAGTTTATTGCCTCAATGGACGGGGGAGTTGGGAGCGGGGAAGGCACCAGGAGGGGGAAACGACCAGAAAAAAAAAAAAATCTAATGCACTCCTCAGACACAACTGAACTGCATAAACTATAATGGGTGGGTATGTGTTAAATAAGGTGAAATACCAATATTTTGTAATGTGTGCCAAAAGCCTAAACAATAGCATAAGCATTAACACTTTACCAAAATACGGAATGCATTTAATAGAATACATACTACCGTTCTGAAACAAGCCATTAAGTATTGCTTTGAAATAAAGCATAAGAACCTTGCTACTCAGGTGTACGTAACATTTACAGTGATACCCACTGAAGCTGGGTCTCTGTGCTGTATATTTCAATATTTAAATAGTCAGTGAAAAGACACAAACTTGCCTACGGCTTATGTATTTTATATCAGTAATCTGCATTGCACACATCTGGCTGCCTTTAACATCACTCAGTTTCCAAAGGCAAAAAGACATACAATAGAGTCCATGCATTTTCCAGATGCTACTTTGTTTTTAGATATATGAGCCCTGAACTTTTGAAGAAAAAAAGAAAGCAAAACCTTTTTTCAGTCAGAGACATTACCCAAGTCCTTAATGCTGCAGGCTGAAATGTTATGTCTAACCTGATACATATTCTTCAATTGGATATTAGATTTTTACAGACATGCAATGTATTTGAAGCATGCATTATGCCAAAACAGACTTTTAGTCTGGGGTAGGAAATCAGTGTTGTTATTTCAGTGCATCGGGATATCAAGTCCTGACCGTCTCAAGCTGCTGAGGAGAGAAAGAGACCGTAGGCTGCTCAGAGTCCTGAGGCAGGGAGAGTACAGATTCCAACATTTTTGTCCTATTTTTTTCCTGTCTCAGCATTTATCTTCAACTACTGTCCATTTTCAAGATCTCAGCTCCTACCGAAAGTGCAGGCAAAGAATAAGGAAAAGAGAGAAGAGAGCCCAGCACCTGTTTCTCTCCACCTGAGTTTCCAAACGTGTGGCGGAAGCCATTCTGTATGACATTTGAGATCCCTTCCATGCTGAAGCGCTAAAAGTAGTGAAAACATAGCAGAAAGAAAAAAAGGGACAGAGAAAAGTTCAGAAGACTATTAATCAGCATTTATCAAGACTATAAAAGACGAATGACAAAGACAAGCTCTAAGATGTATTTCAGCACATTTCTGGTTTTTCATTCACATACTTAATTTTTATAATTAAAAAGCAAACCTTATAATGGCAGTTAAGCAGTACATCCACATCAAAATTTAATCAAACAAAATCTTTACACTGCAGACTCAATAACCGAGACTTGTCTTTTAAGGCTGTTTCATTTTGAAATGTAAAATGTAGTATTTTTGAAAGTTTAGTTCACAGTACAATCTCCTTTCAAACATGTGTTTGAGCAATATACTTTTAGAGACACTGCCAATACCAATTTTTCATATTTTAAGCACCTACAAGAAACATTGTTCAGTGGTAGTAATTTTCAGCTCTACCTCTTTAAAACATTTTATGCTTTCATGTTTACTTTTCCACAACAGAAAAGTTATAAATCAACTGTATTCCCCATTTTTTTTGGTAATATGACAATATATACACCATTAGTTAATAATGCACCCATATTAAGTTCAAACTCCATTACGCAGAATCATGGAATCCAAGTAAAGAAAATTTAATATATAATCCAACCGTAGTTTTTTTTCTTAAACTTTGTAATCCTTTTTGCTTGCTGAAGGTGACAAGTAAAAAAAAGAAAAAGAAAAAAATTTTGATGTTTGGCATGAGATACAAAAATCAGCAACTGACAAGAACATACAAATATGAAAATGTCAAGCTGCTGACACAGGGCAGTAAGATGCACACACCTCAGCACACTTACCTGAATATATTTATTTATGGGAGGGGGAATAAAATGTGCTGGAATACAGTATTCATTCACTTGCTAAAGCACAATGAGGTCAGTAAACAGACACAGATGTTGCCAAAGCCATCTTAACTCTTTTAAGACATCCTACTTAAATGAACTGGTATCTTCAAGCCCTGACTATTTTTAATTATTCCCCAGTTTGTCCTTTCCAGAGATGTAAAAGTTTTAGAAGTCCAAGAAAGTGATTTATCCAAAGCATCTACCAAGGGCAAAGAACTAAACCCTCTATTTATTAAAATTAAATTGTAGTATCTACAGGAGATTTAATTTTCTTAGACTATGAAAATTTAACCCTACTTCCAAGCTTTGTATTTAAATGAGACTTCATTACAGTTTTAGTGAACAAAATTATTAATTTATACATTATTTATTAACAGAAACTCACTCTTCACAAAGCTACTTAAACATACTATCTTTATGCACATTTGTCCAACTTCCTTAGAAAAAAGAAAAAACAAGAAAAAAAAAAAGGAGTGCAGAAGGAAGGAAGCTTGCACCTCTTTCTGGGAGAAGGCTCTCAAATCTGTACTTGGTGATAGTGAAAGCAGTTTTCAAAGGAACCACACATATGCAGCCTACAGTCTTATATTGGAGCTAGTTTGTTCAATCCTTCTCAGAAAGCAATCTGACACATCTATATCTTGAAGCAACCGAATATGAAAATGACTTATATTGGGACCACATATAGTTATACTTGAAAGCATCATTCAAGTCTCTAAAATTGAAACTAACCAGAATATCTTAGGAATCATTTGACTCAAGTTTCAAAACCAAATAATGATTTTTCTTTCTAGTTAGATTTTGAACTTTTCATTGTGCTCTTGCAAAGGGATGTATTCTTTCTTAGAAGGAAAAAAGGACATATACTTTCTTAGAGTTCCATTAAAACTTAGCTATCTACACAAAAGATGACTTTTCATTAGACAGATGAGATCAGAACTCCATTGATTTATATCACTGGTATCTTATTCTTCTAAGTTTAGAAATAGATTCTGAAGAATTAATGTTTCATTACAAATGTTTATTTCTTACGTTTGAAAAACAAACCCCAAAACCTTCTGATGTCAACCTGAAGCATTCTTTCTGGAACTTAGCCAAGATCTACAATACATTAACCACATTTTCTGCATCCTAGAAGAGACGCTTAGAAATTCTAACAATATCTCACTTAAGTAATTTAAAACTACACTAGACAGATAAGAAAGAAATAAATCGCACTGACAAGATAATAACCTAATTTCTTTCATTCTCTGCCTTCTATTATTTAAACTGCATTTGAAAGACATTTTTCTTTTTATTGCTATGTTCTGTAAAGAATAAACCAAATTATCTCCTCCCTGTACACCTGCACTACACTTTGGCCTCACCCGTCTCTTGTTGGACATAGTAACTCTGCCACAGGTTTCAAGAGATTGAGGGTAAGACTTTTACTTTTTTCCTACCTAAAAACCAACATGATCAATAAATGTCTGTACAACTACAACAATAATACTGAATTTCCTGTAAGACTAACAGTGGTACACGCATACTAAAATTCACACAGTGAAACCAAACAGATTTTGCCTACTGACAACAGAACACACAGTACATCCAAAGACAGTATTTTTTGTGACTTTGTGAAAAAAATAATCTTAATAGGAGTGCCTAAGGCTTGTCTGCAAATGAGGGCATGGAAGCAGTTGTACCAGGTATCTTGATATAATCTACAACTACTATTTCGCATAGGGAAAAAACAAAAAAATATTTTAAATCTATAAATAGTTACAAAAATTTTCTTACTGTTCCAGGCATATGACCTCTTTCTTGTTTGCCATTCTGAGGACTACCATTTTTCAGCTTCTTTTTCTTCTTTGCTGTTTCTTTGTGTTCTCTCTGCTTGTTTTGTACTTCAATGAGGACAGAAATGAAGCTGTTTTTCACTTCTTTCTCAAACTCCAACTCATCTCGTAGAGCCAACTGCTGTACCAGTTCCTCAGAATAATCCTTAATAGCAGTCTCAATTTCTTCTAGCAGTTCATTTAACTCAGCAACAGACAATCTTTTTACTCCTATAAATAATTCATATAAAAAGTAATTTGTCAATATTTAAAGCATGAGAATACTCATGGGAGTTACAAGAAAAAAGTAATCTGAAATTTTTCAAAACAAAAAAAATCAATTCTAAAACTACACAGAAGAAAACAATATTCCTAAAGGAATAAACACATCACAGAGGCAACTAGATTCTCAACAAGACGACTGTTGAACTTTCTTCTTATTTCTGAGAAATTTGAAATCACCTGCAAATATGAAGAGCATGTTATAGTTAAGGAAGCTGAAGTAAGCGCTAAACTTCTAATACTGACACCTCTGTTAACTACTACTTTCCATCTTTACACATACTTTACACTCACTGTTCAAAATAAAAGGTCTCCGTATTTTCTGACACAACAATTGACACTGGCATTTCTGGAATCCTTGGATTTTTTACATACAGTAATACAGGAGATCATATTTTATGAGTGAGGGAATTTTCTCTAGGGATATTGCTAAGGTATGCATGCATATTAATAAAAACTTGCACCAAACTTCTATGATAAGATTTTTAGACGCATGTAGTAGAAAAATCAACAAAATCCTCCAAATTTTCTTTGTCTGGAGACTGTAATCAAAAGCATGGTATTGTATTGCCTGGAACAAGGACCAACATCAAAACTAACTGACAGACTTATTTCAAGCAAAAATAAGCATTATTAGTTTTGAGAAAGCACGAGACTGAATTGGTCAATGCTAAACCAGAAGCCTGTAAAATGTCACTCTGGAAACAAGAAAACCCTCCAAGTTTGCATTTTAAAGGTACTATTGGGTCATGTGTTACAGACAGTGAAATTATGACCAAGAAGAATGTTCTGAGGCTTGCTTGGGTTAAAAGTGAGCCCATTCTTTGAGGACTGCTTTCCATTCCCAATTAAGTCTGACGCACCTAGGAAGTTAGTCCAGCAGCTGCTATGTCAAGGAAGGTAATTTTCATCGGCATTTGAGAAACGGCTACTCCTGGTTACACTGAAGAGTACAATCTGTTTAAGGACACTGCACAGATGTTTGTAATTATTTGGTTACATTGAATTAGTCTAGTAAATGTTATGTCTAAAAAACCTTAAGTTTTTAAGTGAAAGTGCCTATGGACAAGTGTTGAAAAACACAGATAAGGCCACAAACTACAAAAAAGTATAGGTCTTCAGAAGCATCAAAGGTGAAATGTGATTTTCTCTCTTAAAGTACAGCAGGGAAAACTGATTGGAGAAAGCTCCTTGTCACTCATTTACTAAAGAAAAAGCAATGAAACCTGTTAAGGCAATTGTGCAGCAAGGAGCCACAGTTTTTCAGAGCAGCTTAGGTCTTAAACTCTGTTCAAACACTGTAACAGTACTATATGGTTAAGGATCTAAGTTTCAAGTAGTTTGAACCCTTCATCGCCTATATTGATGCTTAAACTATTCTAAGTGAGCAGCACTCAGGTTACAGCCTCTGCTTCTAACACACACATCTAGTCTGTGCTCACAGTCATTGCATGTACCACAGTAGGTCTTACCACAGCAATAACTTTTTGCAAAGTCAACTCTGGTTGTCAGCAACAGCAAACAGCAACATCAACTCAAACATAAGCAGGGGGAAGAACAGTAAATTCAGTGACAAGATTATCTGGTGCTCTGTGGCTGCAAGTCGCAGAATAGGCCCTACAGTCTGC
>VUYV01000359.1:362019-400308 GCA_008711295.1 Anarhynchus alexandrinus | reverse complement strand
GAGATCCTCCAGACTTCTGAAGCAGCTTCATGCAGAAAAAAAGGTAGCAAGAGCTTTTCATAAAACAGTGACCTGAAAGACATGAAAGCAGATTCTGAGAAACTGGTGAAGCAAAGTTAAATTATCTGCCAAAGTAACTCAAGGCATCGTTTGGTCAAGGCCGACCTTTAAACCATGAAGATGCAACAGACAAGATGAACTCCTGAGGCAAAGCAAAATAAATATGATATGAAATACCAAGCAAGCTTGATTAGATCCAAACCTAAAGACATATGGAACTGTCAGAAAGCAGGAAGCCCTGCTGTGCAGGATAACTTTGCTTTCATATTCCTGAAATTTATGTGTTGAGACAGCTAAGAGTCCAACCATGAAAATGGAATCTCCTCCATAGATCTGAAGTGTAGCAGAAACTGGAAGTCGTGTCACAAAAGGTCAGCCAGTTTTCTGAATCTTCTATAGAATTTACATTGCTGACCCAGACTACAGGAAAGAAAGCACCAAACTTTGTTAGAAGGACCAGAGCGGAAGGAACGTCTAGTAAATATTCTTTGTGTTCCTATCACCTTCTAGAATTGATTTTAACAAGCACGCAGACGAAACGAATTGCCATCATGAAACTGATTAATCACAGGTTTCTTTTGCATACAATTCAACCTACTACAATGAACCTATATATGTAATTTCTCTTTTCCTTTTGTATGTGGAAGAACAGATTATTTCATTTGAGTAGAAGAAGATACAAAAGTTTTTTTTTAACTTTTAAGCTTTTTGAAGAGCAATGGAAGGGGAGGAAAGAAAAATATGCAAGGTCCTTATGGGAAAAAAAAGCAACAGTTGCCTTATTTTTGTGTTACTGTATATCAAGATCTGTTGTAGTGACTGAAACAGTAGCAAAGAAACACCGTTTGCTTTATTTACTGCATAGCTTTCAAGAGCTTTAGCTAATCTTCTTTAACAGTGTACTGCCCTCAAGAAAGTGTCTCACCTTAGAATATAGACATTAATAAAGTTTAATAAAAATGATCGACTTATCACTTTACCTATGAAGGGACCTCATTCCAGTGAATCAAGCTTCAGCATATTTGGTTTAATTTGAAATTCTATAAAGTTTTATTTTTATTCTAAGTTATGAAAGCTGACAAAGGTAAGTCTTCTATTTATGTTCTAAATCTAGTTTATTCTTTCAGAGCATTTTGAAAATTTTTTTGAATGCAGGTATTTCATAAGAAGGACTTGCTATAAATCAAACACATGGCAAATTTACCCTTTAAACTATTTTCAATAAGCATAATACTAAATAAATATCACTTACTCTCTTCATAGCTGTTGTTTGTACTGGATCTCTTGAGCGTCTGAATTTCCTGGGAAAGTATGGAGAGCCGATCTGATTGCGTGGGTGTTTCATCATCTTCTGGATCAGGTGATTCCTGCATCATTTCCTCTATTTCTTCAATCACCTTCAAAAAATGAAAACACTTATGAAGACCCTCCTGCATGAAGAGAAACAGCCTGCAATTTGAAGCAAAGCTGTTAAGAGCTTAAGGTTTGTGTTTTTTACTTTAAATTAGCAAAGATGCTGCTGCTGGATAAAACTAATACCAAGACTGGATTGAGAAGAATCAACAAAATCATACTGACGTTTCCTCCCCATCCTTGCTCTCTAAGAATAAGTCCACCTTTTCAAGGTAAATTGGTGATCTCATAACAAGCAGTATGTTGAAACTACACAGTTATTTCTACAAGAAGGTACACATGGTTCTGCTTAAGAGAACTGAAATAAAGAATGAGCAGGAATATCTTTCCCAACTATTCGGTTGAAGGAAAACAAAACAACAACAAAAAAAATCAATTACACCCCCACCCCTCATTTCACCACACTTCTCTAAGCAAAAAAAAAAAGCTCTGAATAACCTGAAAATCTACTGTGCTTATGAGAAGTTTTATAAACTGATACGTCATAATCTGATTTGCATCCCTGGGTGCAAGATCTGAGCGAGACAAAGCAGGAGAACAGAAATCCTGTGCATAATAAGCTTACTTTTTGGTATAGAAATGACCATATTTCTACAGGCTATATTGAATGGCTGAATAAATAACACATCGACTTTTGCAGATTTAAAGGCTGTATATATTGCTGGGATCCACCTTGCAGTAAAAAAGAGCTGAGGCAGTTCAAGCAATCCTGTCTCTTGTACTCTCAATAACCATGTTCATCAGAGTCCACAGGTAACCACTTAAGCAACAAGAAAATACAGTCTTGCATTTACTTACTGAAGAAGGATCTTAATGGACAGTCATTAACTTACTTAGAAGAGCAATTTTCAAGATAAGTTCAGTAAATGTATGGATTTGAAACAGAAGCCTTTAGACAGTAAGTGATTTGAAAGCTTCGTAGCAGAACTGTTGATCTGCTCTCATATTAGGCAAAAACTTCAAAGAATTCTTGCTAACCACAAAGCCATGTGAAGGTATGAATGACGATACAGTCATGCTGGAAAACTACAAACTCTACAACACCACCAACATTCTGAAAATATTTTTGCTTCTTAACATATATATTTAATTTTGTAGTATTTCTGACTAATTCATGGTAAGAAATGTATAAAGATTTCAAAGACCCTGCACTATCAACCTCACCTGAAGCACTGGAATACTTTTCAAATCTGAATGACGTAGTAATGTTTCACACATTATTATGACAATTAAAGAACGATCAAGAAGCATAGCTATGGTGAACAGCAAGAAAGAAGAACAAAAAATAATCACAGATGAAAAGAAAATACTCCACCAAACAACACTGTCTTTGCCGAACACTTTACCTGCTCTGCTGTGAAAAGTGGTTCATCATTGATGCAGGAAACAATGATAGAATGCATATCCAGCTGTTCTCTCAGCTCTTCGTCATCTGACAGGTCAAGGTTCAAGTTATCATTTACCTAGAAAGAATGACAATGTGTATTTATATAAATATATATACACATTTGTGTGTGTATATATCTATAAAATACATGTACATATACAAAAAACAAAAGGGGAACTAACACTGAATTTTAAGAATGAAACGGATTCCTTGACCCTAATAACAGAATCAATGATTCTTGCTGTCAAATACCTGGAAACCGAAGTACCTTAACTGAAATCAAAACTGCAACTGGAGAAAGTTAAAATAGCTGTCAGTTTTTAAAGTCTTTAAATACCCTCAGCATATAAAGACCACATACACAATGACGTGCAGATATCTGCACAGAATGCAGTGAGTCCAATGCAGATATTTAAATCTTAAATGCAGACAGGGTAAAAATCGACCTGTAATCTCTAACATTACACAAACCTGTTATTTTAAGTGCTTTTATAGTTCTACTTTTTCACATGATAAAAGACACAAAAAAAGTTATTTTGAAAAACAGAACATGGTTATCACAGCAGATTATTTTCAAATTATATTGTTGAATATCTCAGGCTCTTTTCAGATGTAATGCTGTTCCTATACATACACCATCAAATTACACTAATCCTTCAAATCCAAAGATGTACATATAATAAAAGAAAAGATTTAAGTCCCCTCCTTAATCAGTCAGGTATATTTTACTCTCACACAGTGATATATTCTAGTTTATTTACAAAGTTATTTGTTTTTTCTGCACTTTGTCTATTACTAGATTCCAGCCACACCAACCTAGAAAAGACCCCAGCCCCCAAAAGCTGCAACCTGTAACGTTTTGAGCTCAATCGCTTTAACTGATCTTTGGGTTAATTTACAAGCATTATGACTAGCTGTAAAAAGTCCTTGGTCTTACCATACCAGATTTCAATTTTTATTGTAATTCCTCCAATTTTCCCACTTTCTTCAGAAACCTTATAGTTTTCAGATTAATTTTGGAGATGCTACTGATATCCCCAGATAGCTAGTCTATAGGGGAAAACATAAAATCAGAATGAAGTTAAACGTCCACTTTTTTTCAGAATATGATTTCCAACAACCATGCAGTGACAGGGCTCCACTAAGAATATCTGTTCACCTACCGCACAGATACATCCCAGTTTTGACACTAATGTCTGCAGTCCTCAAATGTTTTTTCCATGTATATAGGATTAAGACAACTATGGGATAGTAAGCAAGGATAACAGTTTACTAGAAGATCAGCTTCCCCTCCTGACATCTCCAGAAACAATATTTTGAGAGACCGTCAGAATATATTCTGATAATTTAGGCTAATAAACCGCCCAGCCACACTCCATGCCCGTTTGTGTCCTCACACTCCTACCAGGGAATGACCTGTTTAAAAGTAATCTAACAAAAATATAATAAACAACCAATTATGCAATCCTGTTCCTTGTACCACTGTACAACACTTCCACTCAACTACTTCTTTCACCATCAGAGCCATATAAAAGTGTTCACAGATCTGTGATGTGCAGCAACAAAGATTAGATGAATCAGCCTCGTTCACCTTACATTTTTTTTCCTACTAAAACAGGAAGAGAAATACTTTAAGCACAAATCCAACAGCATATTATTAGTTTCAAATGCACGCAGGAAGTGTTGCTTAGCTGTTAGTATTCATTGTAAGAAAGCTAAAACAAGCTACTAGCTGGTCCATATGTGCTGTCACATATCCAGAAATACTTCTGAAACACAGAGAAGTAGAAAAAAAAGTATGTCAAACGCTCCCTAACAGATGGGCTTTACACATCAAAAGCCATGCCAGGTGGAGTGAAAGCTGAAAAAACTTGAGATATGTTTAATCCAGAAACTGATTTTCCTTCTACTGGCAGCATACCTAAGATTCTTCCTAATCCATCAACACCACTTTACATTTTGTTATGTAGTTCCTTCATAACTTCCTTCAAAGAAATTAAAAAACTATACAAAACATTTGTTTATATTATAGCTAGTTCCTTATCAATAAATCCATCAGTCTTCCAGTCCATTTTTCAGTCACGCAACAAGGTCATGGCATGGCGGGTTGTAAGCCTTTTTACTTTAAATGTAAGGATTGAGTTACTCTAAAACCACTTAGAAAAACCGAACAAGCATTCTAAAACACAAGTCAAATTCAAGGGATAATCATCAGACTCAAATCGAGAAACTGAGTTCCAAATTGCCATCTTCCCCTGCTGAACCCCAAAGTATACTCTTCATCAGAACAATCTTTGTCCCTGTCCCAGTAAAAAGTAGCTGTGGATTATATAATGGATGGCAGAAGTCAAAGCATTACTCTATTCTCAGGTCACTCACAGAGATATTTTTACAAAATAACTCAACTTCACTAAGTTTAAAAGATAAGCCACTCGTTTCCTCAGAAGATATGGAAGATGGGAATTCTTCCTAGCTTTTATCCTGAAGCATTTTAATCTACTTTTAAGATCAGAGGACAACCCTTTTTATAAACCTCTCTGTTCCCTGCTCCCTCCCCAGACAGCTATTCTACTTGTTAAAGAGGAGAAACAAACCAAAACAAACTCTTGCACTTCAGTGTCTCCTGGGTCACCTTTCCTGTAAAAGAAGCCACTTTAGTTTCCACCTGACTGCAGAATGAGATGAAATTAAAAATAGTCCGCACTGGATTTACTAAATTAGAATGCTCCTGCCTCTTTCCTTCCTTACCCAGAATAGTGTTCAACATGAAACAGACAGTAGAAAGATTTAATGTGAAACACTTTCTCATTTTACAAATTCTTCTACCACGCTCTGGCTCATGAACTTCCATCTAAAACTAACCCTGAATTATTCCAGCCCAAGGAGATGCAAACATACATCAAACATGCTTGATTTTTTGATTTTTAAAAACCTCTCATGTATCATAACAAACACTAAAAATATTTTAAGCCATTTAATAACAACACTCTTTTATACAAATGCAAATTCTTTTATTTCCTTGCTGAGTATAAAAGACTCCAAGAAGGTATTTCTGCTGATCAGAACTTACCCCTTTTTCTGAAAGATTGAGTGTTGGCAAGTGCAAAGCTCTGGTGTGGGAAGATTTCCAGTCAACAGGCATTACGTTACCATAATTATCAGTCAAAGCATTCCAAATCCTGGAGAGAGGAATAAAGCAACAAAAATGCAGGCCTTAAAACAAGCAGCAACTGATCAGCAGTAAACATATTTGTAATGATAATATATTTCTAACAACAACTAGTTGTTGATATGTTTTTTCCTCCCTAAATATTCATCTACAAGTTACTGACAATATTTTTGTAGCGTTCTGAAGCTAAGAGAAAATGTTTTTTGATAAATGTAATTTATTGCCCTGTTTAAACCAACAATGTACACACAGCAGTGAACTAAAACAACGTGATGAAGAGGCAGCTTTATTACTAATTATATAATCATACTCAGAATCTTTTTGGGGGGTGAATAAGTCCTTCCTTTAATGAAATTTGAGCTCAGCTATAAATTCCTTTCCTAATGTTGTTCCTGTTTTCCTTGCCTTTTGCACGTTAAAATCGGGAATTAGCAAAGGCTGAGTAGCAAATTCTGAGCTAAACTTACTTTCTTTCTTACTTTCTATTTATCACGCACAAATGAACATGCACAACTTATACTAAAATTCCGCAAGAACTTCATTTCCTCCAGAAGTACCCTTGCAGAGCTCGGCCCACCACTCTTGTCTGCAGTTGCTCTTGATTGTGTCTACAGCGTACAGCCTCTCTGGCTGTACGCTACAGGCTTTGCATATGCAGCCCTATTCCAGTGTACCAGTTCAGATTTTGAAACAGAGCAGCCCTGTTAGCAGGTTGCTGCCTCCAAGTCAGCTAACAAACCCTGCCTCTGAGCGCTATGCTGTGGGTGCACGTCTGGAGTGGTTGCCAAGCTAGGCCCAGAGGAATGGCTGAGCCACACACAGAAGGGCAGACAGAGCCTCGTCACTGCACAACATGTCTCTGATTCATGGTTCTCTGAACTTAACTCACCGTTTATACCTTTACACCGTAGATATCTAGTTTTTTGCTAACAGTTTTTTTTTTTTCTCTTAGAATGAGACATACTATTTAGTTACCTCAGCGTAAAGAGCTGCAGTATTTTTAATGAAGATAAGCTGACTGAAATTTACTGTAAAATAACAGGTATCAATTCCTGTAATATAATGTTAAAAACAGAAAGGCTGCATAGATCAGAAGGTGCNAAAAAAAAAAACAAAAAAACCAACCCAAACTAAAAAAACCCAATAACCATAGTTGCAACTGAAATTCTGCTCTCCACCTGCCTTCCCTGTTTAATTTCAAACACCGCGACAGTGGGCACTTTACAAGAGGCTAAACCAACATCACCCTCTGTCACTCTGCATTTCGGAGCAGCAACTTTTCCTCCCCCCCGCAGGCAGGAGGCACCGGGGTGCCCACACGCCTCCCCGGCCGTCAGGGGAACAAAACCTGACGGCTCGGTGTCAGACCAGCGCCGGCGGCCCGGCAGGGCCCTGCGGGCGGGGAAAGCCTTCACCTCCCGCAGCCCACAAGCCCTGACCGGGGCTCGGCCAGAGGAAGGCCCAGGCCAGAAGGCCCAGGGGCAAGCGCTTTCGTCGGGTAGGGCTGGCGAGCCACGGAGCCCGCACCGCCCTCCGGCTCCGCGCCCGGCCCCGCGCCCCGGCCCCCCGCTGTCCCCTCAGGCCCGGCCGGGCCGGGCCTCCTCCTCGGGCGGCCCAACCACCGCCGCTCCCTCTCCCTGCCTCCTCCCGACCCCCGCCCCGGGGCCTGCACTCACTCGTCGTCCTGCAGCGCGCTCTGCTCCGTGAGGGGCCGCAGCGGAACGCGGCTCTCGCCGCCGCCACCACCACCGCCGCCGCCGCCAGCCCGGGCCTGAGGGGGCTCAAAGCAGAGGGACAACTTGGCCACCAAATCCCCACCGCCCCAGCCGCCTTTGTCGCGGGCAGCCTCGGCACCGCTCCCCGCGGAAGGCTGGAAGCCCGAGAAGTCTTGCCAGTCCCCGGGGTNATCTGGCGGGGCCCGGCCCGGCGCGCGAGGGCGGCGGGGAGCCGTTGGCGGCCGGCCGGGCTGAGGGGAGCTCGGCGGGGCCCTCCTCGGCCTCCCTCGGGCCGCAGGGCGGGGAGGCAGGTGGCCGGCGCGGTCCCGGGGCTGTGGCTGAGCGCCAACCGGCTCGGCCCCGACACCGCTTGCGGGGCGAGGAGGGAGCGGGGCTTTGGCAGCGGCAGCGAGCGTCGCTTCAGGCCGCTTCGCTGGGTTTCCTTCTGCACAGGGAAGGTGGCAGGGCGCGGGGCCTGAGGCAGCCGATTTTGAGGCAGCTCACCGGGGAGGGGAAAGGGGAAGGAGGAGTATTTGCGGTAATTTAATTGTAACCTGGTAACCGAGGGATGGGTGGCTTTTTGACTGTCGTTTTCCCCTCCATTCAGCCACTCAACACATACAAAACTAAGTTTTGGAGATACTTGGTTCTTATTGGCACAGTCACTCCCATGGCCATCCTTCTCTAGCCTTATATTGTGCCCTTATGTGCGATAGCTTATGAAAGGCTTTTTTAATCTAATACTTTTTTGAGCCACTGTAAACTTTTGATATGCCAAAGTATGTAGCAGGAATTTTCTCTGCTTACCTTAATGAATTTGGTTTGAGCCTCCTTTAAGTTTCTTTTCCTACTTCCTCCTTGATGTTTGGAAAGACACAGCAAGTATAAAATTCATCCCCTCTTGAGTATCTGCGTGTCACTGAGGTAATTTAAAGACTTTTGTCCTATCCTACCCAGCTACAACTTTTTCAAGCTGCCAGACCCTAGGACATGTAGGCATTCTAATATGATCCCTTCTGACACTGGGCGTAGGGCAAAGGAGGCCAGGACTACTTTTGAGTGTTCAAATGTGGATGCAACCTTGTTTTATACATTAGCGCAATGATGTTTTCTGTTCCATTCCGATGAAAAAGCAAAATGTTTGCAGGCAGAATTTAAGGATGCTCTTCTAGAGGACATAGTCTTGGGAAGGAGCAAAAATGCTGGAACAGGTAACTAGCAAGGGAGAGGAAATTACTGGAAATTCAGCATATATAAACGTAATGGGATGCATAAAAATACCAATCTATCCTAGTCAAAGTCAATTATGGTCTCTGCAGTAACTATTACTACTTGGGGATTTCAGATTATTAGAGCTAGCTCTGCGAGAACATTGACTCAGTGGTCAGTAGCAATCCAAACAGTAAATATGATGCTAGATCCAGGGTGTACCATGCTTGAACAACGTGGACATTTTCAGTCCCTTTACCCTTGATCTCTAAAGGATGTAATAGAATGGGAGGTACAAAGAATGGCAAGGCTGGCCAGAAGGTGTGGAACTGCTCCCAAAGAATTGCATCTTGGGCTTTTCAGCACAGAAAAAACGGAAAGATACAGGTCTCTAAATTAATGGGTGGCATATAGGTACTGATCCACTGCTGTTTTGAATGCAGAAAGTCAAGGATATCAAATGAAACCATCAAGAGGGTTGGTTCAGAGAAAGAAAAGGAGGCAGTTTTTCACAGAGCAAGTAATTAAGCTGAAAATCTCCTTGCTTCAGGAAGTTACATACCAGCACTTTACATCAAGTCCATTAATTTACAAATTAATAAAAGAAAAACCATTATAGGCTAATAGGTAAATAAATGATCTGTGGCTCAGGAAGTCCATGAAGTGCAAATTCTGATTCCATACACTTTCTATAGGACCTCATGTTACAGTCCCATATGATTGATTATGGCTTTCTGTCAGGTATGACTAGACCTCATGGATTCAATGGCAGGGCAAAGGCTGAACTTTGCGTTTGAGAGATTGATCAGTTTCAGTATGCTGGAAAGTATCTGGAATTCCACAAATCCCTCTAATGTGAAAATTCTTTAGTGTAAAACTCAGAACTTTCTGTAACTGCAAACTGTTCTTTACCCACAGTATGTTCTGAACGGTTCTGACCTAAAGTCAGCAGGACAATAATATGAATTCCTACTCCCAGGGAAAAAACCTCACCACAGTATCAACCTATAAACTAATGTCTCAAGGAGCAGTGTATGGAAGTAATTAATGCGAACGTTTAAGAAAATATGCATCAATAGGTTTAAAATTTTTTTATTGTGCTGCCAAGAGCCAAATTACAAGAAACCGCCTTACAGTTAAAAAAGTAAACAAGCAATCTGCTGAACCGCAGTGCACTCCGAGTGCCACATATGCATCTATTTTTCAGAAAATTATATCTGCATTTCTCTTACAAGAGCACAACAGGAACCAAAGTAAAAGAGTGTAATGGATACAGCACATAGGATAAATCATATCTTTAAAATAATAATAATAAAATAATAATAATAAAAAACATTTTACACCATGTCCTATATCCTGCTAATATTTTCAGAATATGGCCTTGATTGTAAAACAAAAGCAAGCATTTACAATTTCTGGATAAAGACTGCTTACTCTTATGCAAGGAATGGATGTTTTGTCTTGACAAAATCTTTGTAGTAACTGGACAGAAACATCTCTGTTTCAATATCAGATTGAGTACAAAACACTGGGGAAACTACATTTTTTCTTATTGGTGGTTGGAAACTGAAGTTATATAAGCAGAAAAAATGTTGACCCTTAATGATACACCTATTTTTTTTCTTTGATGCGAACAGCTAGAACACCTTTTTGATATTCTAAAACAAAAAAAAATTGTTAATCTTCAGATTAATAAATTAGGTCATTATAATAATAAATTAGGTTTTTTTTTCAGTTTTAAAGTTCAGCAACCTCTGACCAAGTATTTACAACAATACTTGAGAGTTCCTTTACAAAAAATACATTTTCTTTTCACATTAAGCATACTGGGTATCTGTGTCTCTTATGACAAGCATTTGTAAAAGAAAAAAGGCAATGCACAAATGGGTAATTAGTATAAAAGTGCCAAGACCTGTTTGGAAAGTTAACATTGTATTATACAGTCAGAGTTATAAATGAGGCAAGCTACAACAAACTTCCAGCTTAATGTGGACAATATTCCAGTAGTTGTTTCAAACAAGTGTTTGAAGAGGAAAAAAAAAAAAAAAAGGAAAGAAGAAAACAAAAAAGAAAATCCAGGAGCCGATGGTGTTATTCTATGGAGCTGATTAGTGCTGCATGTATATTGTCATCAGTGTCTCTAGCCAATGCATTCATTAAAAAGCCTTTTTAAGGCTAAGCAGGAAAAGAAAAATAAGAAACACCCTGAAATGTAGCAAGTAGCAAGAGCAACGCTTACTGCTATAATCGTGCACGTACTGTACACACGCAAACACAAGAGTGCACACACCCACACACGCGCGCACACACAAACACTTTCAAATCAAATCAAATCAAACTGTAGGTAGAATGAGATGCTCTTTTCTTATCTTTCCTAAACTCACAAGCGATTAAGCATTGATATGGAATGCCTGTTTATCTGTTTCTGCTCTGGGTAAAATCTCTCTCAGATAAAAATACATTCAACAAGAAAAAAAATAGAAAAAATATATACTGTATACATAGCATTTTATATATACAGTATATATATGTATACTGTATATACACATGCACGTATATATACACAGATGTATACCTACATGCATTTGTATATACATATATATACACAAACATACAAATACTTTTTGTTGTTTTTAGCATAATTATATTTACATAAATATTCCTATAATGCTAAAGTTTAAAGAAGCATGATCTCCTTTTTTTTCTGAGCTTCAAAAAAGGTGCTTGAGTAATATACAATTAAAATTAAGCAGCTTCCTAGCATGGAAGTAGTTTCTAAATCTGCATACCAGTAAATAAGAACATCAACAGGAAAAAAACAACAACCTTAAAACAGTCTCTTTTTTACTCTCTTGTAAGCAAGAGCTTTGTCCAACAAAAATATTTTTCCTTCTCCTGTATGAACAACCAGAGATTGATATAAAATAACAAAACAAAACCACAACAGACAAAACAAACAAACAAAAGCCCCTGGAACTGCATGGTGTTCTTGACTTTTCCTTCCTTCCTTCAATACTGCTGTCAAAAGATCCAGTGCTCATATCAGGAATTACTTAGGCCTCAGTCATTTGCTAACTCTGCCGAAGTCTGGCTAATCTAGCCAATCAGCTTTGAAGAAAACAAAAATAAAAACAAAAAGCAGCACAAGGTATAATTTTATACATCCTTAATAAACCCACCCTTTATTTTCTGCTATAACCTTTTCCTTGCTAGTTCATTAACTACTGCAGCTTCTCATCGTATAGAAAAATATTTGCAGCTACACCACACTTGTGATGTGACAAATTCTGTTCTAGGAGTATATTACTGTAGCAACAGCTGGAAAAAAAAAATCAGACCTTTTCATATTTTTTTCACCTGGGGTTAGGCTTTGCTGCAACAGATGCAATTTCAGAGCAACAAGACAAACCGCTATCCTGCTGCTCGGCAGTATTCTTTATTCGTTTTGTTCTCCAGCCAAGCGTGACCAGCTTTTCTTCTCCGAAGCTTCCTTTTACCTCATTGCCTACCCCTAGCCCCTGATTCCCCCTCCCAAAAAACCTCTATAGCTATGTTACAAGCAAATACATCTTAACAAGTTTTAAAACTTTGGTTCTAAGAAAACACTTGGTCAGTTATCTCAAGGAAAAGTGGGAATGCTTTTTCTGGCACATTGCAGGAGTCAGAGCTCATCCCAGTAAGGTCTTAGAGCTGTACATGTAGTCACAAATCCAATACAATCCACTAAGCAAGTGCACAATTCTAGTTTTATTTTAATAGCAGACTTAGTCTCTCTCTCTCTCTCTCTCTTTTTCTTAAATCCTTGGCAAGGGTGCAATTCTTCAAACTGTTTGATAGAAATTATCTGCCTGTAGGTTGTTCTGTTTCTGCATGCTGTAAAATCCACTGTATCTTGAATCTGGGTCTGCAATTCTTAGCATCCTCTGCGAACTGTCCACCTGGACCATGGTACCTTTCTTGCAGTCCACGTATACCAGTTGATTGTTTAGGCAAGAAGGCTGTTAAAACAGAAAGGGAATATTGAGTAAATTAACATCTTTTTGTATTACACACATAATTAAAAAGTCTTTGTGGTTCAAGTCCATAAGCACAAAACTAAATCAAGTAGGCAATGAAAGTATCTGGACTTTTGCTGAACTTGGTAAAGGCTTATGCCAGGCACAATAACAGACCAACACTCTCTTCTGAATCACCATTTTTCATCTTCCTAATGGAGCTCTGGTATTGCCATCTCCCAGAGGGACAGGTCAAACTGTTCTCTGTTAGTCTAGCACCACACAAGGGCTTAACCTGATTGCCCCAGATGCACAGCAGCTTGTTTCCAAGACTTTAACAGCCTCTTTATTGCTGATTGTTTTCAAGAATGTTTTGGTTCTTGGTTGCAATTCCACTAAGAGAATGGGACACATCTCAACTGTTATAGTTAATTCGGGCATGGGGTGTCCTATGGGATCCTTCTATATTCCTTTCCGAGGTGGTTTATGTATTACTTCCTTAATTAGGAAATCATCCACCTTTTATCTAATATTTGCTAGGTCTTACACCCTTGCAAAGCAGTGTGTTATTGTGGAGATGCCAGTGTTGATGTGGCACTCGGTAGAGTTGTCCTGACTTGCCTATAAGCGTAGAACAGGGCATTTAATTTTAGGCAAATGTGGATAAGTGAGGTTTGAGTATGTAGTGATCTACAAGTGTGAATACACGTAAAATATTGCTCAAAGAGTTGAGCTATATGTACTGGCTTTCCAGTCCTGCTATTCCTCCGCTTGAGAGTCCTTCAACTGAAGGATTCTGCAGCTGAGAGGACAGTGAAACAACGCTGGGTGCACACTACCTTAAATGTTTATGGGCAAAGTATGGAAGTCAGGCAGTAAGCATACTCTATGGATACATAAGAAGTTAGTGACAATGCATATGTATGCTCACACTGTAAGCATACAAGTGGACTGCAAATCCTAAAAATTCCAGTTTCCACTGATGTAGCTTCTTTT
Source organism: Anarhynchus alexandrinus (assembly GCA_008711295.1). Classification (NCBI taxonomy): domain Eukaryota; kingdom Metazoa; phylum Chordata; class Aves; order Charadriiformes; family Charadriidae; genus Anarhynchus; species Anarhynchus alexandrinus. The sequence continues at coordinate 386,364 of VUYV01000359.1, read as the reverse complement.
TCCAAGACTTAAATCAGAAAATTAGAAGGGGTTTTACTACTAAAAATTTACATTCAATAACCCTTATCACAAACGTGTTTTTTTACGCAGCTATTTATTAGAAAATGTTATTTTAAAATGTTTTACATTTAGCTCTTCAAAAGTCTGTGGACTGGATTCACAAGGAAGTCCTGAGATTCACTGATGTTAACAGCTAAACATTAGCAGTCCATCTGTAATTTTAAACACATTTTCTGTCATCTTTATTTTGGTATTGATATGATCTAAGCACAGCTGTTGATTTATTCTTTATTAAATAGCTGGACTATTTTGAACAGAAATAACATAAACCAAAACAGGCTCGCCAAAATTTCTTACTAGGAGCCATCAGTCACCCAGCAAGGAATAAGAGAAACTAACGAGTGACACTTGGTTGAAGAAATCTTAAAATAAAGATACATTTATGACGAAGACCCTCACAAGAAACCTGAGTTTGAGTATATCCATGGTCTTGCATTGAATCTGCATGTGGCTTAAAGTGAGCTTTCTTAGCATATGGATGATGCCTTCTGGTGACACTAAAAAAAATGATGTTTCAGCAACAGAGCTATTTGAGGAAAATTATGTTCCATAAGTAAAAAGTATGTAGAATTATTGATTATAGTTCCACAGTTAGAAAGTTGTGATTTTCACTTCAGCTTCAACCATTTTGTCACACAGCACTTTGACGGAGAGCAGCCTTTCTGAGAGTTTAGAAGTGACTTCATTAGAGTTAAAAATTATTTTTTAAATGCTGACAACTCATTACTATATGGAGCAGGAAACTTTTTCCTTTGATAGTGAAAAACATCATTTAGGACACTAAATAAATACCAACAGACTGACTGGTATAAAATGGTTTAAGATATATGGAGAAGATAATTTAAGAGCATTCACATGATGTGACCTCAGTTGCATCCTACACAATATTCTAATCTTGTTTTGCAAAAAAAGTGAAGGCCTGGAAACAGACATAAACACGGCACCTTTGTTGGCGCTTTGTAGCAGGACACCGGAATCCACTGCTTTTTCTGATTGACAAGCAGAAGGACGATGATCAGTAACAGTGCTATCGTGATTGGAATTGTCACCAAGGCAACAGAGCTGACCGACGCATCTTCACTTGGGTGCGGTCCACTGCCACTTCTGTACTCTCCCTGGAGGTGACTCATGTCTGCAAGGCAAATGTGAGCATTTGTTTGTAATTATAAACGGGCCTTGACCGTAAAGAAGAATGTAATTACGAAAGTCTCAGTCGTGGATATTGTCACTCACATGAATTTGGACTTTCCTGAAATGTCACCTTATTCATACAAATTAGAACAACTGAAAGGTAGTATCTTATATAGTTGACTATATTAGCCAGGAAAAGGCCATCAAAAAGAGAGGAAATAGGATGGAATGTAAAGCGCAATAACAAGCAAGTCTGCGATAACCTCATAGCTCAGTGGAGTTTGCATAATCTTATCACAAATAAATTCCCACTTGTTAAAAAAAAAATAATAAAAAATCAGCCTGTGTTTCTACACTGAGGAAAACCTCGAAGTCTTTGGATGAGAACCCTTTTTTAAAAAAAAAGCAAAACGAAACACCAAAACTGGTAAGAGAATTATGATGTGTATGCTCTCTCATTTGTTGAGAACATATTCCAATACTTGCACCACTCAACCTGTGAAAACAGACCACTGGCAGTCTACTAGACTAGAGCAAGACTTGCATGTAATTGCAAAGAATGGTAATTTTCAATGACGTATACAACACTCCCACACAGGTTGCAGCGTGTGCTTATAATCCCCAGCCACAACAGTTGGAAGCCAGCTACTAAAGCCTGTGAGAAATGAAAATGCTGTAATTAAAAAAGTGTAATCTTACAATTTTGCAAAGCAGTTACATTTCATGTATCCTTTCTCCAAGCCACCAAACAATAGTATGCTGATATTGATATGATTTAAGCACAGCTGTTGATTTATTCTTTATTAAATAGCTGGACTATTTTGAACAGAAATAACATAAGCCAAAACAGGCTTGCCAAAATTTCTTACTAGGAGCCATCAGTCACCCAGCAAGGAATAAGAGAAACTAACGAGTGACACTTGGTTGAAGAAATCTTAAAGATGCATTTATGACAAAGACCCTCACAAGAAATCTGAGTTTCAGTATATCCATGGATCATCCTTGGTTTTAAAAAAAAATAAAAATACAAGTTTAGGTAGTCCTTCAATTATAAAAAGTTAACAAAGACTGTGTCGTAGGGTGTTTCCCCTACCCCAGAATAATGATTTCAGAACAGTTTTAAACAAAAGATGCATTTACATCCTCAGACAACTTTATTAGCCCCGTGTCAATGTACCTGTGAAGCTTTTTTTTTGTCTGGCATTTGTCTATGATTTATGTTAAGTTGTGGTACATGTTTTCCCATTTTTGTTTATCAGTGTAAAAACGTCAAATGGATCAATTGAAGGTCTATCTGCTCCAGTGGCCTGACAACAGCCTGCTTTCTAGTTTTTGTGTCAGAAAAGACATTGCAGAATCACTCCTCATTCACCACTTTATCACATTCTTAATTTTATAGAACTCCATCATACCAACACAGATGTTTCTTCCAAGCTGAAGACAGAATGATAATGAGACCAAATTGCATAAATATAATTTAATAGACTGACTCATCTTTACTCAAAGCAAAATGCTTGTAAGAGTTCTGCACTGAAGAATATTATCAGATAACCACCATCACACAGATGCTACCTGAACAGAACAAGTAGATGCATTAAAACATGGGGAATAACCACAAACATAAGTGAGCGCAGTTTGTGTCAGATCTTACCTCTGTGAATGTGGATGATGTCATTTTCACTCGGTGTTGGCCAGTTTGGTACTTCTAGTTCAATGTCTCCACGATGATTTGTCTTCTCAATGGGGATGTTAGTAGGTTCAGGTACGTACATCTCTGTGAAATGAGATAAATGTGTTTCACAAATCACAGGCTGCTTAACTTCCCAGTGCTGCTCTTAATTCAGAAAATATAGTTGGCCACCTGCAGTGCTTTCTCCTCTGAATCCTTCCATTTGCTTCAGAATTTTCACCATTACTAGTCTGGGATTTTGTTTTAAAACCTGTTTCATAGTGTATAGAGAATACCTGCTTGCTGCCATTATCGTTATCCTAATATGAATGGGATGATACAGTCATGTGGACGTCCTTGCTTTTGAAAATACCATTTCAGAATACACACTTTACTACAGCTTTGCTTTTTTGTGATAACAAACCAAAAAATACCAAGGGAAGGCAACATCTTCCCAGCTGATCTGTAAACCGCCACTGCAGGTTTCTTTTCCTTCCTTTTTTTTTAATCCTTTTTTTGTAAGCAGGGGAATTGCAAGAGGGGGTAGTGCTGAATCTCCCCAGCTGTCCTGTCCGAAGTAGTTACCAGCTGACTGAGCAAGATGAGCAAACTCCTGCAGAGGTACGTCAGGACTAGCATTAAAAACCACTTGCAATTCTTATGTCCCTTGTGTCCAAAATTTCGTATTAATTTTAAGCCAAGTTAAAATGACAAAATAATACAATAGTTCAAACGTAAGGAAGAGACTTGGAAAATACAGAAATGTTAATCACTGACAGAATCTGCAGGGATGTAAGAATATTCATTTTCCTACTTCACTAATGTATTTCCGTAACCTTGTGGAAGGACAGAGCAGGAACAAGCAACTAATTTTTGAGTTCAAAGTTCTCCAAATAAGTAAAATTCAAACTGTATATTTGCACAATATGCCTATCTGTTAAGAATATTCATTTTCCTGAAGTCTAAACATCTGCTGTCTTCTTGATACTGTTCAAACATGGACTGACGCTCAAAAACCGATTAAAAAACCTTATTATCAGTGCTGGAAAACCAGCGTTACAGTAATCGGGGTTGTCACATCACATTACCTGGGCACATGGGACAGCAGCTTCCCTCCACGTTGATGGGTTCAGCACAAGGGAGGGGTGGGCAGCTGACAGTGGAGCAGAGGGTCTGACCCTGCAGGCAGTAGCAGTGCGTGCAGCTGTCAATGTCCCAGCGTTCCTCATCCGCATATGTCTTCCCATTGAAGTGGCACACCACTTTCTTTGGAACCGTATCTTCTGTTGAAGGCAAACAGAGTGGTGTGATCACTCGGTAATGGGCAATTACACACAAATCTGATTTCCTCCCCAACACAAAAGTGAAACAATTGCTACAAAGAAATCCCAGCTGTAATCAAAAGAGCCTCTCCACATCTTCCAGAAAAATATTTGTTAAAAAAAGTGTCATTTCTGCTTCTTTATGAAGTACATAATTAGCCTGGGCTGCTTCTCCTCATTTTCCTCATGCAAGAGTCTAGAGGATGGATGATTGGGACGCGAAATGATGATATCAAAAGTGCTGTGAAAATCGTGAAGAAAAGATTAGGCTGGATGCCAAGAAGGATGAAGCAACTCTCAGGTGACATAACTAAAAGCGCTTAGACTATTTATTATGATAAAAAAGATCTAAAGAGGATCTGATCATTCCTTGTAACTGCATCAATGGAAAACCCCAGAAAAAGGGCAATAACCAAACTCAGTACATTTTTTTAATGGTTAATATTATATAAACTGGAAATTGGTGTGATCTTAACCCTCAGAAAAAAGTGAGGTTCCAGAACACCTTTCCCAAAGATTGCGAGCTGTAAAACGAACAACTTCTCAGATAGATTTTGACACAGTAGGTAATAGGGGCCTGGACTTGATGAAGCAAGTAGGTCTTTGAAAAACACTTAAAAGAAGCATTACCCTTTCTGCCTAAGCATTCAATATACCATTTTTTTTACGCAAGCCTTTTAGATGGTCTGCAGCATACCTTCTATTTCACTGAGAGAACAGTCATGAATTGCTTAGCCTAGGATGTTTTTTGCTGCTATAGCACTTTATAGATAATCAAAATAAAGCTACACAGCAGAACCTCCAAAAGCCAAGCAGCACCTTATTTTTATCTTAGCTTCTCGCTACCTTTTTTTCTTAGAGGCAGAAATTAATATGGTGAAACCTGCTGATGACATGAATTTGCAGATTAAGCTCACGCATGAGATAACAGAATGAAACCGCGAAGTAACTTCTTGAGCTGTCAGAGAAATACTGGTTTAACATTCACACCGATTACATGTGTAAACATGTCAGTTAGAATTACCTCCCAAATATAAATAAGAAGCCTTATTAAATAATTTGGACATCAGTACAGCTTTTAATTAGTGACAGCATAATAGACTGACATCATCCGGAATAACAAGGTTAGCAGTCAGCAGTCCAATGTAACAGATCTGGACAGAGTAAATTCAAATGCAAAAGGAGACCAGCAAGAAGTACTATTATGAAAATACTAATGGAATTATCTGAAAAGCGCAAAGGTTCCAGAGGTCCTTGGTAGGGGTATCCCATGGCTTCCATGGCTGTAAGTATGGGTCTCATTCTCTCCAGGTAGAAGATTTTGTAAGTGAGTGTAGGGTGGACAAGGGAAAGGCAGAATGGGAGCAAAAGGTGACTGCAAGCTGCTGAAAGCACGTTAGGTTCTTCCATAGATGATGTGCGTGTTGGCATATACAGCCAGTGGAGCCCTGTGCTGGTCAAAAGGTAGATTTGGCTGGAGAGAAGGTTGCTCAGGCTTTTGCAGGTTTGTAAAGAACACATCACATTTTAACNTCAAAAGGTAGATTTGGCTGGAGAGAAGGTGACGCAAAGAGCCCAAGCAGTCCTCTACAGACCTAAAGCTGAGCGCTCCCTGTGTACTCAGGGCTGATTTGCTCCCAGAGTGCTACCTTGCCCCACTCAGGACAGCTTCTTCAACCCAGCAGCTGCTCTCGCTGGGAAAGTCCTTTAACTTGCTCAGACTTTTGCAAGTTTGTAAAGAACACATCACATTTTAATACAGTAAATGCTTTTTAGAAGAGTGAACAAGGGTAAAATCACAACAGCAGTGTTGCACCTTTGAACCTCGAGAGGAAACTTCTAAGTCCTAAGAAAGTATTATTCTGCGTATGTCTCCCGTTTTGGTGTCCACCTCTATGCAAGTATACGCACAGGATGAAGATGAAGGCCACAACATCAACAAGCGCTCAAGGACAGTGGAAACAAGAAAGACTTGCAGTAAGAAACACACACAAAAATGCAGTTTAGAATATCATGTCTAGCTCTACCGTCTTCTATCAATTTCCTCTAGCTGCACCAGTAAATCAATCTCATCTGGTAAACAAACAAACAGTCGCTGCTCTGTTTTCTGCAGAAGACTAATCTTGTCTCTAATCAAATAGATATCCCTTTATCCTCTCTAAAGTAGAAGGTTATTGCTCCAAATTAATTTTTCTTTGCATGAGAAAGAAGAATGTTGAACACACAGGATGAATTTGAGGAGTCAGACAAACAACAACGCCTCCAAGACCTGTAGCATTTTGAATTTGAATCTATACTAACTTGTTAGGCATTAACCAGATCTGGATCCAGAAAGAAGGAAAATAAAATACAGTGCTAAACCCCTGCCTAGTTTTTGAAATTCCAATAAATGAAGAAGGCCTGTTTCCACAGAGTTTGCCTACTAAACATTGTATCAACTATTACATGAAAGTAGTAAGGAAGAATCTGTACAAAGATGTGCTTCACAGTTCTCAAGAAATGAGGAGTAAAACAGTAAGAACCACAAAAATGAAGTGCATGACCTTACACCTCTTACAGGCGAAAGTATATAGTTCATAGACACCATTAAAAAAGTGAGTTTCCATGAATTTCAGTTATTTAGACCATAAAACATACTGTCAAGATAGCACAGCTTAGACTAATAAAACGTATCATCATTGAAAGTCTTCATATCTGATCACTAATTAAAATCTGGATTATGTACTTTGTATTGCTGAGCAGTTACTACTAAAAGAAAAATCATTAAGTTTTTACATCTCACACATTTAAGTATTTGCAATACTGTGCAACTATATGGGATTCAAAGTAAATTAAAGCCGTATCTACAGGTTGCATGTATATATTTGCAAACCTGACGTGCAAGGTGTTCAGCACAAAGTTCTAGAGGTCTTATTTTTGTAGTTCATGGCACTAGTCCCTGTGGTGCATCCCTTCCTTGACCTAAAGAATTCTCTAGTACAGTACTAAGGGTCATGTTCTGACTTTACTGGTTTGATTGCCCAGCTCCGCATACACTCTATTTTTTTAATGTTAAAATGTATTCTGGATTAAAATTATCTTTATGGTTGCAAAGTCAATCACTGGAAGAAAAGCCTGCAGAAAGACAGCTGTCAAAGAAACTTTAAATCCTCCCCATTTTGTATGCAAACCATGACGAGAAAGTAGTAATAGGATAACATAGTACCTTCACCTCAAAATGTTTTCATCAGGAATCTAAGTAGGGTTCTAAGGGCAAATGAACTTGGTATATTACCAAGTTTTCAGGAAGATGTCCTCAAATTACATTTATATCCTCCTGCACTTCTACCTCAAAACCACAAGTGACAATCCTCAAAGCTCCCTGTGCAGACTTCACTCTCCAGTTCCACTGAAGCCACAAACTGCATCTCCCCAAAACAGGGAAAACATATTTCAATTTGGAAATAAAACTTCTTTCTTATACCCAAGAAGGGAACAGCAAGTTATCAACTATTTTTATTTGCTCACCAATACAGTAAGGACAACATTGTCCCTTTCTCAAAACAGGTCTCTCACAGGATACTGGTGGGCAAGACTCAGAGTAGCACCTAATCACACCATCCATGCAAATGCAGCTAGTGCAGACATTGGGCTTCCAGGACTCAGCTGTCAGAAAAATATCTCCTTCATCGTTTTTGCAATAACTGGGCATGCTCTCATTGCTTGATGAAGAGGGCTGAAGAGGCTCATCTGTAAATATAAACAGATTAAGTTATTGAACTTACAGTAGCTAACTTCTCTCATATTTCCTCAAAAGAAGGTTCACTCTTGGAGAACACAATGGCATTTTTACACATTGGCTCTCTACTTCAGAAGAACTAGAAGGACAGAACCTTATACCTATTCAGTCCTTACTGATGAGGATCCTGATGAGGATCTCATGATGTGCTCTAGAACAAAGTTTATGTAGAACTTTACTGAGTTACTCAAAAAAAAAAAAAAAAGAAAAGAGAAAAAAGGACAGCAAAGTGAAAAACTATCACTATCAGAAGCAGCCTCTCAGAAAGCCACCGAATGCTCGGAACTGAATGGTATATAGGAATTCATCTTAAATTAGAGAGATTAAAATTTAAATCTAAAACTTGAATCCCAGCTTCTGCCCTGTCAGTTCAGATCCTGGAATGATGCAAAGTGAAAAGCTATTATGTTGCTGTTGCCTTCACTACTGGACTTATATGAGCTCATTATAAGCTGCTGAGAAACAAATGGAACTTGATCAGGCTTCAGCTTGATGCCAATGGGTCTGCTTTAATTTTCACACCTGCACATGGGAGACATATTTCTGCAGTGAAGCTGTATCTTAGCTGACACCATGGATCAAGAAATATGACTGTATGTACAGAGAACATGTAAGAAAAGGAGAAGGAAAAAAAGGACTCATAAGGGGACTCAGATCAGGTTCTCAATCTAACTGCGTAACTTATGAGACTCAGCTCCTTATATAGCCAGTGAGAAAAGATCAGGTCCTCCAAACTGTATTTTGAAGTTAAGCAACATGAATGTTCACTGTTACTAATAATGAGAATAATGGAAGTCAGGAGAACTGGCTAAATTTTTCACTGAAAATATTTTGTCCAAAAAAACCCACCCCAAAACCCAACAAACACCCTGTAGAAGAAATGGGAAAACCTATTTTTTTTCCCTAACATAAAATTTTTAGATTTTGTTTTTAATAAAGACAAATATTTTCTCAGTGAGTTTACATACAATTCACAAGTTTGGAATAAATTTCCACTGCAATAAACTCCCCCATTTGCTATGTAAAACAGCAATTCATTTTCATTTATAATTGCATCTCTTTCCTCAGGGGAAAGCAACTCCTGTTACCTCCTTGACACTGTGGGGCAGTCTAGGAGGAATCTGGAACATCTGCTCGGCTGGAATGCTTTGATATTACTCAGTTGCCTTCAAGTCACTCTCAAATCATACCAGGCGAAGGGAAAAGCAAACAGAAGTATTTTCGAGACCAAATCCCAAATAGACAAGATAGTAATAAAAAGGTTCATAGAAATCAAGGCGTGTAGAAAGAAAAAGAAACCAGCCTGTATCTGCCTTGCCCTTTGACTACTTTCAAAGTTGCTCTAATCCTGCATGTTTCCATAAACGAGCCAGTACATATTTCACGAACCTTCTAACTAAGGATTCTGGTTCTCATGCAACCCTTACATTATTAGATTTCCTTCAAAGAAGATGGTCAAACTTCAGGGCAACGACTTCCCTTACATATAAGGTCTCTCTTGCACACCATTGAGTTTTGCAGTTGAAATAGAGGACTGCAGGCTCTCACACCAAACCGCTAAAGAACAAAGGCACCACAACAACCAACCGGGCACATACCGAAACATTCAATATTCACATCACACATTCTCAGATCAAGAGAGGACTCTGATGAAAGCTGATTGTCAATATATACCTGGGCACTGTGGACAGCAGGAGTCCTGTGTGCGGGTGGGGTTTTGACAAAGAAGAGGTGGGCAGACTTCAGTCTCACACAGGACACGTCCACTGTGGCATGTACATTGTGTACAAGAATCAATATTCCACGTCTCTCCTTCTACAAAGTATTCTCCACCAGGAGCGTGACAGATCGATGGACTGGTGAGGTCTGGCTTCTGCACAATTATTTCATCTGGGAAAAACAGAATTGGAAGAGGCAAAATCAACGGTGACTCTAATGATTAACAAATGTACCCAAGATTAATAATTTATGTTGTTATTGAAAATATTAGGAATAACAAAACCAGCTATAAATATATTCTTAATGAAGCTCTTTTGACTTTATGTCACTTTTGACTGTATGTCACCTGCGTCTCATGGAAAATGGGAAAAATATAAACAAGAAAGAATTTGAGAATCAGTGTGAATAAATGCTAGTGAATATAAATCACAGACAACTTCAAGCATACTTGGCATTTCAGAAAAAAATCAAACCAACCTGTGATGTAGGAATTCCAAGAGACATCTTTCGTTTTCTGAAAAATTATGCTGATCAGACAGTTTCTTAACTGCTCAGTAATAGCATCAGTGCAACTCCTGAAAGGATGGGTAAGGATGCTTCTCGTCTGGGACTTAGGAAGCCCAGATTCAACTGCCTGCCTTTAAGTCTCCTGAGTGATATGTGTCTGTACCATTTGGTGCCAGATTAAAAAAAAAAAGAAAAAGAAAAACACAGAATCCCCCACCCAAACCCCTGAAAACATATAAGTACTTAACATTGGTGGAAGTACTTCATCACTTTGTTCTATTAAAAAATAAAAAAAATAATGATTATCTGCAGTCTTTGCAGTAAAAGCTGGACCCAAGGAGATGCCACAGTGTGTGGACTCATATTTCCAGTGACTGTATCTCACCAAATGAACCTTAATACCTTTTCAAGGAATTAATTACACCACCTCTACAGCCCTGTCTAAAAGACTCACCCAGCCTCTAACCCAGGCAGTTTGGAGAATAGATTTGACCTCTTTCAAGTTAAGAAAGGAACCGGAACCGTTTTCCTTGTTCAGCTTGAGCGTCCTCCAACCACTGGGGTATTAAAAACATGGGGGAACTTTCTTTACCTCTTCGTGTTTTAAAAGAAAAAAGAAACCTGTCCCGCACTTTGGAAGTGTTTAAGCACTTACCATCAAGAGCAGGTTATGCCACGAACGGCATCCTCATAGCCTGCTTAAAATGCTTTGGAGTCCACCTCCACATAAGGGGCAACAAGAGCAATAATAGTTGCCAGCTTACTGTGCTGGTTGCTTTGGACCTGGAGTGAATCATAGAATGGTTTAGGTTGGAAGGTCCTTAAAGATCATCTAGTTCCAACCCCCGTGCCATCAGCAGGGACACCTCCCATGAGACCAGGTTGCTCAAAGCCCCATCCAGCCTGGCCTTGAACACTTCCAGGGACAGGGCATCCACAACTTCCCTGGGCAACCTGTTCCAGTGTCTTACCACCCTCATAGTAAAAAATTTCTTCCCAATATCTAATCTAAATCTACCCTCTTGCAGTTTGAAGCCATTCCCCCTCATCCTATCACTACATGCCCTTGTAAAAAGTCCCTCTCCAGCTTTCTTGTAGGCCTCCTTCAGATACTGGAAGGCTGCTATAAGGTCCACCACCTTTTTCCCTGCACTGTGTATAGGAATTGAGATGCCTCACAGAGCATGTTTTATTCAACTACAGAAGCCATAAGTTTGAAAGTTACATGCTGCAACATGAAGCTTCAGGCTCACAAGTGATGTTGTCCTTCAGCCTGAAGTCAACCCATCTAACGTTAGACAACTAAGTGAGCTGCCTATGTTAAGCACTGAACTGCTTCAGGTTTCCTGTGCTATGAATGGAGGGGAAGAGAAAGCGACTTCCAGGTAAAGACTCTACATCTCTAAACCACTTTCTGAAGGTCCCACTCTTCTACTTAATTATAAAGATGCCTAATGTGAACATCATCCTAAATCAAATAACTTGGTTAAGGACAGAAAAATTAAATGGATAGCAGCTCCTCTAGTCAATTAGTAAGGCCAAGGCTCAGAAAGTGTATGTGCTTCTCTCCAGACTTGTAGCACTGCTGTACCTGTCTGGGGAACAGCGTTTGTGCTCTTTGCTCTATGACATTGACATGTAGAAGCCAGACCACTCAATTATTAGTTTTAATTTCTGGAGAATGATCAGTAGAACTCAAGGAACGTGACTCTGGCCGATATTACTCTATTCACAAAGTACTTGAGCATTTCTTCCTTCAGGGAATTATTTTATCTTTCACTGATTCGCTTATGCTATGCTCCTCCTACTGCTTACATTTATGAACCACATACATGATTCAGTAGCATTTACCTGAAGCAAGACATCTGGTCTGCTGCCTTGTCACTATTTGTTTTTTATTTCAGCTGGAACAATAGATTGCATTTTATGCAATGGGATCCTAACTCATTGGCAAAGCCAATACTAATACAATACTAACCAATACAAAACTATTGGCAAAGCCAATACTAATTATTTTCTGGAAATTTTCTCNTGGAACAATAGATTGCATTTTATGCAATGGCATCCTAACTCACCATGGCAAAGCCAATGCTAATTATTTTCTGGAAATTTTCTCAGGCATAGAATTGTAGAATGGTTTAAGTTGGAAGGAACCTTGAAGACCACCTTGTTCCAACCCCCCTGCCATGGGCAGGGACACCTCCCACTAGACCAGGCTGCTCAAAGCCCTGTCCAGCCTGGCCTTGAACACTTCCAGGGATGGGGCATCCACAACTTCCCTGGGCAACCTGTTCCAGTGCCTCACCACCCTCATAGTGAATTTTTTTTTTCCTAATATGTATTCTAAATTTACTCTCTTCTGGTTTAAAGCCATTCCCCCTCGTCCTATCACTACATGCCCTAGTAAAAAGTCCTTCCCCAGCTCTCCTGTAGGCCCCCTTTAGGGACTGGAAGGCCACAATAAGATCTCCCTGGAGCCTTCTCTTCTCCAGGCTGAACAGCCCCAACTCTCTCAGCCTCTCCTCATAGGAGAGGTGCTCCAGCCCTCGGATCATCTTTGTGGCCCACCTCTGGACATGCTCCAGCAGGTCCACGTCCTTCTTATGTTGGGGACTCCAGAGCTGGATGCAGTACTCCAGGTGGGGTCTCACGAGAGTAGAGGGGCAGAATTACCACCCTCAACCGGCTGGCCACACTTCTTCTGATGCAGCCCAGGATGCGGTTGACTTTCTGTGCTGTGATTGTGCATTGCTGTCTCATGTTGAGCTTCTCATCAATCAGTCATCTCCTTTGCATTTAGTTCTCTGCAAAGTCACAGGCCTGTTTTACTACAGCTCATAAACTGTTCATAATCAGAAAAGCATAACCAGATAGTACTGCCGTACATATGGTATTGCTTACTGCTCCCTTAGCAGCACTGATAGTGATATATCACTGCAACTGCATTGCTACAAATGTACAACTACCATATTCCTGAAGGAGCAACTAGCCAAACAAATACACGCTTTCTGGAGAGCATGGTTCTGCAAAACACTAGCAGTTAATGGTTTCTAAATCTTACAGGAAACCTGGAGCATTTCACAAGCATTGCGACAATCCACTTAAACCCCTTAATCTATAGAAACACGGTTATAAGGAGTGTTGTAGCAGTCAAGGTATATCTTGCTCTCTTGAAAACTAAATGTGGAATTGAATGTAACCGCATTTTTTTTCAGTCTGAAAAATGACCTCTGAGAGCTGCCACTTCCCTGTTGATAGGTTAACAGCACTATTCAAAACTGAGTACATCAGGATTGCTAATTATTTCAATACCCTTATGCCAGACACGAGTGACGTCCGCACAGTCTCACAATTCCAAACTGCATTGCTCTCTGCTGAAAGCCATGATATTTATTTAACATCAGTGGGGAATCAATACATTGCAAAAGAAAATCAGAAGTACATTTCTAACAAATATGTTCCTCAGTGGGGGAAACAAACCCACACTGGGACTAATTTGGCCGTATTAATTCGTACACTTATATACGCAATCGCTTTTAAAAAATGCTGTGTCTGCCCTAGCACTGTAAGAGTTTACACCAAGCATGACTTTCATAGAATCATAGAATCATAGAATGGTTTAGGTTAGAAAGGACCTTGAAGATCATCGAGCTCCAACCCCCCTGCCATAGGCAGGGACACCTCCCACTAGACCAGGCTGCCCAAGGCCACGTCCAGCCTGGCCTTGAACACCTCCAGGGATGGGGCCTCAACAAACTCTCTGGGCAACCTGTGCCAGTGCCTCACCACCCTCAAAGTGAAAAACTTCTTCCTAATGTTCAATCTAAACCTGCCCTCTTCCAGTTTGAAGCCATTCGCCCTCGTCCTATCACTACATGCCCGAGTAAAAAGTCCTTCCCCAGCTCTCCTGTAGGCCCCCTTTAGGTACTGAAAGGCCGCACTAAGATCTCCCCGGAGCCTTCTCTTCTCCAGGCTGAACAGCCCCAACTCCTTCAGCCTCTCCTCATAGGAGAGGTGCTCCAGCCCTCGCATCATCCTCGTGGCTCTCCTCTGGACACGCTCCAGCAGGTCCATGTCCTTCTTATGTTGGGGACTCCAGAGCTGGATGCAGTACTCCAGGTGGGGTCTCACGAGAGTGGAGTAGAGGGGCAGAATCACCTCCCTCGCCCTGCTGGCCACACTTCTTTTGATGCAGCCCAGGATGCGGTTGGCCTTCTGGGCTGCGATCGCACATTGCTGGCTCATGTTGAGCTTCTCATCGATCAGCACACCCAGGTCCTTCTCCTCAGTGCTGCTCTCCAGCCATTCCCCGCCCAACCTGTAATTGTGCTTGGGATTGCCCCGACCCAGATGTTTGCTAACACAGAGGCCAGGTGACTAGTACCTTGAAAGCAGGAAAGCTGTCAGACAGAGAAACCTACGCAGACACTGTCTCTCAAAGAAACGGACACTACAGGGTAAGCAACTGCTATTTTATACAAGAGACCAACATTGCTGCTGCTCAGAATCAAACACTGATCTCATCCCACAGGAAACGTATAGCACGAGAAGATAGGTACTGCTGATCTCCTACTGATCTTTCTTCCACAAACTGAACATTAGGCTTATGCATGGATTCACCCAAACTCATTCTCTGGACACAAAGTAACGAGCCACTGGTGCTGCTGAAAGACCAAAATTAACATTACTCTTATTTGAATGCTCTGAAGTGTTCTGTATGCGTTAGGTAAATCAATACGCACAAGTATGCTGATAGAAGACTGATATCAGGAATGAGTCTTGGGGACCTACCAACAGAATTGCTACAACTGGAACAACCATCCTACATTTTAAATTTTGAATCTTTAATGTTTACCTAATGCAAGACTGACATGCTAACCTGTCCTCATCCGTATGAAGTATACCATCCCCTACAATAACACACAAATCGTGGTGAAAAGGTGTGTGACTACTGCAGGTACTCCAACAGTTCTGTGCAGACCTGAATTCCAGCTAGTGTGAGTAGCAAATAACATCCCGGGCCAGTGACATGACTTTAGGAATACGATATTCTGTATTTATTATTTGCTGTTTAGCTGCTCTTCCTGGAACAATATTCACAACTGAATCTTTTTGTTGTTGTTGTTTTCTTTATTTTTTTCCCCACTACACTGAGGTTTCATAAGGGAGAGAACTGTACTATATAAAACAGACTGTGAATATGTGTGTGTGCGCATGGGGAGCTGGAAGAAAGAATGACTGTACCTGACGGGATGCATATGGACCAACACTGCATACTGCTGTGGCAAAAAAAAATGTGCTCCAAGCTGATAAAACACTCAGGTTCCCTTTAAAACCTTATGATTTCCAAATTCCCTGTCTGACTAGCCATATACTTGGTAATGGAAGAGAAGGAAGCAAGTGAAGGATGCTTCCCCACTAGTGTGTAACTGGTGGGAATATCCTCCTTAGTGTTTCCATCTCGGCTAAAAATTTCATTAATGGCTGTCATTACTAAGATGCTAAGCACTAAGAGCTCGACCTCAGTAACCACTGCAATACTTCGTATTGAAAATAGTTCCGTCTCCGTGAAAGCCAGTGCCAAACGCAACACCACGACTGGCCATGGAACCACAGGGACCAGAGTGCCCAGTCTTGATGCTAAGGGGAGGAGAGCGGTGCAGACTGAGAAAGGGAGACAGGCCTTTTGGAGTCTCGCATCATTTTGGGGACTATGTTTTTTCCAGTTACCACAAGGTGCGAACTCAACTGGAAATCACCATTTGTCTAAGCAGTCTAAAGAGATCGATTATCATGGGTCCTAGGCAGGATACACTCTTCTCTGCCACTTTCAGAAAGAGGATCTGGCTGCTTATTTTGCCCCTAGGATCTCCTGTTCTTTACAAAGAATTTGAAAGAGTTCATAAATGCTTATATCCTGCCAGTGCTGTCTTCCCATTTTGCTATTTCTAGTAGTACCATGGGCCTTGTTGTCCCTACTTGTAACATGACTTCCAATAAAGTCATAGACAATGTCACTGTATTACAAATTAATCTATTTAGCACATAAAATATCGTAGGAATCATTCTGAAGACAGAGGGCATTAATCTTATACTCTACGCACACTCTAACATCTTTCATAGATGTTTTTCATATTAACACTTATTATGAAAATTGTATTGGAATGCATCGTTAATTGTACTTGGCCTTCCCACCAAAAGCATTAAAATAATCTTCTGCTGGTGGCACAGGAGCCTTCCCTCAGAACACAGAATCATAATGCTCAATTACTTAAGACGCCTGTTTAAATGTGTTCTCCTTTGAGGGGTTGTGAAACATAGATCAGGAGATTAATTTTAATAAAACTCCACTTCAAATTAAAAAAGAGAAAACATAGTGGCTTATTATAATATTTGCTATTATAGGTAACAAAATTGTATATGAGTATGAATCTGCTATTATAGCTAATATAGACTAGAAACTTTTTTTAGTTTAAAGATTTCAATGTGTCAGATTAACATGTTAGGACCCACAACGTGCATATGCTTTAAATATTTAAGTTCCCATCTTTCACATCTAAGATCTTAATGAAAGCCGCTCATCATGTTATATTCGGGCATAGAAACCTTCATATATACCTATCACTGAATGATGCATGAGATTATTTTCATGTATTAGGAAACAGAACACATGTGAAATGAAAGCTGATTACAAAGCACATAGAAGAAAGCACGTTACCTGGACACGATGGGCAACACTGCCCTGGATGTATGGTGGGGTTGCCACAATTAGGAACGGGGCAGGTGATCAAGGCACACATTTCCCGTCCGTTGTGACAGTAGCATTCCCTGCAGCCATCGTGCCAGCTCTCCTCGTTCTCGTGTCGGCGCCCATCCATTGACAGGCAGGAGCCTGTTTTAACGGGAGGCATAAGAGAAGCGGTTGCCTCTGCACAAAATCAAAGGAAAATCCGGATAAGCGTGTGTTGCTTAGGAAAAAAAACACACCGACTTCATGCCTGGATTGCATTTATTTTAAAAGCACATATAAGACCAAGTCAATATTAATTCTATCATTGACCCTGAGAAATAAAGTAACAACACACATGAAATAATTAAAAGGTATACTGAAGGGGATGGTAGCATGTAGCAGAATGTATTTCCTTGGAAAATACCATCACTTCTTTCTGTTGCACCTATACTGCTTTTAATCACACAGAAATGCAGTACTGGCTAGATAATATAAGAAGAAAGAGAAATGCAATGGAGGGAACTAGCAGAAAGCACAAAGCGTATCTAAAATGAAATATTTAAATACTGCAGTGTATTAGATTATCTATAATGTGAGTATATCTGATAGCAAGTAGAATATAAAAGCATTTACAAGAGCTTATATCACGAATGACAAAAAATTACAAGCACGTTCTAACAGGGTCATGTTAGATACTGAAAGTATTCATAAAACAGCTATGAGAAATGATTTCTTTACATTACTATGATAAATGAGATGTCTGGAAGATAATTGCTCTGACAATTTTACCCCTCATTCCTCGCTTTTACCGAGATGAGAACACAGTAGGTCGGACTGCTGCATTACTTGCACTCAGCCAGAACACACAAGCAGTTGGTCTAGGGAGGATAAAGTCTCATCTGTATCTTAAGAGGTATTTAAGAGCTGCAGGATTCAGCCTCAATATATTCTTTGTTAATCAGCAGAGTGAATTTAGAGCCCAACACTCCCTCGCCCCCATCATTATGATGATGAAGGATTTAGGATCAGTTTGTCAGCGAACTGACTTGTTTTCAGTGGTATGTCAACCATGTTCTGCTGACACATATATATAAGGTTATTTGTATTAAGTTGCTTATTTCTTTTGCTGTTTAAAAAATGATGCAGTATGAAAAGTAGTAATGTTTTTATGTAATTTTAGCAAAGGTTGGTTTGTTTTTTTTTTTTCCCCTAACATGTAGGTCAGCACTTCTTCAGCTGTGGCAGATCTATCAAAGGTGGTCTAAGAACCACAAGCAGATGGTACAAAGTTAGTTTGATGCATGTTATCAGAATAAGAACCCAATACACGGAAATTACATTAATGTACCATTTTGTGAATTAAAAAGAAAAGCCACAGAATAAGGATAAAACATTTCTTAAGACAGACTTCATCCTCTTGCACAAACAGAAATGCTATGAAAAAATTTTACATTCGGTTACTATACTTTTATACTTTAGTATAAGATTATCTATTAATTCCTATTTGAATTAATATCACTGGAATACTGTCCTACATTAAAATAATTATTGACACACCAAAGTCTTAGATAGTAATGCCCTTCCTCTTCCTTAATAAATAAAGTATCTGATGTAATCAAACTTTTTTTCCTGAAATATTCTAAAGTACGCTCCAAAATTTGGAGAAACCAACCAAGCATATAGGCAACTATTCAAAATTAACTTCACAAAATGAGATTGTTTTCACTTTTTAATTAAAATTAGTACAAAAGATAATACTTAAAGAAGAAACCAAATGCCCAAACACAAAATGGGAATAACTGGATAACTAGAGGTATGGTTGAAACAATCTGGGATTACAGTAGCTCACAAGTAAAAATGAGTCAGTAATGTGATACCACAGCAGAGAGGGCAAGTTCCATGTAAGACACCAGTAGAGGAGCACTGTAAATTTAAATGCAGTATTACCATCTCTATTAGTTTGAAGTTTTTGCTACTGCTGAAGTACAATATCCAGTTTTTGAACTGTGATGAGAGACCAAGATAACTGTGTTTATGTGACTTAGGGGAAAAAAAAACCCCAACCCAATCAAACAACCAAAAATGTTTACGGGCCTCCAGTTGCAACCCCTTAAATATTACAAATACGCTAAAGGGAATGGTGCTTTGCTGTTCCATATGTGCGCTGAGCTTAGGACATGAAGTAACTGGCTCAATTTGTGGAAAGGGAGACAGAAATATTAGAAAATTTACTTTAAAAAGTCACATAGTGGTAACCACAGGAAAACATTATTTTAGAGAGTTGTTTTGTTTTGTCTTTTTACTTTTAAGAGTCGAGTTTCTTAATAAATTAAATCTTAGACGAACATCTGTCAAGGATTATCCAGATACACTCTATTTTATGCGAGGGCAGAGAAATGGACTCTCAGTTTTCCAGAGGACTACCCCAGCCCTGTTCCACTATGGTTCTGCTTCTATTAATCCTAGCATAAGCTGTTTCTGGCAGAAGCAATTTAGAAAGTGGAGCTAATTCACAGGCAGGGGATTTACTCATCCCTTTCTCTTACTTACGGATTTTAGGTCAAAATTTTAACAAGGACTCACAGCTCCCCCAGAACACACTGGTGATTGCTCTAATTATTCTTGGACAAGTTGCTAATGAAGTGATAAGCTCATGGCTTGGTATCTTTATGACCACGACAACAAAAAATACTACTTAGAGACAGATCAAGTTATTTTCGCTAAATATTTGCACATGTTTAAAAATCCATCCTTGTTAAGGAAGGGACTTAAAAGTGTGCATACACATAATTAGTAATGGACGAGTTGCATCTGTTTATAGTCTAGGATGCAATTATGGCACACCTAAGAGAACACCCTGTGCATATTCCATCACAGCATCGTTACAATCAGGAAAAGTGTGCTGATTGTGAACATGGGGACAAATGACAGATGAATAATAAGAATTGTCTCAATGGGACTCCATTCAGCAGTTACCCTTTCTTATTTAATTTTAAAATTTTTATTGCTAGCAAAAGTCATATATTGTAGCTTATGTCAGTGAAATCTCTCTCTACTTCTCGTATCTACAAGGTAGGTTTATAACATTTTAAATTTTTTTTGCTGGAAGTCTTCGAGTTTTGTTATAATTATCTGCAGTGTATGAAGTCATGTGGAGAAAATATAATGTCGGATCCTTCTGATTTATATGATTGTATGTTTGCCTTCAACTACAGGAGGGAGTCTTCAGGAACTCCTACACCTTCTTCCAGTCCCATGTTCCCATAGCTTGTTTTATTATATTTTATCATTGTTTTCAAAATGCAAAAGAAATAGCTGCTAAAAAAGTTAAGAATGGAGTCATTACAGAAAGCAATGGGAAAATACTCAAACTTACTTGCCTATAGCTAGAAATCAAAAACACACAAGTAAGAATCAAAGAAAATAAGCGTGAAAGAGCAGTTAGAATCAGAGAGAGCCTGAGCACAAACGAAAAGTTATTAAATGCAACACGTGGAGATGAGCAACGAAGGAAGTCTGATACCCAGACTAATACAAAACGCAAACTGAAAATATCTTAAAAAGGAGGCATGTTAAAAGCAGCACAAAACTAACACAGACAACTAATGAACATCTTATCTCAATCTCCACCTCAGACTTGGTGGTTATAAGTCTGGGATGTGGCACCGTGAAATCTTTAGCTTAAGAATACACAGTCCTTTCTCATGGGTAATTGCTCTCTGTACTCCTTGGTCCTCGAGACCGCCTGAAAAGTGTCTAAGAAACAGCACTCTGATTTTAGGTGGTGAGTTTTAGGTTACTTGAGTTTGTAAAGAAAAGATGATGGTGAAGAAGCTAAGATGAACACTGCTGCAGAACAGCTCCCACCCACCGCCCCCCCCCCCAGCTTATTTCTAGTAGTTAGTTACCAAGAGCCTGATCTAATTTTTATTAATGATAACAAACTGATTTTTGTGACTTTGTAATGGGATATCAAAGTGGAGCTGAGGCTTTCTGTTCAAGCCAAGATGAACACAGATAATAACAAACACCTGCAAAACAATACACTCCTTTGAGCAAAGCTGAACCCACTCCCCCACCAGTTACCACGTTCCATTGCTTACATATTCTGTGTAGTATTCTGTTTCTTTTGGTCTAGCTTCCAACTGCTTTGCAAACAAGTTGTAATTAGAGGTGGTAATGCACTCGCACGTACCTCTGCACTTGCAGATAACACAGCCGTGACTGTTCTGCTGGAAGCCCATCGGACAGATTTTACCACAGGGCAGGTCCGGGCATTTCTTACACCGACAGATCTCACAGCCATGCTTGTTCTTCCTAGATGACCAAAATAATTTGTAAAAGGTCAGCAGGTTACTTTAAATATCTACATGTTACTTTAAAGCAAAAGCTTTAAACATCTACATGTCGTCTGTAAAGCAAAAGCATACCCTAAAGAAAATTATCGTTAACTGTCACCCTTAGGTTCAGTGGGTCTGTGGGCTGTACAGGTCTCCGTCCCTGGCACGTGCTCCCTCCACGTGACTGGCAAAATCTCTGCATTTGGTACTTTCAAGCCATAGCAGATAACGTAGACATATGTGCTTGTGACTACTATTCATGATCAGTTCTTTTTTTCAATTGAAAAAGTAGAAAGAATAACTTCTAAAACGGTGAAGAATTTGGGTAGGTAGGAATCTGTTATAATTACCGTTTTTATAACACAAATTACTGTTAGATTTTCTCCTCTAACAAGAGGTAAAGTACAGTAGATTTCCTCTCTTGCATATTAAAACTACAGAGAGACTTCCCCACCTGGAGTACTGCATCCAGCTCTGGAGTCCCCAACATAAGAAGGACATGGACCTGCTGGAGCATGTCCAGAGGAGGGCCACGAGGATGATCCGAGGGCTGGAGCACCTCTCCTATGAGGAGAGGCTGAAAGAGTTGGGGCTGTTCAGCCTGGAGAAGAGAAGGCTCCGGGGAGATCTTAGTGCGGCCTTCCAGTCCCTAAAGGGGGCCTACAGGAGAGCTGGGGAAGGACTTTTTACTAGGGCATGTAGTGATAGGACGAGGGGGAACGGCTTCAAACTGGAAGAGGGCAGGTTTAGATTGAACATTAGGAAGAAGTTTTTCACTTTGAGGGTGGTGAGGCACTGGCCCAGGTTGCCCAGAGAG
Source organism: Anarhynchus alexandrinus (assembly GCA_008711295.1). Taxonomy (NCBI): domain Eukaryota; kingdom Metazoa; phylum Chordata; class Aves; order Charadriiformes; family Charadriidae; genus Anarhynchus; species Anarhynchus alexandrinus. The sequence continues at coordinate 364,291 of VUYV01000359.1, read as the reverse complement.
GTTGTTGAGGCCCCATCCCTGGAGGTGTTCAAGGCCAGGCTGGACGTGGCCTTGGGCAGCCTGGTCTGGTGGGAGGTGTCCCTGACTATGGCAGGGGGGTTGGAACTCGATGATCTTCAAGGTCCTTTCCAACCTAAACCATTCTATGATTCTATGATTTCCAAAAACATTGAATAAGCAGACACAAAGCTTACTTGAAAACTAGCATGTGGAATACCAATAAACCCTATAAAAAACAGCAGGCACACAGTAACATATTTTGAAACAGAGAAAACCGGAGAACTTTTCAGCAGACAAAGTACAGAAAATCAAAACCACAAATGCTTCTACAGCTTCCAGGTGAAGCTGGCAGGAGTCTACAGTACCACCTGACAGCATCTCTTCACAGCACCATAAACATACTGCTTCTGAGAATCCTATACTGAATATTTGCTTGTCTTTTTTTTTCAGGAAGACAGCTAATACCATTCTAATTTTAGGCACAAGTGTACTACGTCCTTTCATAAACAGATAGAGTAATTTTCTGTGCCTTCCGAAGATATTGGTGGGGCGCGGGTAGGGGGAAGTTTTCATGAAGAATTTCAAGACAAAGAGGGGAAAAAAGACAATAACTGATTTTCATAAGTCTGCTGAAAAACATATCGTGCTAACAAGGTAACTCACTAAAATTGCACAACACGTTTACTGGGAAACTGACAGATCCCTCCCTGAATACTACACCATTAAATGCACCCAGTTCCCCCCAAAACAAAGAAAAAACATGGGAACTTAAAGAAGAACATCTAGAGGGATAGATAAGAAATAAATTATGTAAACCTCTGAAAAGTCTGACTTNTGAAAAGACAAACTTTCTAAAGTTCTAAAAAAAAAAAAAAGATTTAATTTTTAGTTAAAAGGCTGAGGAAAACAAATCAGCACAGAGTAGGAAGGAGAATGGAAGACTTTTTGTCCTTCTATCCACCTATTTTTTCCTCCTTAACCTCTGCAACCACAGCCCTTTTAATATCAAAAAGAAATGCTTCTTTCCATTAATGTGTAGAGCTTTCAAACAGTGAACTCTATTGAGCAGCTTTTTTCAGACAATTGTGAAAAGGTTTTGGTTTCTTTAAAGATGCATGAACTCCAGTTTTCCAATTACTAACCTTTGACAGTCTCAAAAAATAAGAAAAATCACGAACATGATGATTATTCCTTAACTTTTCACTGTCTAATATATTTTTCTTTTAATACTTGTTTGTTTCATCTCCTATTTGTGACCAAAGTTTTAGATTAAAATGGAGATATGTCTTCCATTACATCCTATGCTTTTGATGGTCAGAACAGGCTTAGAAGTCACATAAGGTGCTATTTCAGAAAAGAAACTGGCACGGTAGCAGTAAAGAACCAAACAAATGTGCAGATCTAAATAATTTTAGGACCAAAGTAAGACCTGAAGTGAAATGATCTTAAAGTAGTTTTTACCATGATTTTAGCCATTTGTACTACGAACTGTTACACACAGAGTTATCTTTAAACATTATTAATTTCATGCAGTGCAATTATTCATGTATTTTGTAGACAGTGACAAGACTAGGGTGCTCATTTCCAGTGTTTGGTGTTTTTTTTTTTAAATTACAATCGCCTTAAGACACTCATAATTTTAAAATACCAACCAAGACCGTGCGTAATTAGACTGCGTTCTACATTTAAAACCAGAATTCAAATTGAAGATTATTTTCCAATTAGCTTAAAGTTCAGTTTTTCTCAGGTGTACAAAAATGCAAGGGACAGATTATCCCAAAGACAGGGTATCTAGAAAACTAGCATCAGCTTGAAATCAACTTGCTTTTAAAACATCTTTATCTTACTCCTAGCTACCATACTATGCCCATTAATATTTGCTGTCATTTCTAAAATGCTTTTGGTACATCGTTCACATAGGTTTTCTAATAAAACCGTTTTAGGAACACTTTAGTTCAAAAAAATAAAAAAGGAGAAAGAGAAGAGTGTGTTTCAGCTTATCTAAGTATAGAAAACACGTACAGAAATCTGTAATTTTCCTCTGTAGGTCAACACAATAAATGAGTCAACACATACAGGCTAAAAATTACTCCTCTTTAAAACAAGCAGTGTAATTCTGTGAGAGGCTGCACATTATCTTGTTTAAAACGCTTTCGATTTGAAGATGAGCTGTGTGGTTCAGCGCTTGCCCACGGAGCAGTCCTGACCTGTGGGATGTTTTCACCCACCTCTCACCACTCCTCTGAATGGGATTTTTTTTTTTTTTTTGTGG
>VUYV01000359.1:235421-362001 GCA_008711295.1 Anarhynchus alexandrinus | reverse complement strand
TTTTTTTTTTTTGGTTGTTTTTTTTTGTGTGTGTGTTTTTTGTTTTTTGTTTTTGTTTGTTTTGTTTTGTTTTTTTTTCAGGGTAGGTTAACGGTTGGACTTGATGATCTTAAAGGTCCCTTCCAACCTCACTAATTCTATGATTCTATGATTCTATGATTCTATATGGTACAAGGGGCGGAGAGCATGGCCCGGCCTGGGGAGCGCCTGGGAAAGTCATTAAATGATCCAGATCTGATACTCTCTGAGCCAACGTCTGACCGGGGTGTCATTTTGTCATGTCTAGGACTTCAGATGAATAGTTGCAAATTGCAAGATTCAATATTTACGTTTTTTAACTTTAACTTGTTCACCATTTTTCTTCATTTTTACTAAATTCCACACACTTTCCATTTCTGAAGAACTGCGTTTCCATTTTGAAGCGTATTACTTGGTAATTTTAGTTTTCCTTGGGTATACAAACTAAGCCCAGTAAACCTAGGAAATAAAGGTCTGTCTTATTATTCTCTTCTTCAACAACGTAAACCTTACTATTTTTCTAATTTTCTTCTACTCATGTGACAGTATCACACAATTTCTTAGACACCGGCTGCTTCCTCCATGAGTTTAGAAAATCACTTGGATTTGTGCCTGAAATTTGTATCCTTTAACAGATTATCCTTGTCACATGATCGACACTGAAAAATACTTGCCCCTAGGACTAAGCATCTCTGTGTTTGAAGTCCTCTTGCATCTCGTGGATAATACTCACAGGCCTTTTCCTGTCCTTCCCAGAAACTGAGACATCAATTCTTTATTACAGGAAAGCATTCCAGCAAAATGAATGATTTGATCCCTTTCTTTCTACAAAGCTAGGCCCACCTATCTTTTTTTTTCTTCAGTCCTCTTTGATTTTCATTCAGAAGACTGAACTGTTTCTGGGTAGACAGACAGCATTAATTCAAATTTCAGGTATATCCACATTTAAGAATATGCCACAGACACCTTTAGACTTCCCCATACGATCAGCTCGATTACTATTGACACATACCACAAATTTATTAACAATAATCACCCCAAGTGCTTCGGCATAGGTATCGGCAGGATGATACTCACAGATCACACAAACTAAGGGACTCTGTCGCTCAAGTGGGTTGCACTCAAACACAGAAAATCAGATCATTAAGGTGCAAAAATCTATTAGGCTCTATTCTCGTGTTCTTGTCTCTCTCATTTTTAGAGATTTCTCCTTTAAGGCCTTTCAAAATAATGCAGGCACTTCTCACCTAAAGTGCAACAAGAGAAGGCCAGTAGAATTACTTCAGATTTTTTTTTTATTGTTCAGAAAGGTATTCTTGATTATTCATACTGGTGTGTCAGAGTATAACCCTTAACATCACAGGCTGAATTCACTGAGGGTCATCTTCCAATTATACGTAAGGATCTTCTCCATCTTTGTTTAAAACTTTCTTTAGAAAACCAGTTAAGTCACAGTTCATGAGAGAGACAGACCATGAAAGTCAGATCTCTCAAACCAAGTAACAAGTTTCTGAATTCGTTAATTAATAATTAAAGTTCATTAATTCATTAATTAATTCAGTTCACATGGAACAGCCAACTTCACTGCAAAACTAACAATACCAAAGTAGCATAGAAGACAACAGTAAAGAGAAACCTTTGCTTAAGAAAGTAAAAATCAGAAGTTGCAGAGTAAAAATCTCTGCAAGCAGAAGTAAGTAGTGCATCTTTACTGAAAGCTGAGGAAGAAAACAGAACCAAATAAAATACTATTCTTTTTAGCAGTTATACATAGTTTGGTCACTAACGAGGTAGACTTAAATCAAGAACATTACTGCCAGTGACAAACACTGGGGTCACGGGCCCAGGAATGGAGATTTACTGTCTTAACTTATCTGAAAAGACTATTTGATTTTTTCCTGAAGATTCAGAATTTTGAAGGTAAAAAAATATCCAGTTCACCACAGGTTATTAACGTCTCTACTGCGTTCCATTTAAAATTGTAAAAACACTTTCCTCTTAACAAGAATTACAGTTCAATATAACCAAACCAGACAAACCTGCTCATTACGTGAAAGACAATATTTCTTCCTAAATCCATGTTGTTGGGAAAGATATTGTACAATAAACTAAAAGAATGTAACAGCAAATGCAACACATTTACACAAACAAAACACATTAATAGTAAATGACTTTGATAAGTATAGTTCAGAACAATCCTTATCAGCACTAGAAAAACATTTTTAACATTTCAGTGTGACATCTACATTGGCACCGCCAGTGAAGAAAAGCAGTAGTAGTAAACTGAAAGAAACCAAAAGTAGAAACAAATTTGACTGCTTTAGATACCGCAGAAAAGTCAAAGAAGAGAGTTAGCTGGAATGGAACTAAACACCTAGACCTTGGTTTATGCATATATTCAAGCTATTTCTGTGTAAGTCAAAAAAGGCAATGACGAAAGACATTAAATAGACCTTATTTAACGGTCTTCTCATATTATAACTTTTGAACAGGCTAAAGCAAATGGCCTTGAAAATAATAATTTATTTATGCACTTGTAATATTAAAATTTAAAAAAAACCTTTTCCTGTTCCAAGCTGAACAATATTCAATCACACTGAGTAAACAGTAAAAAATTTTGTATTTCATACCAACTGTCTCTGCTGTTATGCAAACACATGCAGGCACACACTCCTTGTGCATGAAAAAAAGTCTTCTCAGATTCTGTCCTGATAGCTTTAAGTTATCAGGACAAACAGACAAATTAAGAGCTAAAATATGGAAAAAGTATAAACCCCAAGATCTAGAGCCTTAGTATGCCCTTTAAATGCCATATTAGATTAATCAGATGAGTTTGTAAACCAATTTGAAAAAATAACCAGTAACTGAGTATTGTTAATGGAAATTAGTTTTTAAAACAAAATAGAAAACAGAAATAAAAAGAAATGTTCAGATATACAGTCTGGAGATTGCTGAACTCCCATCCTGTACTTGCTACTGACGATGCGTGATGTATCATGAACAAAAAATATGGCTTTCACCTTCATTGCAAATAGCAATGAAATACATGAATTTTTGTCTCTTCTGTGCCAAAGTTCAAAATCAAATTTAAGCTACTGCAAATGATTTCAGTGCCCCTTGAGAAATGGTTACACCATATGAGGACTATATGGCAATTTCCAGTAAATGCTTGAATAGAGTTGTCTGTTGTCTCATCCCAGCCGCTCTTCCTGCTGATTCCATCGCAGAGTTCTCTCAGTTTCAGACACCCCAATACCATCTTTGGCTCCCAGCTTTAAGAGATTTTATCTTGGATTTTGTGCCTGCTCAATGGCACAGCTCAAACTTCACTCTCTCGGATGGTTTCTAAACAATTCTGCATGATTTATACTTGTTTCAATTGACTTTACTCCTTTGATTCTTAATGTAAGCAGCTTTATCCTATCTATAAACTGAGACATCTAACCAGTCATTATTTCTGCTCAATCTTTCACACTTCTTTCATTCTGCTACCCATCTTCAGTCATCCTTGCCTTTGAAGCCACCGGGCAAAAGTTCTGGGGATGACAAAATTGACATCCCTTTTCTGTAACTTCCCTCCTGCTCCACTTTCTCTCACTTGCACAACTGAAAAGAACTCTCAGCCACTCTTGAATTTAAAATTCTTACTTTTCCTGTCTCATATAATAAACTTTGAGTTTTGGGGCCAGAAGTTAAGTTTGACTTTATCTTTGTTGCCGCCCCCTCATTTTGTCCTATTTCAATCCTATCGCTCTCATGAGTGCTGTTTCCTGCAAAAACTTCCGTTATTTAACCCGAGGCAAGTCTAATTCTGCATCTCAAGTAAGAGATTCAGGATTCTATTAAATGGTATTAGTTTGCTTTGTTTTGCTGGACTGCTATTATGTAGGTATTTTCAAATTACACTAGGGATGCCTCAACGATACAAGCCAAGCATCCTTTCTAACGTGGCTCTGTATTGCAGCAGATTTGTGCCATTATTGTTCCGTGGGATACAGTCTGCTTTGTCTTTGATGCAATGCCACCTCCTGTTTAGCACCATGCACAATGCAAGAGCTCTACGGGCAATAAGAGGGAGAACCAGAGCACTGTATTCATAGAATCATAGAATTAGTGAGGTTGGAAGGGACCTTTAAGATCATCAAGTCCAACTTAGGTATTCACCTAAGTGGAACACCACTCTGGCTAAGGACAGGAGGAAGATTAAAGGAAAGAGTAAGGCTGGCATTCTTGTTTTTTGAAACTTTGGTAGCACAACTGGAGAGAATATAAATGGTTCACTGGGACCATCTATGAACAGAGCTGATTAAATCTGTGAGAATGTCACTATGTTACAGCTTGATATTTTTTTTTTTCTAATTCTCTGGTACCTCTCTGGTCATTCAGGTTCTACCTTATTTTGATAACTCCAAATTTTATTAAAACTGCGTACTAAGAGAAGGACACACTACACTATAGATTACTGTTATAAAACTTGCAGCATTTATGAATAAGTGTCAAACAGAACCCTGAAACGAACCAGAAGTTAAAAGAATACTAGTATCACGCACTAAGAGTTGCAACACTAGTAAACGTCATTAAAAATCCTAAGAAAACAAATTACATATGAACATCATCTGAAGATCGGCTGTCATGAGGTAGAAATTAAGCTGTTATGAAAAGCAGGCAGTAACACAGAACGGACACATCAGCCACGAAGATGATCCGAGGGCTGGAGCACCTCTCCTAGGAAGACAGGCTGAGAGAGTCAGGGTTGTTCAGCCTGGAGAAGAGAAGGCTTCAGGGAGACCTTATTGCAGCCTTCCAGTACCTAAAGGGGGCCTACAGGAAAGACGGGGAGGGACTTTTTACAAGGGCATGTAGTGATAGGATGAGGGGAATGGTTTTAAACTGCAGGAGGATAGATTTATATTAGATATCAGGAAGAAATTTTTCACTATGAGTTTGGTGAGACACTGGCACAGGTTGCCCAGAGAAATTGTGGAGGCCCCATCCCTGGAGGTGTTCAAGGCCAGGCTGGATGGGGCTTTGAGCAACCTGGTCTAGTGGGAGGTGTCCCTGCCCATGGCAGGGGGGTTGGAACTCAATGATCTTTAAGGTCCCATCCAACCCAAACCATTCTACGATTCTATGAAAATGTACTAGTAAAATATATATAGACACCAGTCTGATTACTAAGAAATTTCTATGTGACAAAAGATCTGCTTAGTTTTCGTCACCTGTTCCACAAATGAATAAAAACCGCAAGTATTTCCTTTTATGGAGAAAGAACTCCAGCAACAATACAGGTTTTGAACACATTTACAGAAAATCAGATAAGAGATGGTACTGTTCTTCACAAATCCTTTAAGGTAACTACCAGAAATGTCTCACTAAAACTAGTCTGCTGTCATATCAACATTAAAAAACTTTGAAAGATTAGAAAATCATTTGACTAAAATAAATGGGCTATAAAATGAAAGGGTATCACAGCAGAACATGCAAACCAAATTTCAAAAAGCTACGCGCAACAGACGTTACTTGTAAGTAGCTTTTTCATCTCGATCACCAAATGTTCTTCAAAAAAATTTAAGCACTGCTTTGCTTTTATAATCCGCTGCTGTTTTTTTAGTTGCTGTTTCTTAATCTGTTGATCAAAATCCATTTTGAAGAATACTTTAATCTCACATCAGGTAACGACATTTCTATTTTCCTACCTTTTCCCCTGCTTTGCCACAAAGCAAGCACAAGTACACATGCCTGGATTTTGCATATTTTCAAAAGGTACAGGGATTGTATTAAATATGCTTTCAGAATGAGAATACGTACAAGTATCCAAAGGGACAGTACTTGTCACATACAATGGGTTTGCACTTCTTAGGTCGCGGTCGGCACTGACAGATCTCACAGTTGTGGACGTCAGTCTGGAAGCCGAAGGAACAGTCCAAGGAACAGCCCGAAATGAGGCCGGTGCACAGCTCCTCCCCTGCGAAGGACACATGCAGGTTATCACAATGTGAAAACTGTTAATACCAAACAAATGCATCTTTAGCAGACTAAACCTTCCGTTCCCTTTAACTTCGTAACTTTTTAAATACCGGTAATCCTTACCTTTGGACTGTCCTAATTCTAAAATATTGGACAGAATTCTCCACTAATGACCCAAACCATATGAGCAGACACTACAGGATGTCTTCAGCTCCAGTCAAGAACTTGGGGAGTACCACCTGGTATCCTAAACTAACATGATTTTGTGAACAGATGCACAGCCAAAGTAGTCCAATGTCCATGACTCTGTTGGCCTTTAATGAAACATTTAAAATCATATATACTTTCAACATATTATATGGGTTTAGTAGGTTTCTGTTCAATATAGAGCATCTTTATTTCTCCTCTATTTATTTTAAATAGGACTGAAAGGCTGGAATATATTAACAACTTTTATTCCTTATGCTGTTTGCAGTCAACTGTGTGGTGATGAAGACCTGCTTTTTAAAAACACAACTGTAGTACCCTAAGATGTGATTTAAGCTTAGAGATGCTAAACTAAAAGACCCGTCTCTTGAAGTCCACCACCATGTTTTATCAGCCTCTTATGGCATAAGGGAGATGCTGGACTATCAGCATCTCAATTTCTCCACTACAGATAAATAATGGTCATTATATTGACTCTCACTGGGATTTAACATTTTGAGAATGATCAGTTTTTGATCTTCTTGAAAGAAGTGCCAGAAAGACCACTCAACATATTTTGGGATACAAAATTCATTTATTGGCTGCAGAGGTGAGAGGAGACAGAAAATGATTTTTGTTACACTAGGGATGCAAAACATTATTATAGCCAAAATAGAAAAAGAGGGAAATATAATTGAGATTCTATCCAAAGGGCCAACTTTCAGAGTGATATTTAAAGGATGGCTGATATCCAGTTGAAACATCCACACTACTACAAAGTGCTGGTTATAGAGAGGGCAGCTGCAGAGCACTCCTCCAGATGTGCTCCTCATTCGGGCTCTGAAGACCACTTTCCCTTAGGGGTAGGAACATTTAGGGACAGGGTTTTGCCAAAGAGGAGATCGGTACCTTGACTTATTCTGTTCCTTACACAACTTCTGTGGGTCTGAGACGCAAAGATAATCTTCACATCTCTAACACGGTAATATACCGAAGGCAGACCACAGAAAGAATGTTTGCTTTACTTAAATGCTTTTCTTCTGGTTTTGTAATGTTGCATTTAAGACTGCAAAATATAGACTTAACCAGATGTGGCTAAGCTAAGTGTTTCCTTACCCATTCTACCAGGTTAATGCTCATTTGGTAAAGAAGGCATGTTGCTTAGTACCTCAGAGTGAGACCGAAGCCTCAGAGAAAACTGGCAAATCCACTGCCTACTTCTGCGGTGGAACTTGGGCGTACAAGCGCAATGCAACATAAGAGCCTTATTATCCCAAAAAACAGTTCTCAGTTTAAGTAGGATGAAGATCATCAGGTTCGTGGCTCCCACCTCTCCACTTTTAAGGGAATTTGGTCTCTGATGCAAAAAGGGTGCACGGTTTTTTTTTGGTCACAGAATACAGAAAAAGAAATGCCAGATTCTTTCACAACCACTCTAGAGGTTGTCTTTGTCAGCAGAGTTGCAATGCCCCAAGATTTAAGCATTTACTCTCAGCCAGATCTAACCTTTGCACAGCAGTGGTAACCCTTATCTCAGGTTCTTGCTTCACTCAGAAACACATATACAAAGATGTTCATGAAGTCTTATGTGTTTTTGTAGGATAGAGTTCAGGCTGATCTATCAAGAATACTAGATCTTTTTAATACGTAGCCACTAATGTTGATTTAAAAACATTGTAACGCAGAGGAAACTCTGATGCTCTTCTCTGGTACATTGTGATGTACATACAACACACAGAAAAAGACTTTCTTTGAAGCAAGTTAAAAAAAATGGGAATTTGTCCTTAATTTATGAGCTTTTAGACTAGGATGTTTGTACACAATTATTCCCTGACAACATGTAGTGATAGTAAAATTAAACTTTCCATTACGTGTGACTTTATAAGCTAGTCATAACTCTTAAAGTTAGACTTGAACTTTATAAAGAATGTACAGAAAAGTACACCTACACTGGAATATCTCAAAAAAGATTAAAGTTCAGTTATGACATTTGATATGGTATAAGTTGTGATATCTCCTGCTGATGCTCAGAACTGATCAGTGAATAGTCCCAGGCTGGATCGATTAGAACCATTCATTTTCTGAAGCGTACTTTGTCACAGAGATGAAGTGGCTGTTCATAAACATCAGGCTCATGGAAGACAGACCAAGGAACAAGAAGGTACAAATGCAAAGGCATGGGAGAAATGAATAGGCACCTTAAAAACTGAAAGAAAGAGCTGAAAATAAAAATAAATCTAAAAAAATAAAAATGAAAACAACCAGAACATTTTTTTTTCAGTTGGCATATTTCTTTATCTTATTTCTCTCCAGATTATGTATTAAGGAGAGCTGTCAAAGCGCAAAACCCAGGTTTGAGTATGAAGTTATAGAAGACAACAAAATAATGATTCCTCAGAATCCCACAGCGAAATATGTTTTTGTTTTCCGTCTTCTCTTCTGCTTTCATTTGGTTGGTGAAACTGCTTTTCAGAGATGCAAAACAAGTTTGTTATGTGCGATGTTAACATACATTATTAAAAGGGTCAAGGTGTCTCGGATAGTGCTACACAAGCAGGAAGACAGTGTCTTATCCCAAGTAGCTTATGGTGTTAAATATACTTAAAATTCAAAAAGCCAGCTGACGTACTAACCAGAAGATCCAGTCTCAAGGCAGTACTTTCCTTGCTTAATTCTTTACACAGTGAGTTATCCTCAAAAGAATTTTCACTTTCTATGTGGCCAAGAAAGAAAAGCTCTTCAGAGCCTTGGGGTGGATGACTGACTAAACACCACCGCCGCTCAGGAACGGACACTGAAGAACATACAAAATACCATCAAAATTCCGTCAAGCGTAGAGGGAAAACGTTCTGAAACAGATCACTGTTCACATCTGAACTTACTAGTGTTATGTCAATGCTATATGAGGAAATCAGAATACTCTCCACAGACCTTTGCTGACAGACTTTCTAATAAGATGCTAAAAATGATGTTGTCTGAGAATCATAGAATCACAGAATACTGGGTTGGAAGGGACCTCAGGGATCATCTTGCCCAACCTTTTTTGGCAAAAGCATGGTCTAGACAAGACGGCCCAACACCCTGCCCAGCTGAATCTTAAGTGTACAGTGTTGGGGAATCCACCACTCCCCTGGGGAGATTATTCCAATGGCTGATAGTTCTCGTTGTGGAAAATTTTCCTCTTGTGTCCAGCCAGAATCTCCCCAAGAGTAACTTGTACCCATTATCCCTTGTCTTTTTCCATGTGACTCCTTGTAAAAAGGAAGTCTCTATCTTCTTTGTAGCCAATCTTTAAATACTGGAATGTGATGATAAGGTCTCTCCTAAGCCTTCTTTTCTCAAGGCTGAACAAACCCAGTTCTCTCAGCCTTTCCTCATATGGCAGGCTTCCCAGTCCTTTGATCATCTTTGTGGCCCTTCTCTGGACCCTCTCCAGCCTGTCCACATCTTTTTTACACAGTAGAGAGCAAAACTGAACATGGTATTCCAGGTGTGGCCTGACAAGCTCTGAATAGAGTGGGATAATGACTTCTTTATTTCTGTTGGTGATGCCCTTGTTGATGCAACCCAGCATCCCGTTGGCTTGCTTTGCTGCAGCAGCACACTGTTCACTCATATTGAGCTTGTTGTCCACCAGGACCCCTGGGTCCCTTCCCACAGAGCTGCTCCCCAGCCAGGTAGAGCAGTTTCTCCAGGAAAAGGTTGTGGGGAACTGTGTCAAAAGCCTTGGAGAAATCTAGATAGACAATGTCCACCTCTCACCCTTCTCAACCGAGCAGGTTACTTTGTCTTAGAAGGCACTCAAGTTTGTCAAGTACGATTTGCCCTTGGTGAATCCGTGCTGGCTTTTCCCAATCACGTGCTTCATTTGACTTGTGATAGCCCCCAGGAGGATTTGTCCCATAACTTTCCCAGAGATTGAAGACTAATGGACCCATAATTTCCTGGATCCTCCTTTAAGCCTTTCTTGTAGATGGGGGACGAACATTAGCCTTCTTCCAGTCCTCTGGGCTATCCCCTGATCTCCACAACTTCTCAAAGTATATGGAGAGTGGCATTGCAACGACATCAGCCAGCTCCCTCAACACCCTTGGGTGGATATGGTCAGGGCCCATCAATTTGTAGTGGTCAAGCTCCTGTAATAGTTCACAAACCAATTCTTCCCCACTGGTGGTGGGTCTGTGTTTGTGTCAACCTGAATTTTTGCTCCCAAGGCCTGGGGCCCAACAGTGCTGGTAAAGACAGAGGTGAAGAAAGCGTTGAGAACCTCTGCCTTTTCAGCATTGTTGGTGGCTAATTCACCTCTTCTGTTTAATAGCAGGCCAATATTTTTCTTCTGTTTCTGCTTGTTGTTTATGTATCTGAAGAACCCTTTCTTGTAGTTTTTGACATTTCTAGCCAGTTTCAATTGAAGCTGAGCTTTTGCTTCTTTAACTGTATCTCTGCACCCCCTGGCAATGCCCTTGTAGTTCTCAACAGGTTTTTGTCCACTTTTCCATCTCTGGTATGCTTTCCTTTTGTTTCTGAAAAGACTCAGAAGCTCGCAGTTAAGCCAAGGGGGTCTCTTGCTCTGCCTACTTCCCTTACCTTTTTAAAAGGGGATGAACTGGTTTTGTGCTTCCAAGAGAGCGTTCTTGAAAAACTCCCAGCACTTGGTTCCTCCTTCGTGCTCCATGAATCCCTCTACAGAATCCCTCCCAGCCGAGCTCTGAGTGAGCTGAAGTTTGCTCTTTTAAAATCTAAAATCTTTGTCTTCGTAGTAACCTTCACTCCTGCTCAGCAGGATCCCAGACTCCACAATACTGTGATCACTGCAGCCAAGGCTATCACTAACCGAGATATTACAAAGCAGGTTTTCTTGGTTTGGGAGTAGCAAGTCCAGCAGTGCCTCCTTCCTGGTTGGCACATCTAACATTTGTATGAGGAAGCAGTCATCTATGCATTTCAGGAACTTGATGGATGACATGTGAGCTGTTGCATTGTTCTTCCAACAAATGTCTGGGTAGTTGAAGTCACCCATAAGAACCAGGTTCTGTTGACCCGAAGCTTGCTTAAGTGACCCAACATATTGCTTTGTTGGCCTTTTTGTTTCGGTTTGGAGGTCAGTAGCAGATGCCTACTGTAACATCCCCCTTGGAGACGACCCCTCTGATCTTGACCCAGAGGCATTTGATAGGGCTTCCACAATTCCCATAGTTGACTTCTATACATTCAAGGCTCTCCTTAACATAGAGTGTGTCTCCTCCTCCTCCTCCTCTTCCCTGCCTGTCTTTATGAAACAGCCCATAGCCATCCATTGCTATCCTCCAGTCCAATCCACCATGTTTCAGTGATTCCAATGCTATCATAACTTTCTGACTGGGCACGGAGCTCCAGTTCCTCCTGTTTGGACCCCAGGCTGCATGGTATACATACACTTGAGGTGGTTGGTCTTCTGGTTCTTATCTTGAGAGGCAGGTAAGAAACATTTGCAGCTGTGCTGGTTGGCTTGGATTATTCCCCTGTTGGTTGCAGTGGTGTGAGCATGGCCCCTTTGGACCTCACGCCCCGAGTCCTTCAGTTGAAAGCCTGCCTCATGGATTTGGCCAGCCTACTGTCAAAGATTCCCTTGCCTCTTCTAGACAGGCGGATCCCATCCTGCCCTAACAGGCTATAGTTGTCGAAGAATGTCCCGTTGTCATGAAAGCCAAAACCCTCAAAACAGCACCAGCCATGAAGCCAGAAGTTGATTTGCATTATACATCTATTTCTGGCTGCAGCCATTCTTCTAACTGGTAAAATGGAAGAAAAGATAACTTGGGCACCAATACTTTTCGCTTGCACCCCCAGGGCTTTGTAGTCTTCCTCGATTCTGCCCAGGTTCTGGCTTATGGTGTCATTCGTGCCGACGTGAAAGGGTACCAATGGATAGCAGTCTGTGCTCTTGACAAGTTGTGGCACCCTCTCGGCAACATCTCAGACCTTAGCTCCTGGAAGGCAGCAGACCTCTTGTGACGCCCTGTCAGGGCAACAGATGGGCTCCTCAGTGCCCTTTAACAGAGTTACCCACTACGAGCGCTCATCATTTCCTTTTACGATAGCCACCGTGTGCTGCTGGTACAGTAATTATTAACATGTTATCCTACTTTAGTTTCTGATAGCATGACATTACAAGCTGTGGAGATAGCTTTTAAGGAGTTTTTGAAAAACGTTCTGTATGAAGAAATTTAGTGTCGTGAAAACCAGAAAGTGAATTCTGGTCCACTTTCTGACTTCACATCTAACCATCTAAATTTCTCCTACCGAAACATTATTAAACACATGACAATTACAGGCAGTCTCAAACTGAGGTACCATCTGGTACACATACACAGTTTATGTCTGCTGCACAAGCCTGTTGAAAACCCTAGGGTTTTTTTATTTTTTTCAGAAAGCAAAGTGAACCATCAATTTAACAAAGCAGAATGTAGCTCTTGGAGAAAAAAAAAATTAAAAAAGAAAAAAAGATTGCAAACCTAAAGATTCAATATTTCCATAGCCTTAGCTATAGCTTTAAATTCATCATTAATAAAATATTCACACATTTGTTATGAAAGGATAAGAAAAAACACATTTTCTGCTAAGGTTTTGCATTTCAAGTGACAAACACTGCAGAATAAAGAGAACTAGTTCATGAAAGTCAACTGCAATGAACTGAGGACATTTATTCCAGCAAAATGTTAGGAGGTTATTTGTGTGGGGGCTTTTTCTACCTCTGCTTAGGTAAATTTCATCAGGAACCTGAATCCAAAATCATGGAATGTATTTGCAGAGAAGAGATCCAGCCCTAACTGGGCTAATAACTGCTTCAAAAGTGTATCGGGTTAATCAGACAGTCTGAAAGGAGAGGACAGGAAACATTTTAAAAGCTAACGCAGGAGGGAAACTACCTTTCAGAGTTTGAGGGATCTGCATTACGCACCTGCACGTCACTGCAGTCCTAACAGAATAGCATCAAACTTCTGATCACATAGTATAAGTCATCTTTATTTCTCTGACTGATTAGTTACCATGACATCACCCAGGGAACTAAACTAATGGTTAGATAGGAGTTAGAAGACCAAAACAGAAACAAAATGATGAATGGGAAACCAGTTAAAGGGAAGACACCTCTCATTGTGCCGCTTAGGGAAATATCTGGCTGGAGGGTAGAGTTCTTCTACATGAGTAGCAGAAATATGTTCATTAATTTTTCACATGAAACATGCAATGTCAACGAGGTAATGTCAATACAGAAACCAATCCTTCTACACAAGGTAACAGGAGGGCTTAGGGGGATAAAATAATAACAGTGAAGTGAAATGTAATACTGAAAATGTATAAAGTCATGCAGTCCATAGGGAATAAACAAGAACCTGCGCTACAAGCGGAGAGTTCAGGTGCAGGATATTGGTTGATCTCAGAATGATACTGACGCGATATGACTTTAGAAAAAGATGAATGCGTTCCTGAACATCTCAGGCTAATAGAACTGTATTTTTACCACAGATACTTAGCTTTTTAATGTGAGGACAGGCATTAGCTGAAATGCGACATAAAATTCTGGAAGATTTTCAACTGAATAAAATACAGCAGAAGGCTGGGACAATAATCACAGAAAGGCTGTTTGTCCTCAACTAACGACATTATCAAAACAGCCTCCTGCTAGGAAGGAATACTCAACTTGCAGACAAACGTGCACCGAATACTGAGAGCGGTGAATCCAGCCCATACAACAAGACCACACAGTTTTCTTTTCCATGTGCAACCACGACCGCAAAAGCAGCGGCAAAGTCAGTTACCACATCCACATTTCCAGTCACAGTCTTCACTGGACCTCGCTACACTGGCAAAAGCTCGTGCTTATAGACTTTGACCCCTCTAAACGCTGTAGTTCTAGCAAATGCTTCGTTCTGTAGTTTGCAACAATTTAACACGTTACACGCTGAGCTGGATATGGGAATTTCTAATTAGTGGATTCATTTGGATCAATTTAATAAGATGCTGTTGGAAAAAAAACCAAAACACCACCCTAAGTAGAAAGGGAAAGAACAGTTGAAGATGGTCTTCCAAAAAAACATTTGTGAATTACTAATGAACAAATATTAGCACCAAGGTTTTTAAGCCTGGTCATCATCGCCAATAAACTTCTTCTTTGTCCCCCTTTCTTCACCCACTCACAAAGTTTCATGCACACAGATGATAACAAAACAAAAACTAGAGTTTCACAAGAGCACGATGCTGCTTAAGGGGAATCTGTTTGGGATATGGGGGATGGGACAACACTCTCTGAAGAAGAAAGTCTTAAGAAGAGACGATGACCAAGATATGGTGAGGCTCTACACAGCACGCTGCACGCAAAACATCTGGTGTTTCAAAAAGCTCTTCCACTAAGTATCTTATTCTCAACACTAACATCAACTTGTTCTAAAAGGTTGTCGGACCACTGTAAGACCGAGTCATTGGCTGCTAAAGGAAGGAAAGATATGTACAAAAATCAGCATGTAAGAGCAGTTGACGTATCAACGTGCCCTAATATAGTCCAGGTCCCACCCTGCAAACAAGACAACACCAAAATGCTGTCCCAGGATATGCGATGTCAGCAATCTTTGCATTCGTGAGGATTCACTCAGCAGTCAGTTATTTCAGATACAACGCAACCTCTCCTTCTCAGGTACCGTATCTCAGAGGCAATGTATCTCAAAAGGAATCACAATTCTTTGGCCTAAATTCAAACCATCGGATGCGTGATTTATTCCTGATTTCAGAGTGCTCACGTGCCCACCTTGCACGAGCCTATGAATATTTGAAGTGCTATAAAATTTTGCTCAAAAATCAAACTGAAAAGTAAACTAAAATAAATTCCACTAATTGCATGTTTATGTCTAAAAAGGGTCTTCTGTTTGAACTTTTAATAGCTTGATTGTAATTCCCACTAACGTATTTAAAAAAAGAATTCTCAATTTCCTTCTTCTAGCATATATATGGCATAGAAAAAA
The DNA here is from genome assembly GCA_008711295.1 of Anarhynchus alexandrinus. Classification (NCBI taxonomy): domain Eukaryota; kingdom Metazoa; phylum Chordata; class Aves; order Charadriiformes; family Charadriidae; genus Anarhynchus; species Anarhynchus alexandrinus. The sequence goes on along the minus strand of VUYV01000359.1, from coordinate 346,834 downwards.
CCCTACGCTCTTAAACTGGGATATTTATTTTTCTCGAATTTATTATTTTACCTATGGACACATTGATAATTGCACTGTAAAGACCAAAAGCCATCTGAGTCTAAAACTTTTGAAAGTGCATTCTAGAGATGCATAGCCTGTTGAAATACCTCTCATTTTCAATCCTCTAATTCCCAGATAAAAAATAACTGCCAGAGAATTTAATAGCTACTTGACATGAATTATGTCAGTATTTCAACTTGGCTTAAGCTGGTGTCCATTTTTTTTTGAAAATTTGTAGCGTGGCTACACAAATCTAGCTACATACCTTTACCATCATTATTTTCGTGACGCTGAGGCTAGATCATATCAGGAGAACTGTTTCACAGTACCTTTATAATTAAGCACTCCTCAGCCGTCCTCTCGGTGTGGATTGCTACTGCTGGTTAATCTTCAGGGGTGGGGATCTGGGGAGGCAAATTTATGAAGGAGAAAACTAGGTTACTTATCAGTAACTGGAATTCTCTGAATATATTGCCTCCACAGATCCACACTAACCCTCCCTCCTTTTGTTAGAATTAACTCACGATTCACAATAGCTGGGCAAAAATGAAGGGACTGGGCACTGTGATGCTAGAAAACCCTGTTTAAAAAAATAATCTCATGAGTCCATTGAGGCAAATTACCCGCTTGGATACTTGCTCTAAACGACTCTAGGATTCACATACAACACACGACTTCATGAAAATGGATTTGCAGCAGTGATATCTCAAAGGTGGAATTATTAGAAAACGATCAAGCTTCCACAAACCTTCTAGCAGCACACTGGGTTGTTTTTTTCCCCACAGGTCAAGTGAAGTGAAGGTCTTATCTGCTTCTATTGAGTTAGATATATTGTAAACATTACTAAAACCAATGTATTGTTGTAATCTTCAGAGATCCCCGCCAAAGACTTTTATTCTAGTGAGAAGACAGATAGTGCTCATTTGGCATGAGTAGTTCATGATAATTTCAGCCTCTTCAGGGAGCACTTCCACTATCTTCCACATGTGTACTTAGAGTTAATATTTCTAAACTACTCAGAATATGTACTTTTTTTGATCTAAGCCCTAAATTCTTAAGAAACACGCTTCATGCCCAATTTTCCATGGCTGTATTTCACTAACTGAGGTCTAATGTATAATAGCTATTCCCTTTCACATCACTGCAGAAGGATAATAAAACATCCTTTTTCTGCCAGCTCTACAAAACTATTAAAAAAAAATCCAAGATGAGCTCTCCTTGCACTAAGGGAGCCTATCTGGACTGTCTGTTTTTATAATTTTTTTTTTCCCCATCGAATTTGTTGCTAAATCAAGGTAACAATGGGAGATAATTGTAACTAAAATAGAAATGTGTTACCTAATTTATATTTTACTTTACTATTTCTAGGAAGTTTGCATTGTCTGAAGAGTACATTTTGCATGATTAGTGTGGAATTATTCGTCCCACCTTAGTATGGTCTCATAATAAACATAAAATATGTTTATTTAAATAGACAAAATTAACACTGGGGGAGTTTTGAAGTGTTCAGAACACATCTCTGAGTACAAACTATTTACAGGAATAAAGGAATGAAATATCCAAATTTTGGCTAGGAAGAGTGAAAGGTTAGGAAAACCCATCCCAAATTCTAACTGCTGCTGATTTAACACAGAAAAAAGTAGTTGAGGTGTATTCTCCCACTGTAGTCCCTGCAAAGTTTTTCTTAGGCTTTTTCCCGTTGCCACTCCATACGCTTTTTCAGAGCCTTAATCACTGCTGTTTATAGACAGCCGATAGGTGCACCTACCTAACTGTTCTCAAACCTTCCAATCCCACCGCTGAACACATACACAACGAAGTCCCACGTTGCCAAACCCAAATTCTACTTTGGGATTGCACTCCGCTTCGTCGGCTATCAATGGTGATGGTTTGGCTTGCCAGAATGTTGACGCCCGCGCTGCGTGTGTCTGCTAGCACAGAGTGACCGATAGTACCTCCTTTTTAACTCCATAGTAGAATACATTTTCTTCTCATTTAAGGCAAAGGTATCAACACTCTTCCAAAAAAATATTTCTGTAACAATATAGAGTGTGTTTGGGGGAAAGGGGTGGCTTAATGTCTAGAGAACTGTGCAAACACATAATACGCCCAGATTTCTGATTTTGGAATAGTGACTTCATGGTTTGCTTTGACAGACAAAAGAGTGCACAACCCGAAGCGGATGATGATGCACTATGATGTGCAGGGAAAACAGCTCGTCTCAGCCTCTACAGTTGCATCTCTCCATAAGCAGTCCGGAATGAAAGAAACTGCACGACAGTTGCAGCTTGTAAGTGCAAAGGTAAGCCTTCCAAATGAAGCAAACAATTTTAAAATTTGACAGCAATGCTCTAATTTCATTCAATTTTAGTAAGATTTGAAAGGTTAAAAAATACTAAAGTCATACATGCTCACAGTTATACCCTGAGCAGTACTTCAACATTCAGTTCATTTGGGGTAAAACGCTATAGGTTAAGTTGCAGGAGAGATTTTTAAAGGCTTTTTCTTTCTCATGAGTATAATACAGGGAATAGACAAGGCCAGAAACAGAATCAAATGCTGGCCCTCGCTGCAGAGTCTCACTGAAGAATGATTTCGTGTCCAGCAGCAACTATCAGATTCTACACCCCCCGTTACCACAGTCACAGCAGGCTTTACTCAGCGTCGCCTTAGGAGCAACGGGAGTCCTGCCTCACAACGATCCATCGCTGCTCTTGTTTCAGTCCCCTAAGTTTTCCCTGTGAAAGGGAACACAATAGGAATTGCTGCACCCTAACAAGTAACTATTTTTTGCTTATTTACTTTTTTCTATTTGTGTCTTGTCCTTGTATCACCTTACCTTTTTTTTGTTCTTTAGTAATGCATTTAATGTTTTTTCTACTGTCTCAGTTTTATTCTTGGTATTTTGCAGAGGTTCTTCCTATATCCTGGATTACACTTTTTTTCCCTGCCTATGGCAGGGGGGTTGGAACTCGATGATCTTCAAGGTCCTTTCCAACCTAAACCATTCTATGATTCTATGATTCCTTTTATTCTCATGTAGTGCTGTTTTGGCTTCTATACGCTCCCGGGTGAGTATGATCATTCCTTCTCCCTCACCATTTGTGATTCCATCTCTACTCACTGGAACTTTCTCCCAATATCTATCTGTGCTCACTCTTTGCTCAGTGGTAGTTTCTTCCTTTCTTCTCTTACAACTGTGGTCCGCCTCTGCTTTTTGGTGGTGTGTTTTTTTGTTTGTTTGTTTCGTTTTTTTACTTATTTTATTTTACTGTACAGCATGTATGTTTTCAGTGCATGTTGTTACAGGATATTTTTGCGTTCACTGCAAAAAACAGGAAGAAGGATAAAGGACAAAGTAAACTACTTGTATTAAAATCGTATTCTAAAAATGTTATGATTTGCTTCTTCCTTCCTTCTCATTCTGTAGTTGACTTGAGTCAAGCTGGATAAACTTGAAACTAAATTACAATAAAGCACCAGACAAGTTTCGTGATATCGTACTTAGAAAATTATTTCTAACAAACCTGCTGTGCTGATTTCTGGATAGAGGAATGTAAATGAAGGTAACAATGAGGAACAATTTACAGCTTTACTCTATGTTCTTCTACTTTGTCATCTTGCTTTTATTTTGGCTGAAATAGATTGATGTATAATGAATCTCAGCAGAGATATTAGAAAAAATAGCAAAAAACGGAAACTTTATTGGAAAGAGATTAGTAGAATTACGATATGATGACTTCAAATGGTAATGGGGGCACGTGGGCCTCCCTTACTCAGGCACTTTGAATGTGGGTGCAGTATAAAGATAGTGATGTTCCCAAAAGTCCACATGAGTCTACGCGAGCTAAAGATAATACACACTCTCCCATTCTTAGAGAGCCAAGATGCAACTAAACTGGTTTGGACGTGAAAGTACGTAGGATCTCAAAATGCAGAGGACTAGCGCAGTGCGTTTTCAGCATATTTGACCTAAAACTCCTTTCTTTTCAGTGCTCGCACACTCATTTGTCCAGAGCCTTGCAAACGAGAGACATTACTTGGCAGAAAAATTCTATTTCTGTCATTTTGACTGATAACCACCAAGTGATGAAGACTTCCAGGCTGTTATTTTTCTTCACTTCTTTAGAAAATAGAGGTTTCCTCTCTCTGAATGACTGAGGAGATTTTTAAGCAATCTACAATTCAAGTTATTTAACCGAAAAAAAGATGACAGACAAATGATACTATTAAGTTTGCTCCAGAGAGTTTGCTACTGCAATATGAAAATAATTTCAAGCAAATCTGGCAAGTGAAAAATTCCCATGAATAGATAGATTCTTAAGCACTATTTAATCAGAAACATTCCAAGCACGAACGGAGACTTCCTGAGATGTGGTACGTGCACACGTGCAATCTGGTAATCTAGGACAAAAGAAATGATCCTTTGGAGCGATGGGTCTCCTGTGCACCAAACTGGAGGAAAGGACTGCCTGCATAGGCACAGATGATGAAATTTGCCGAGTCTGTTCATCTTCTTCTTTGTGTCAAACTCCCCAATCAATTTAACAACAATAAAAAAAAACAGAAGGAAAATCAAGTTACAGTGTTAAAAGCAGAACTTAACATTTCTAATTTTGTCCTTCGGAAGAACTAAGTAAGGCGTGTATGCGACAGCTTGGATGCAATCTATGGAAGGTCACCCTTGCCACGAACACAGCTTGTAATCAAAGGTATTATTTCTGCATTACCATAATGGCATTATCGCTTGCCATGTATTTGTATACTTGTTATTAAGATGTCCTGTCCTTTACCCTATGGAAATCAAAAATGCACTTTTCCCCGGAAAAAAAAAAGTTTAAAAAGCCACGACAAACCCTTTTCTTGCCCGTTAAGCAAAATAGCAATCCACTCCTAAAACTCTTTAGTTTGTACCATTTAAGAATTTTATTTTGATCATTTTTACTGGGGACCCCTAAAATAGCCACATTGGTTGAGAAAGGGGCTGAGAACGGGCGGACTGAAATCAAAAGAAGAACAGAGTAATGCTTTAGTTGTGAAAGCCTCAGAGGCTACAAGGAAGCTGCAGAGCTACAATAAAATTCCAAAGAGAGTTTAAACCCGCTCCTAGGGCTGGGCCGGCAGCCAGAGTGATGCATCCCGCAGCTGAGACCGGTACTCCACAGGTGCCCTTTGTTGGGCAATTCCAACAACCAACCTGACCTTGCTTTATATTTCATCCGTGAAGGTTGAATTCTTAAGGAAACACATAGAGAAAATACATTTTTGCCGCTTCACTGACACACGCAAAGTTCTCACAAGGCACAATGATTCTCCTTGGGGAAGAAATAGCTGTTAAAACCTGCATAAATCCTAACTAAAGTATTATACATATATAATATAAATATGAGAATATGTTATAGAAATAAAATTATATATGGATACGTTTGTATATATACAAACACCCTCCCACACGCACCCCGGCATATAATTTTCAAACATTTATCCTCAAATCCTAAGTTTTGAGGAAAAAAAGCTAAGTTGAAAATAGGCCGTCTAGCAATAGGAGTTTTTGAAGTGCACAAACCTGGATGCTCTTAAGCTCTTTACATACGCAGAGGAAAATGAAATGTGGAAGTCTCATCAGACTTCTCAAAGTCTGAATGAATATTAAGTTCCAAATTATTACCTTTTCTACCTAGTTGTTAATTTTTACCCAAAGTCAGACATTTTATGTTTTCCTCCAAACACATTTTAAGCAAGCAAACGAGCAGCGTCAGAAATCAGGAACCTACCCTTAAAAGATGAACAGCTATAAAGCCCATGCAGACCAACACAACGTATAATCAACATTATGAATGGAAAAAACAGCATACTAGTGTTTTCACATACGGCTTAATATAAAAGGCACAAGGCACTGTATTTTTGCATACTCACTAGTTTTGCACTGACAAATGCGGCAACCATTTTGGTCCAGTTTGAAGCTATAGATACAGTCTTTTTCAGTCAAAGTGCAGTTCACCAAAATCTCACAAGTGGGTGGACCTATTGTGATGTATGTTGGTTCTGAAGGTAAGAAAAAAAATAAAATTAATACATTTGAGATTACTCGAGTATTTAATTAAGTTCACAAAAAGGCATATAGGATGCAATAGAAGAGAAATATTTTTAATTAAATTTTGCTTCTGATTAATGAACATTCTTGGTACTTCTGAATCAATTAAAGAAACAGACTTTGGTTTTGAAGTGACGTACACTCATTACAAAAAGTATAAAGCTGCATAACAGTTTTGAAACATTGAAACAGGAAAAAATACTACATTTTTTGTTCACTATGAAATCAGCTTTCCTGCATATGCAGTTTAAAACCGAATATAAAATACTTGTTTTGCCCACTTTTCTCCAAAAGTATTTCATCAAAACTTCATGCAATTTTTTTTACTTTATTAACTGAACAGAGCTTTCTCCAAAGCTCAGTGGATTGATACTACCAAGCTGCAAATCAAAGCATGTGACTCAGTAGACCAAATCTTTCTCTGTGTGAATAAGACCACTCCTACTGAAATTTAAAGCAGAAGAGACTCTGAATACCAAAAGCAAATGTAAGATAGACTGTGTGTGAAAGATCTCTGGAAACCACTTAAGACGTCTATTCATCGAAGACATCACTTCTTATAGTACCAGATTATGCTTTTTGAAGTTGAGGACATTGTTGCCAATTATTAGGTATTTATGAACCGTATAAGACTTACTTTTGGAAACCATTTAAATACATCCGAGTATGAAATTTGCTTTAATGCATATCGCAGTCAGAAACATTAATGCGTTTTAGTATACAAAGTTGTTAGAATAAACTATCCAAAGAGTTATGAAAGAAACGTGGAACCTCAACACTACCATAGAATCATAGAATCATAGAATGGTTTAGGTTGGAAAGGACCTTGAAGATCATCGAGTTCCAACCCCCCTGCCATAGGCAGGGACACCTCCCACTAGACCAGGTTGCCCAAGGCCACGTCCAGCCTGGCCTTGAACACCTCCAGGGATGGGGACTCAACAACCTCTCTGGGCAACCTGTTCCAGTGCCTCACCACCCTCAAAGTGAAAAACTTCTTCCTAATGTTCAATCTAAACCTGCCCTCTTCCAGTTTGAAGCCATTCCCCCTTGTCCTGTCACTACATGCCCTAGTAAAAAGTCCTTCCCCAGCTCTCCTGTAGGCCCCCTTTAGGTACTGGAAGGCCGCAATAAGATCTCCCCGGAGCCTTCTCTTCTCCAGGCTGAACAGCCCCAACTCCTTCAGCCTCTCCTCATAGGAGAGGTGCTCCAGCCCTCGGATCATCCTCGTGGCCCTCCTCTGGACACGCTCCAACAGGTCCATGTCCTTCTTATGTTGGGGACTCCAGAGCTGGACGCAGTACTCCAGGTGGGGTCTCACGAGAGTGGAGTAGAGGGGCAGAATCACCTCCCTCGCCCTGCTGGCCACACTTCTTTTGATGCAGCCCAGGATGCGGTTGGCCTTCTGGGCTGCGATCGCACATTGCTGGCTCATGTTGAGCTTCTCGTCGATCAGCACACCCAGGTCCTTCTCCTCAGTGCTGCTCTCCAGCCATTCCCCGCCCAACCTGTAATTGTGCTTGGGATTGCCCCGACCTAGATGTAAGACCTTGCATTTGGCCTTATTGAACTGCATGAGGTTGGCTTGGGCCCACCTCTCCAGCCTGTCCAGGTCCCTCTGGATGGCATCCCTCCCTTCCAGCGTGTCTACCTCGCCAAACAGCTTGGTATCATCGGCAAACTTGCTGAGGGTGCTCTCGACCCCACTGTCCATATCTCCTACAAAGATGTTGAACAGTACAGGTCCCAGCACCGACCCCTGAGGAACGCCACTTGTCACTGGTCTCCACTTGGACATCGAGCCGTTGACCGCAACTCTTTGAGTGCGACCGTCCAGCCATCATAAAACAGCATACAGAAGGAACGAATCACCTATCTTTTCCTGAATGACTTTTTGCTAATTTAGCCTATCTTACATTTTTCATAGAACTCACGCACTTAAGAACCATCAAATTTATAGTTATGAGCGTCAGTAACGTTATACTAAGCACTCAGAAAAACAAATTGCATGACTTTTAAAGAACTGTGAGCTTTCTTTTCACTGTTTCAGTTGTTTGAGTTTATCCTGTTCCTCCATCTCAAGAAACAAAAACTCAAAGGAAATGACATTTTTTTAAAAAATATATCAATATATGTATTGATAAATTGTGAAAATATGGAGAAACAGTATACTACCCATCAGGGTAACAAACCATAATGCCTTTTATACAGTATGCACATTTTTACGGACTGGAGGTGGCCACATCTTGCCATCTCTCATCCTCAAACCAAACACATTGAAAGGCAGATTTTGCCATCCTTATTTAAAGGCAACTAGTCTTTCCTCTCAGACTGAGGGCAAAATAATACTCAGCATTGATTAAGTTGTTAGAAGTAAACACTGTTAACCAAAATACGAGTTTCTGTGCCTATTGGCTCCATGTCCAGCAGGCAGCTTTTGCACCCATGCCTTCCAGTCGAGTGAAAATTATCCTATTACGAGAATGAGCTTTTGTGCTCTCATTGTCTTTCACAATTTTCAGCTTTCATAGCTTCTCCCCAGCCCTACTCTTCCCTTCACAACAGTTTATACAGCGGATGAACATTTTTAATCCTTTTTAAATTAGGTCAGCTAAGTACAGAGTTTGGAGGGAAAAAATACATGAAAGGCACTGCAGTGAAAGTCAGACNTCAGCTAAGTACAGAGTTTGGAGGGAAAAAATGAAAGGCACTGCAGTGAAAGTCAGATGACTTCAAATTTAACTCAGAGGTCACGGTTCAGATTCCTCACTTTTCCGAAAGTTTCAAAGTAACATTCAAATTCTGTTGCTTGTGTAATTTTTGTAGGAAAAGCAGCTGCACACGTTATAGGAATATAAACTACCACCACCATCTTTGTTCAAATACAAGCTGGAAATTTCTATAATGGCATCCATGTTTCTGTAGACCACTCAAATAGCTTCTAATGCAAATTAAAACTTTTTCAGATTTTTTACTAAGTGTTTAATACATATCAGTAGGTTGGAGGTCAAAGGAGAGATTTTATAAATTTCTACGAAATCTTCATTTCACAGCTCTGAGTTTGCACGCGTAGTATGGAAGAGTAACCATAATGAGCAATGTATTTTAGAATCCATGGATTCCCAAACTAGACTTCTTTGAATCTCAGTGAACTCTTCATATTTGTTTTCAAGTTAATTCAGTAAACGACCTGACTAAATCATATTCATGTCTAATATTGAACATTTGCAACTTCAACAAACCATCACTTTAGGAATCAAGAACATATTGATATATACTAATAATACAATATATTCCAGAAACTCCATTAATTAATCCCGTCTGTTTAGGACTCAGAATATATAAACTAGTTGTGCAAACAAACTGATTTCTTTGCATCTGGTGCCTATTCTGAAAACCTCCTTTCCTATCGCACTCCATTCTCTAACCAAAATACCCTAAACGTGCAAAAAAAACCAGAATACAAGAGTTACCCTGAGGCTACATTCAGGTTAGTGGTCAGCCAGCCCAAACCCTACACTTCAAATGACAGAAAAGCCACAGTAATGTTTATACTCACTGGTAGTTAAAACCACTACGAACTGCATGAATCATTAATGCTACCCAAAGCAAAGTTCAGACAGTAACACGAGCTGGAGAACCGAAGAAGACTGTAGCATCACCATCGGACTGCAGAACAGTTAGGTAAAATATGTAGTTAAAAAACCCACAAAAAAACTCGCCGAAAGGCAGGTCGGTATTCATTGATCCACTTCGGTGTAAACTAAACCTAGAGAGAAACAGGATTGTGTTTCACACCCGCCCCCATCACTGAAGTTCACCCCTCAAGATAGCTTCTCTTTAATCCCAGGTATAATTTGATATCTAGAGAAAAACCCAGCAGATATTTGTTATGTATTTTTCCTGGTGCCTTTTCAAACCTATACTTCTGTGTTTTGATGCTCTTGTGTCTTGGACACAGTGTCATGACAATTTTTAGCCCCTCTGATACATCCAGTAATGTTTCTTACAAGGGACAAAATTAAACTGTCATTATATTAATTAGAAAGGTTTTTGTTAGTCCTCTGCTCATGGTGTTTTATTATTCTGTTACCTCCCACTTTCGTGTCTGCTCTCAGCATCCTCAGGGTTTCCAGACAAGCTTACAAATCTGTTTTTTCTCCCTCTTGTCCCTAAAGGTAAGCCCTGAGATACAGTAATTTTATATGCATGCCTGCTTCTCAATGAGCTGCAAGTAGAGGACAAAAGAAATAATTTCATTCCCTACCCCCACATGTGCAAAAATGCAGCAGGGAGGGGGGGAAAAAAAAAAAAGAAAAAAGAAAAAAAGAAAATCAGCCCTTTTCACTTGGCTAGACAAGACTCAACAAATAAAGCCAGCTCTGCTCTGCCAGGCTTCTGGCTATTTGAATAGGCAAGCAGCAGCTAAGCTTGAAAAAGCATGTACCACGGCATGATCTGGGCCAGGCTTGCACTGCTGCTGCTCTTGGTAGAAACGGCAGAAGAATGATCCAGTGCACAACCACACAGACCAACGGGTGGGAAAGAAACGGGTGCTGTTTCTGCCTGTGTGCTCTACCAACAATAAAACTATACCGTAGAAAGAAAGAGAGGAGAAAATAAAGAGGATTGAAGAGAGTCTGGATGAAAACAATGGATTTTTTTTTAATAGAGCACAGATTTTGCTGATGTCAAGTGCTTCTGTATAAGGTTGAACGCAGATTTCTATTAGAACATCTTGATTCCGTATACTCTCTCTGTGCCTGATACTTTCTCTGCAGAATTTCAGCGCAGAGGATTATTAGTTTGCCTGCTGTGAGGTTGACAAAAATCTCTGAATTAATTTTTTTACACTTAAAAACAACTTCAAAAATTTTGAAATCCACAGTGGGTATTTCAGCCGCTGGTGGTCCGTCAGTCTGACTGGTCCACTGAAAAATACTGCGGTATGTGATCGAACCCCTCAACCTCATTCATCCCAGCTTGAAATCAAACTGTGCATTTACGGGGAAAGAAGGGAGGACGGTGACATCCAAATAACGCCTGGAGCTGGCTTTGCCCTTACAGAGCCTACATTAGCAGTACCAACACAAAAACTGGATGTCAGAAAAAAAAAAGAAGTTGTCAAGGTGGAATAAGACCGTATTTTCACTGATATTTTTCTACCCAGGATACTTTTGTAATACGAACAAAACCAATCCCCAGGCCACTCTTTTCTGCTATTTTCTGATTTTTGAGACATCCCACTCACCCTATGAGCGATGTGACACAGCTTGTATTACAAAGAGCAGACATTTTCTTCTGTTAAAAAAGTGAAATACTATGCATATATATAAACACACACACAAGAACACAGGATGGTCAACCTGCTCTAGTACTCTGCCACATACACAGATCTTGTACTTGGATGAGTACTGAGGTCTTAAGATAATGCTCAGCTGAAGTATCCAGAAATGGAGAGAACCTGCTGCACCCCTGTTTCAGTGAGACCAGGGGACAAACAGTTTCTTAGGATTAGAATTTTATAACAAACACAGTTTGATCAATTCAAGTTATCAAAAAGAATAGAAAAAAACCCCTAAAATTCACCGTTGATTGCTCAAGCCCTGGAAAACAAAACAAATCAAAACAAGCAAAAAAAATCAGAGCCAATTTATTGCAATCTTGTTGACTTCTACTGTTTATCTGAATGTTAAAAATGAACCGTTCAGTGACGATTTCATTTTTCCTGCTAACTTTGCAGACTTCCTTTACAAAATTATTTAGTTGATTTTAAAGAGAAAAAAAAAAATCTTCCCTAAGGCTGGTACCAGAATGAAAAATTATACCCATCTTCCTATCATACCCTTAGTTGTTCAAAATCTGAACTCCGGCCGTCGCATTTGTATCAGAAAATGAAGAGGGATTCCACTTAACTATATTACTGCAAAGCCATGTGTATTATGAGAGCACCAAGCGTTCACTTTTGGCTTGTGTGAAGGACAAGAGGGACCCGGATTAGCAGAAGCAGAGCCTGCAGGTGCAGGGAAGTGATGCTTTAGTTAGCACCTGCGAGCCCACAGCTGGAGTAGTGTCCAGCTTTGGGCTCCTCAGTAGAAGAGAGACACTGACACACCAGAGTGAGTACAGCACAGGCCACCAAGCTGGTCAGGGGCTGGAGCAGGTGGCATACGAGGACAGGTTGAGAGACCAGGACTCTGGAGAAGGAAGGCGAGGGGGATATCCTACTGTTGGCTACCAATACCTAATGGGAGGGTACAAAGGCTACAAGGCCTGGCTCATCTTGGAGGTGCTCCAGGCTAGGATGAGAAGTAACGAACACGAGTGTGAACATGGGAAATTGCAACTTGATAAAAGTTGTTTTGTTCTTTCTTTTAAACCACATGGGTGGTTGAACTACGACAGAGTCCTAGAGAGGTTGTGGGATATCCGTCCTTCAAAATACTCAAAACTTAATTGGGACAAGGCCCTGAGATCCTGCTGTCACTGGACCTGCTTTGAGCAGGAGGTAGGACTAGAAAATCTCTGGTGGTCCCTTCCGACTTGCATGACTCCATGCATTTCACCTTCACACAAAGTCAGGACATTTCCAGTGGAAGCAGCAATATCCTTGATGGATCCTAATCAGGGAACTGAAATCCAAAGATAAACATTTCAAGTTCTGATGATTTCTGTATGCTTTTGCCAAGCACTGATTACCTTCCTTCTGCAATAAGAGTACGTTTGCCTAATACCACCTCTCTGAAATCTACTTAACGACTTAAAGAGTAGCTTTTTATTTAAGAAGCAAAATTTCTTCCAGGCAGTTATAACAGTAATTCTCTGAAGCATTATTTAGTGACAGCCACAACCACCTTTAATCAGACGCATTTTTTGTCCTCCTTTAAGTTAATACATTACCGATGCTTCACCTCTTGACAAGCTACTTTTATTATTATATGAAAAACACTTAAAAAGAGCTCTTTGCTTTGTTTCATTTGGAATGCAATATTTTCACTCAAAACAGGTTTTGTTTCACACTTTCATTAATACCACATGAGGGAAAAACCTACTCCAGGCTTTTACAAAATTGGTTTTAAATAGGGACATTACTATTGCATCCTAAGTTTTTTCTTCTGCATGTTGTTAAATAGAACGTTGTTAAACCCAAATGACTTTAAAAGTAAATAGGGAACTTCTATTGCTGTTTCTAATCGACTGTTAGAAATCTAGAGCATCATGTGTCTTAACCCAAAAGCACTAGGAATGTAAAGGGACAAGTATTTCACACTACTCAATCATTCCAGTTTTTAATTCCACTCATATATGTTGCCCTGTCCATAGAGAAGGGAAAAAACCCTATCCCTATTATAAGAAAACTACTACATTTTTCCTTGCCATAAAAGTATGACAAAAGTATGCATCCAACACCTGGGTTCAGTTACTTTGATTCAAGCCCAATGGTTACTCCAGCTAAGCAGACACAGGAGGTCGGACTTCTCCTCTTCATCATCTTCATCATGCATGCTTGAAAGCCAGCGAGTCCAGCAACGTTTGGTGTAAAGCGACCCAAGCACATCACATTTGCCATATAATAACAAACTACTACACAGTGTGGGTTGACAGCAGTCAACAAAATCTGGCAAACAGAGGGTATTTTGGACCCGAAAGCTGCAAGCGTTTTATGTATGTTTTGTGTATGTTTTATGTATGTTTTATGTATGTATGCATGCATGTTTTTTCTTGCCTTGTTGGATTTTTATATATAAATTTATCTGTATTCATATAAAACCAACATTTCCAGCCAACTTCACACTAACAAAGAGGTTTCAATCTGCATCATAGAAACACATTTCTTCATCAGAACTATAAAACTGTAAGCTCTATAAATACATTGCTATATAGAGGTTGAAATTTATCTTTTGAGTTCCTTCTTTGAATATATATTCTAATGAAGATATTTTGAGGAATTATTTGGAGAATATTGCTCATGCAACTGGAAGATAAAGTTGCTAGTGATTTCTTCCCATGCGTAAGAAAAACATTTGAAAAAAATAATTGCAAAAAGCAGCACGTAAAAAAGCATTTGTACTTTTGAAAGGCTGAATTACAATCAAGGTAATTTCAACATACAAGTTCATACCAACAGTAACACGTGAACTTTTCAAACACACCAAACTAACTGTTACGCAGCACAATCAAGCCACCCGGCCTAAAAATAATCCTAAACTTAAATGTGAAGACTCTGTAGTGATAACTGTCGAATGAGAAGTGCTTCACTGCTCAATGCCACAACTCCCCATCCTCCTCTTTCATATTCCCATCTTGTTAACGTGAACAAGGCTAAAGACAGACAGATAAAATAGGTTAATTCCTTGTGCATATTACTAAAAAGGCTGGAACATGGAGACCCATTTTCAGTGTATGGCACAGGGAAGCTTTATATCCTCCTGTGGGCACCACTATATATGTTCTCCCTACTTTTAGACCAGCAGTACTGATCACCCCCCTCCCTTTTCAGTATAAATGGGGAAACAAATACAATAATTCTAAATTCTGCCCATTGATATTTCCAATACTTTTAACAATAATTAACTGGGAGTGTGTGTGGGTGTTTTGTTGTGGGTTTTTTGTTGTGGTTGGGGTTTTTTTGGATTTTTTTTTTTGTTTGGTTTGGTTTTTTTGGGGGTGTGTGCTTTTTTTTAGAAGGGAAAACAATAAGAAACTTTGTGTAAACGTCTTATTGTGCTCAGCCACAAATCCAAAAAATAACTCTCTGAAGTTTACACATTTAATTTACAATGTTTTTTAATCCCAATGTTTAATTAATTTTTTAATTAATTTTAAATATCAGTGCGTTTAGATTCTGCAGTGATTGGTCTCGGGATATTTGGAGAAAGTGTTAGCCAGGCACAAAGAAAAAGCTCAACAGAAAAGGATTCTGGAACACCCAACATCTCATCAGGAGCATGAAATGAAAACCTCTTCTGGGGAAGGAAGGAAGGAAAACGGAGTCAAATCCACGTTCTACACATGGAGAAAGACCTCTAACATCAATAGGAGAGAACATGCCCGTGTTTCGGGAAGGTGAAATAGCTCCCTCTTCTGTAGTACTTTATAACACAAACTATCTCGAAAAAGATTAAGAAGTTCTGAGCCTACAAAACCAGCACCAAATGACTTAGAGAAACATGGCATCAGTGCATTCAAGTATTTACTATAAAAATTAAGACAGGAAAAAAAAAGTGAACAGTAGTCTAACCTTTTTCCTAATGCTTTACGTGATAAGAGGCTAAAAACTGGTCCTGAAGGGTGTGCTGCTCAACAGCCTTTCGTTAGAGTCTGCATACTTGTTTGAATTTTGTCTGCTGTCCAAAAAAGTTAACTGCAGCCTACTAAGCAGCAGCATGTGTGTTTACTTAAGCTTCCTGTAAAAACATTCATATCATTCCAAGAGTGACTAAATGTTTTCCATCCTCATAGTTCGCATTCCAGCCTTCCCCGCCCCTCCAGTTCATTACATGAAAAATATCAGTCCCAAGTTCTGGGCAAGAGAATTTCCTTCCTGGGTTCAAAATACCTAATGCCTTGCAGGAATTTTTTTCCCAGACTTTAGCTATCTGTGTTAACTATCAGAGTCTAATAATTCAGCGTCACATAACTATTTATAAAATGTATGCAAGTAGTTCAGATGTCATAATTTTCTAATGTCACAAATAACTCTGAAAACAGATTTACTAATACTTCCAAAGACATAGTTCAGTTTGGCAGGCTTTTCTTTCAGATTTTATTCACGCTGTAAACCTGAAACTACTTAAATATGCATTTTTCCTCGAAAGTAACTATTATAACCCAAGACTATTTTTATTGTTGAAAACTGAAGACGTCTCCTATGAACCAAAGCTGCATGGAGGGGTTTTCTTTTTTGCACTGATGCAATCAAAATACTCACAAACTTTCCACTCCCAAGATGCAAAGTTTAAAACTTTTGTCTGTCGTAACCGATTCTTCCAGTTTTCTGTATGTATACCCTTCAAATACATTTTAATGCTGACGAGACTTTTTTGACAATTTTAGGTGGAGTGACACTAAGGAACAACCACTTTTATTAAAGCAGAATCAAATTAAGCCTGCCTAGCAAGAAATGTCCAAACAGGTAAGAAGACCATTCAGTTATCGTTATTAGGTGAAGATACAGCAAACACACTAAATTAGTGTGCATCTGGGGCAAATCTATGAATGCTATAGGCACTGAAAAGAATTAATTAGAGGATCCATGAGGTTCTTTGTGAGTGAGACATCCTTAGTTGCGTTGATATGTATTCATTAGGATTCTTTGGTTATTTATCCTTTCAGTGGTTTTCCACTGAACTTAACGATCAATCGCTGAAAATTAGGAAAAGATTAGTATAGTCTTCCTCACTTTCTTAAACTCGGAGAGACTTTCGTTGGCAGTAGGTTTCATTACACCCTGGATCGGGTGGTTCAGCAGCCTCAGCTGCCTTGTCTAAAACTGCTATACTAAATCATGATCTGGCAAACGTAAGCCCAATTCTCCGCAGCACGGCGTTTGCATCCCTTAATTGACTTTGATGAAAAGGCTGGGTGAGAACCGCAGCGCTGCTGCCGAACAATAACTTATACTTCATGCTCTAAGGAGATCTCCGGGCCCAAACCCTGCGCCGGTGAACACTGCTCACTGCCACTGACTTCATCCTGAATGAAGCAAATTTCTTTTCACTGGACTCTGCCGCCTGTTTTTACTTAATGAAGTGCTGGACACGCTAAAGGAACTGAACTGAATTACATCTCAGCTAGAGTTTGGAGCCCTTTATTGATGAAAATGTTAATTTCTTTTTGTGAAGATAAAGTGTCAGCCATAATGACAGCAAAGTAATGCGGGGCCTTATTCACGAAAATCCTCCGAGGGGATTTTGTTTAACGCTTAATTTCTCATTCACAGCTTATGCTGGCACCCTGCCACCTGTACCTGAGGGCTCTCACGCAGAGGGACGTACTGCGGGATAACCAATTACTGTGTACCAGTGGACGGGGTTGCAGCTTTCCCTGTGAATAGCCTGAGCCTCCGGGAGATGCAAGGGAACAGAAGCAACCATAGACTTTCCTAAGGGACATTTTTGGCACCAGTGCTGAGCACTTGTATTTCTCATCTTTGTTAAAAAAAAAAAAATAATCAGGTATTTTCATACTATTCTACCCAATATTTACTTGTTGTGAACACAACTATTATTCCAATTTGCATATGGCTGTCCACAGATGCAGATGGCCTGAGGGAAACACGGTTATTTCTATCACTGTAGCTTGTTTGGTGTTAATGATATGTTATTATATATTGATACTAAACAGTTCTTTTAAGCTCCAGTATCCAAAATTTTTTGGGGGTAGAAGTTGTTAAAAATGGAATTGCTACTTAAACAATTCCTTGGAGAGAGAGGTGGGGGAGAGCATCTGTCCTTCCTCTCAGTGGCCAGTCTGGCCCAAACCACGACAACCACACCCATTTTATTTATAAAATAAACAATTATTAGCCCAAGAGAGAAGCAAGCAGCTCTGTAAGCAGCAGTACTAACGGCAGCCTGACGGCCAATGAATCTGGTTACCTCCAACAGGACAGGTACACAGACCACCTCCCATGAAGAACTTCTGAGCCTAAAGATACGTGAGCGCATACCAGAATTTTTCAGTCCCCTACAGCACTTGAAAAATCACTTTCTCCCCTCCACCTAGCTGTCTGTTCTCATCAAATCTGCAGAAAGGGGTTCTCTTTGAGAGCTCCTCGTGCCGCATGAAGCCATTGGCTCTACAACTGTGGGGAAGGCAGAGAAGGCCAGCGTGATCACCTAAGCCTCGGCTCTTAATAAAGACAGTCTAGAAAACAAAGAAAGAAAAAACAGACTAAATAGATAATAGATTAAACAAACAAAGGCAAATCCCAAAGGACCAATATCATGACAGCAGCTATAGAAGCTATATAGAAGCATCCATCAGAAGCTTAAAACTAATTCTTTGTGTTGGATCCACAAAACGCGATGGACCCGCTTTTCCCAGCTCTCCCCAGTGAAAGGAGGTGCCTGCCGTGAAAAGCTGTAGACTGAAGAGCTTGAGTGTGGGGACAGGCTGAAGAAGGAAGGTCCTCCCCTCCACACTACACAGTCTCAATGCTCCTCTGTCTCTAGCCTCATGCCTTATCGGCGACCCTTGCTTTCTGCCCCCCCCCGCAACTCAGACACGCTCACCTTGAATTCGCCAGCTCCCTGCTCGCACCTTGGGCTTTTATCTATACACTTCTCGCACCAGCACAACCCACAGTCATTGCTGGGTCAGAAAACTGGCAAGAAATGACATGGACGGGCATACTGTAACGAGGTCTTGCCAAAAGGGCTTTGATCACTTCAATGTTTACTTAAAAATCTCAGCAGCTATATATTGGTGAGCCACAGCCATCACTTGCGTAAACACTGAGAGCTACCCATGAATTACTACTACTGCTTTCAGTTATGTAGGCAATTTCCTGAGCAAATCTCCTTTTGCTGAGGCTGAAAATACAAACTGCGATGCCCTGAATGCATCAAAAAGAAAATATTGGACATGACATGCCACAGGAGGAATTTTGTTTTCCTCAACAACTTCCTGCTTTCCTCTAAAACCCATCTTCCCTCTTGCAATTCAATTCCATTCTCTCTTGTCCTATCTTTTTCTTTGCAAGAACCTTTCAGGCATTTGAAGACCGATATCTTCTCATTCCAACTTTGTAATTTTCTCTTTAGGCTAAACCAACCCAATTTATTCAGTCTGTCTTCCTAGGATATGTTTTGCAAATTTTGGACTGTGCTCATAGCTCTCCTTCTGACTCTTTCCAGCTTGGCTCCATCATTTTCAGAGGACCACTGTCCAGGAAAGGACCAAGGGCCCACTGTGTCAGCCAGGGACATACCCACGCAGAGGACAGAGAGCAATGAGGATTACTGCAGGTCTTGCAAACTGTACTCTTGATTGTAATTTCAGTCTGGTGTTTGCCTTCTCAGGGCTCTGTTAATCCACATTCAACTTTTTCTTTCCCCTTAATCACCCAACATCTCCCAGAGAACAGCTATTTAACCATTACTCTGGTTCAGGACTCATGAAGAATCTCCTCCAAGCACAGTGCACTGTATTTTCCCTTACTGAATTTGGTCAACATTTTTCAGCCAGCTCTCTGCTTTAAAACAAATATATGAATTCATACTCCGTTCTCCAAGATACTGGCTGCCCTTTTTAGTTTTGTCATCTGTAGACAAAATAAATTTAGCTTTGATCTGAGCTACTGAAAACATCAGAGCTAGACCCAGCACAGATACCAGTGGATACCAACTACAATGCAACTCAAGAAAGGCTGCCCACAGATTTGAAGACCAAATCCATATACAAACCCATCGTACTGGAGTGCTACACCCATACATACCCCTGCCCTCCACACACCTACCCCACCTTGCTGCCCCCTCCTCCCCACCAATCTCCCCCAGGAGCTGCAGTGTACAGCACCTCACTCGCCCTCCCCCTTCCACCAGCAGCATCGGTAGACAAGATGCAAGTATGGAAGGGGTGAGGGGAGCCGAATAGTTACCCTCTTCTCCAAGTCCAGCAAACCCCAGACAAGCATTCGGAAAATTACACATTTCAAACCAATTTGGCCGTCCAATCAACACCGGAACGTATATTCTGTGGGCTACATACACACACATAGGATGTATGCTGTGGATACGCATACAGCAGCATGTGAAGAAGCATTTACTATGGAAAATTGATTCAGATCAATTCTTTATGGTAATATTACATATCACAATTGCTACTCCTTGATTTCTAATTTAGAAAGCTGTGAACAGCTACTTCGGTATATCTTCAGTCTCTACAATTGCTGCACTCCGGTTTTCTCGCCGCTGTAGTAACTCCACCAGGACTTTCTTCATGGGGGAGTGGGAGCGTTCTAGTCTGGCCTGAATTTGTGTTCAAAGGCTGAATGCATTTGTGTGCTGACATACCGTGTTGATATTTCGAGAGCCTTTCTACTACACTGTATTTGATTCTCTGTCTGCAAAGTTTTTTGAAAATGCAATCCAAGAACAATTTTCTCCTTATGTAGCTGCAGGAATGTGAACGTATCTACGGGAACAGATATTTCCTTTCATTGAAACTGATTATAAAACAGCCAGGAAACAACTGAATTGGCAGAATTGTAGGTGCAGCAGCATTTAGATTGAAGACAGAGCAGGGAAAGTCATCAACGACTGCTACTAATAACCATTTACCAGGCCAGACCCATAGGCAGCTTTAATTTTAATTTGTCCATCAGTCTCATGTCTCACAAAACACTCTATCCTTCAACACTCAGAAAAAATGATAGAAACATCTTTGACTAAATATTTTGTTTCACATACTAAAGAGCTAATATCTGACATACTTTAAGTTCACAGAATTGAAGCTGGCCGCTGGCGAGCTGGGTCTTTTTTACATGTAAACAGAAGTCTGACGAGAAATAAATGCACACTTAAAAAACAGTGAAAAGCATATCAAGCCTCTGCCTGAGTATTCTTGATGCAATGCCTAGTTCTAAATGGAAATATGGGCTTGAACTGGTCCATCAGCAATTAAATTGACAAAAATAATAGAAAGTTTTCAACAAGTATCAGTCTTCTTCCTGCCTTAGAGTTGAAGCATAACTAAGATTTTAGAAGAAAAATAATTGTTTCCTACATTTTGCAGTAGTCCCCGAAAAAGTGAAGTAGTTAATGTAAAAAGAGCTATGGCTTAATGAAGAAGTGTAACACACAATACATGTAAAAGCAGAAAAGTAAAGTATATTCATAATGAAACTGTATAATACAACTTTGGAATTACTATACACTATCATTTTAAACTGACCTACAAAAAGGACATTATTTCACCATGGTATATTTTCTACGGACAGAACATTTTACAGCGTGAGTTGAGATTTGAGTGAGAACTGGGAGCTATTACAAAGAAAAGTGTAAAATGAGGTATGTTTATCCTCACAATTACTAGTAAACCACTATCTCAAAATCACGTCCTAAGTTTACATTAACTTTGCCCATTTATTGAATGTTATCACTAAGTTAGGCTGCTTTCTCCCTTGAACCCCTTTCTCAAGTAACTTGTACACTTGAAAATACGATAGTATATAGTGTCAGTGATCCCAAAATTTAGCCCACACTACATATGGATTTTGGTTTTCTGTGCTGAAAAGCAGGAGATAAGAGATGCAGAAGGATGGGAGAAAAGGAAAACAGACTGGAGAGCACAGGACAGCGGGTTTAGGCTGTTAGTGCAACGTAAGTAACGTTTGAGCTTCCATTCATTTGACACTTCTGCTCATACATTAACTGCAAAATTCAGGTTAAGCTACAGATATGCAGATTTAATGGGGCAGCATGCAGGAAAAAAAAAATCATATAGCTGAAACTGAAGGTTTTTAATTCTCTTAAGAAAAACTGTGCCTGGAATGTATGTTATTGCTTGGAGATCTTCACTAAACGTATTGCACGTCGTTTTCATTAGTAACATTAAAATCAAGGGATTGATTTGTCAGCCAACTTCCCAGCCAGGACTTTATTCTCCCCTGATCCCACCAACCCCTGCAGGTCACTGGAGACGCAGTGAGTATCAGGAGCAGAACCTCGTCAACAAAAATGATCCTCAGGAAAATGAGTGAGAAGCTGATTAATAACAGATTTTTTTTTTTTTTAATGTTCTGGGATTTTGTTGATGCAAGCTTTCAAAGAAAAATGTTAACAGATTCAGAAAGACACAAAAGTCTCTTCAATTAACAAATTTCACATCTGGTAATACCTTGATCTCTAATATATGTAAATATTTTTATGCAGGCTGCTGATCACAAGGCTCAGCAGCCTTGAGCTTGTTTGATGCCCTAAAACATAACTTCAAGAAGTTTGCTGGTACCCTTGATTTGTTAATTTCTCAGGGATTTTTTGAGTTATCAGTATTGCAAGATAAGTTGTTAAGCCTCAGACGCTGAAGTAATTTTTCATAAATTCATCCAAAGCTGCCTCTTGCAAACTATATTTTTTATATAGTAGGTTCTAACATCTGAGCTCAGTGCTGAGTTTTAACAGTCCAGGTTTTTGATCCATGAAATATTCCCAAATCTAAATTCCCAAAATTAAATAACTTGGCATTACGGAGTATAATCATCTGTTTTGTTTAGTTTTGTTTGCTGTGGGGGAGGGAAAGGAAGAAAGAAGAGAGATTTCAAGTGTTTTCAGGTATCCTCTCACCACTGGTACCTGAGTATGCTCAAATCCCCTCCTAGCATGAACTATAAATACTTCCACTAATTGTTGGCTCCATGATTTACTTAATTTCATTACCACTTCATTGTTTACTCGGCCAAACGTGCCATCAAAGAAACACCAAGTCAAATGCGATGCTTTTAAGCTTAAAATTTAGGGAGTAGTTAAAAATACTATTCGCTATTACTCTCCTCCAGATGATACACTCAAAACCAGATGATACAATTAAGCGTACATCATACAACAGCTAATGTGACCAAGTAGATTGTCAGATTATTTTCTGAGAATGTAATTAAGATGACATAAGAATCTCATTTAAATATTGATTTCACAGTGCTATTATGGCAGTCTTCATCTGTTTGACCATTATTTGTATCATAAGTATAATTTAACCCCTTCCCACCCCTCCAACAACAAGAAAAACGACTTTTATGGATTTAAGCAGTTGCTAGCTGCTTCAGCTTCTAAAAGCATAAACATATTTACCATGCACAGAATTACCTAACCTAGTCCAGATGAGCTAACTTGTGTCCTGAAAGCACTGCCGAGGCATTAATGTGGCACATTAATGAAGGACCAACTTGGCTATTTTGTGACCTTTAGTAGCGAACAATGGAAGCCTATGCTCTACCCTGCGTTTACTTCCCACGGTTCATTATAATTATCTCAGTTTGATATTGATAAGCATTTAATCCCAACATCTCTCATCAATTTTCTCCGATCTGGAACAAGAAAACATAGACATTTGTCTATCTTTCTCTCACTGGAGAAAAAAACCGCCTCAACATATTGAAAATACTTACATCAACCTCTCTCTCCCCGTACTACCTTCCCCAGCTTGCTCACATACCCGCTAAATAATGAGGGGTGTCAGCGCATACTCTGCGATATCCATCATGAGGGGATCACTGATCCCCTATTTAAAAGCAGTTAACCTGCTTTCTCATCGTAAAATTAATCCAGTGCAATTAGCAACTCTCTACAATTCACCGGCAGCTCTTATACTTTAGCAGACACCTTCTTCACGCCTCGTGATGTGAATTTTGGAATGAGAGAGCACCTGCAAGAAATCTTTATGCTCTTCAGATTTATCCAAAAAAGTAAGTATCCCAGTGAACTTGGATGGATATTGCAACCCAAGAAGGGCCCTGAGACACATGCACTTACACAAAATTAATTTCATTCTTTTAGAGATGGAACAGGAAACACATAAGCGGTAGCTCACTGAGCACCCACAAGCGTTTGTACACTGTGAAGATAGCTCTGAAGAAAGGTCTAGATTTACCATTTCTAAACGTAGCAATCTGATATTTTTCATGATGAAAAGCTACTCCATAAAAAGCAACTCTGAACATACATACGGAATCACGGAATTTTCAGAGTTGGAAGGGACCTCTAGAGATCATCTAGTCCAACTCCCCTGCCAAAGCAGGATTGCCCAGAGCACATTACTCAGGACTGCATCCAGGCGGGTCTTGAAAATCTCCAGAGAAGGGGACTCCACAACCTCCCTGGGCAGCCTGTGCCACTGCTCTGTCACCCTCACCGTAAAGAAGTTTTTCCGTGTGTTGGAACGGAACTTCCTATGTTCCAACTTGTGCCCATTGCCCCTCGTCCTGTCATTGGGAACCACTGAAAAGAGTCTGGCTCCATCCTCCTTCAACCCACCCTTTAGATACTTGTACGCCATAATAAGGTCTCCCCTCAGCCTTCTCTTCTCCAGGCGAAAGAGTCCCAGCTCCCTCAGCCTTTCCTCATACTTTTTTTTAATATATATAGAGGGTTTTTTTATTTTTTATTTTATTTAAAATGTATCAGTTTGAAAGCCCTCACATTCCCTTTGCCAGGCTGGGTAAGCATTTACCATATAGCTAAGCTAAAATCTCAGTCAGTTATACAAGATATGTGTATTTCCACAAGGTAATGAAAAATGCATTTTAAAGTCTAAAAATTAGTCTAACTCCCAGATATCATCCTTTGTAAGTTTCACTGAAATAATGTTTTATCCATACAATAATTATGTCCAATATCAAACTATATAGCACAAAGAGATTTTTAGTTGTAACTAAATGAAACTGAGGAATAAGAAAGTAGGAATAATCCAGTTATCAGTAATACCAGCCAACGAACATTTTGATCTTCTAACTTCTCCTATACTTATTAATAAGCTTTAAGCCTAACCAAGAGTAAAATTAGTTAACAATGCCGATCTTAAATGATCTCCTTTGGGCCAAAAGAGTATCGGGCATAGCCACATACAGGTGTAGCGAAACTGTGCTTCCCCCCACCCTAGTTTATCCAGTCACAGGCAACGCTGTACCAAGCTACCTCAATCCTCCAAGATTTTCAAGTAAACCAGGAATTACAAAGTAAGAATCATAGAATCATAGAATGGTTTAGGTTGGAAAAGACCTTGAAGATCATCGAGTTCCAACCCCCCTGCCATAGGCAGGGACACCTCCCACCAGACCAGGTTGCCCAAGGCCACGTCCAGCCTGGCCTTGAACACCTCCAGGGATGGGGCCTCAACAACCTCTCTGGGCAACCTGTGCCAGTGCCTTACCACCCTCACAGTGAAAAACTTCTTCCTAATGTTCAATCTAATCCTGCCCTCTTCCAGTTTGAAGCCATTCCCCCTCGTCAGGAAGGGGGGGCAGAAGCAGCCATGACAGCCCAAAGTGGAATACCAGCCACCGAGAGCTTACCTTCACACACCGGGCAGCACTCCCCGGGGACTTTTACGGGATTCAGGCAGCTCTGCCCGCAGGCGGTTGCGACGCAGTGCGGGTCTCCGTTGATGCACTGGCAGAACGTACAGTCGTCCTCTCGCCAGCGGTCTCCGTGAGCTTGGATCTGACCGTTGGCGTAGCAGCCGGCGGGGTTATTTACTGGATAAACCGGGTCTGAAATGAGAGGAATTGCAAGCAAACAAGTAGTTCTATCTTCGCTTTTATGCCCACACTTTATACACGAATAGAAGTGCAATACTCGATTTTATATTCCCTCAAAAGGGTTAAGCGCAGCCACTGTCAAACCTTGAAAGAACCACACTGTGGTATCCAGTGATAAAATGAGATAGGTAACAACTTAGATATTTCAATATTGAAATTTACTGTTGAAAAAGTTAAGTCAATTTATACTGAACATTCATAAACTTGGGTATTTCTAACTCTTTCAACTC
This sequence comes from Anarhynchus alexandrinus, assembly GCA_008711295.1. NCBI lineage: Eukaryota > Metazoa > Chordata > Aves > Charadriiformes > Charadriidae > Anarhynchus > Anarhynchus alexandrinus. The sequence continues at coordinate 321,213 of VUYV01000359.1, read as the reverse complement.
AAATTTTGTATGCAGCAAGCAGATCCAGAACAGGAAATACATCTACAAATGGTTGGGTTGGGTTTTTTTAAGAGGCTTAATTTTTGGATTTTCTGGTTTTGTTCAAAACAAAATATGGATCTTCGATCTATTGATTAATTTTTTTTACCAGCTTAACAAATTCTGAGGGGAACTGAAAACACCTCCACGAACTGCTGGAATGACTCCTGACAGCATGGCACCGCTATTTTATAGATGAGACCTCTGGCATATATCCTGCTGGAACAAGGAGTCCGCCTTAAGCTACATCTGGTCACAATTTTGGAGATATACTAGTTTTCCTTGAGAGATTTTCTGGCTCAGTTTTCAATTTCGTTTCAGTTGCAGCATTTTACCCTTGAAAGCTACAAGGCCCATTTCCCTGCTAGCAATCAAATTATGACTCAGGTATTTAAATAACAGAATTTTGGGGGATGTACTTTACCTAAGATTTCCCCTCGGGTTTCATCCAAATAAATAATGTGACTCTATATGTGCTAATTCATGACTTGAAATCAAAGTAGCTTTTACCCTTCAGAAAGAACGTTTTTTACTTTTAAGAAATGGGATAAGCCACACAGTAAAAATATATGCATTACATGAATGTATGCCACTTATCATGGTGGCTAACAAAAAGATAACTGTTAGACTCAAAAATTAAACATCTGAGTATGTACAGTAATCACATCAAGTTTTCAAAGCAAGCAATAATGCAAGTTACATATTAAAGCAAATTCAATATATTAAAAATAATAAATACAGCTAAAAGCATTGTTTTTAGCAGACATCACAAGCACAAGTCATTTACCCACGTGTCAGTTTTCAGAAAGTGTTAGGTTTGAAGGATCTGGGAGAAGAGAGATGTCCTATCTAAAGGAAAAAAAAACAAACCACAAACCCACAAAAAAGGACTCAATGAAACTTGCAGAATATTTCTCTGAGGTTTCATTAAGCCCCTTAGGAAGGCAGGCAATCCATGTCAAGTTTAGATAAAGCCAGTAGTGGTGCTAATAGCTGTTGTCTTATTCTAAGCCATTATATCACTTCATGACAGTATCAACATCCAAACACTTGGAGTGAAACTGCACACAACTTCCACCTCTACCTGGCATTCGCTCCCATCCTGAATTTTAGCGATAGTCCCAATTTTAGCAAAATGGGTTAAGCCAACATAAACAACAGCTGTTTGGAAAAATAAGACATTTAAAAATTAAGATGTTTCCCAATCTCTTAACTTTGCACCTTTTATGATTACCTTGCACCTGTAATTAAGTATTTTGACCTAGCTGAAAATCAAATCATACACAAACAAATGAAGTGAATTTTATCATTCAACTCATGTATGGGATTCTGATTGACAGAGAAATACAGAGAAAGCACAGAAAAGCCACATAAGACTCGTGTTATTTGCAATAGTCTTTTATGTGAGTCAAAGCACAAAGTTCCTGGTACCCTTAAAAGGTCAGCAGTATTTAAAGCCATAAGTTGAGCCCAGCAAATTACATTTCCTGATGCTGAGGAATCCTACAGGATTTTGAGAAAGAATTTGTCCTGGAGCTAAGGCAAGAAGAGCTTGTGCCTGTTGTACACAATGCACTGAAAATTTACCTTTTGCCATTTTAAAATTTTTGCAGAAAAGAAGAAAGTATATTTCTTTTTATTTCTATCATCAAGAAAACACTAGTATGAAAAAATTTATCACCTTGAAAATCAGTCGTAAAATAAACAAATAGAAAGAGAACAGGTAGAAAAAAAATGCTACCTCTTCACCAACTAGAAAAGCATGAATGGGCGGGCTGCTAAGTATACATTCTTCTCATTTGAAAGACTTACCTTGTCAACTGAGGTGTCACTGAACATAACCCAAGTTATTATGAAAGGGATCAGACCTTTCTTTTATCTTTTTAAATGTTTAAAGGAACCAGGAAAATAAACAACATATAGCTTACTATCCAATCACTCAGAAGTGAGAAATCAGACTTCCTTGACCACAGAATCATTAGATAGTTTGGGTCAGAATGGACCTTAAAGGCCATCTGATCCAACTCCCTGCAACGAGCAGGGACATCTTCAACCAGATCAGGTTGCTCAAAGCCCTGTCCAACCTTGAATGTTTTCAGGGATGGGGCATCTACCAACTCTCTGGGCAACCTGTCCCAGTGTTTCACCACCCTCACTGTAAAAAATTTCTGCTTTATGTCTAGTCTAAATCTACTCTCTGTTTTAAAACCACTACCCCTTGTCCTACCGCAACAGGACCTGCTAAAAACTTTGTCCCCATCTTTCTTATAAACCCCCTTAAGGTACTGGAAGGACGCTATAAGGACTCCCTGGCGCCTTCTTGTCTCCAGGCTGAACAACCCCAACTCTCCCAGCCTCATAGCAGAGGTGCTCCAGCCCTCGGATCATTTTTGTGGCCCTCCATTGGACCTNCATAGGAGAGGTGCTCCAGCCCTCGGATCATTTTTGTGGCCCTCTATTGGACCTGCTCCAACAGGTCCATGTCCTTCTTATGTTGGGAGCCCCAGAGCTGGATGCAGTACTCCAGGTGGGGTCTCACCAGGGCAGAGCAGAGGGACAGAATCACCTCCCTCGACCTGCTGGCTTGATTTAGTGCTACAAGCCCTAGCAGAAAAGCACGCAACAGAAACAAGCCAATCAATCAGTGTCGGATGATTTGATAAAGGACCCTGTAACTTGGCATCTCAGTCAGCTGAGCAGGAACCAACTCACAGCCGTTCCTTGAAAAAGAAGACTGGACTCAATAATTATAAGTCATTATCCATGTTATTCTATCTACTAAGGACCTGTCTTATTTCCATTGCAGGCCTAATACACACCAACTCAGCAAACTCAAAATGAAACGTTAACAGGCTTTCTTGGTAGCCTGGTTCAAAGGTTGCAAAACCAGAAAAATCAACTTTTAGCACTGTATGATGATGTGGCAGAACAATGTATTGATAAATGATAAGATAGGTGAGTATTTACATCACCAAAGAGGATGAAGGACAAATCTAGAACTGTCAGTCCAATGTACAAAAATCAGCATCCACATCCGAGTATGACAGAGCTGATCCAGAGAGCCCAGACACAGCAGACACATAGAAGCATTGCTTATGTATCTATATACATTGTAATATTGATTTCCCAATGCCAAATCTCAGAATATTCACTTATGTGAAAAACAGTAATTATAGGAAAACCCAACAGATTTCAAATATTCCATAAAGTCAGCAGCTCATACAGCAATTTCTTCACCACTGTATCTGTACTTTCTCAGGAAAGGTTTCACCACATCAGACATGCCTTCTCTAAACTTTTTCAATCTGTCATTAAATGATGGTATAGCACTGAACGTTTTTTTTTATTTATTTTTCCCCACAGCTTGAAGTGTCTTAAAAGGATAGGCACAACTGTACTGGGAAAGATCAAGAAGCCCAGAGTCCTGTCTCCAACTATATTCAATAATGAATGCCTAGACCAGATCTTAAACATGTGGCAAACGTGGACTGGTATCTCTTCAGAATACTTAAGCCTACAGCATTTGTATTTCAACTTCTCTATATGTGAACACCACGTATCAACCTATCTGACATGAACTGATACACTAAAATACATAAAAATACAAATACTCTTGAAAGAATGACTTCCTGCTTCCTGCCTTACCCACACTGATATTTCATTATCGGGATTTTGGTTTTGTACATCTCTGAAGAGGTTTTCAACAGTTTGTAACAAAACAAGCTGCCAAAACATTCTCTTTCACTAGATCCTGTGTCCAACTCTTATAGCTGCCTCTTTTAGACTCATTTTTACGATGTTTTTTTACTGTCACAATTCTGTCTGGAATGAAACACAACTATAATGGATCTTTGGCTCGCTTACTCCTGCAAGGAACTACAGGAATACTGAAATTAAGTACACTACAAAGTGTCTGAAAGTGACAGTAATAATTAGATTCCTCTCCTCTTAGGAGGAGATTTGAGATTTCCAGCTTATTTTGCTTACTGAGAAGTCATTCCTCAGTTTACATTTAAACACAGGGACCAGGAGCGCTTCACAGGCCTTTGTCTATGCCATGGCCAAAAACTGACCCCCACCGGGGCGAGACCCGAGCGTAGAGCACCAGTCCCCATCTCCCTCCGCTGAAATCCTGGTTGTGTTCTGGCAGAAGATGCATCAAATATTTTCTTGTGTAAGCAAGAGGGCCAACGTGAGATTTCCCACAGAACCCTTTTGAGGAGGACTGGAGGCCTAACAAGCAGAGGAGAAGGCTACCAACAGGGCAAAGGAGGAAGAAACAAAACCATTTAAGTCAGAATTCTGCCCCATTTCTTTGCTGTAATTGTGGAGAAGAGACGGTGTGCGCGTTGCTTTAGCTGAACAGAACAAGGCTGGAAGAAGCAGGCCGCAAAGCAATGGAAATGTGCCTCAGGGCCACCACTGCAGCTTTGGAGGAGCCTGTCTAAATACCCGGTGCAGAAATTAGGAACAGCTTCTTTGGGAAGAAGGACCCCAAAAAGTACCGCACTCTTGACCACGTGTAAGGCAGTTCTGATGCAGAAGGCAAAGGAAACCCAAACAGCTCTCTCTCTCTCTCTCTCTAAAATATATATATATATATAAAAAGGGCAGCGGGTGAAGGTCAGAGAAGCACTGCAAAGAACGAGACAGCACACTCAAGACACAGCAAAAACGTAGAAATAAACTGAATTAAGGAAGAATCTGGAAACTTCAGGAGAACAAAATAAAGCACTTGTTTGCTCATTTGCATTGAAAAGTCAAATAAAAAAAAAAAGCAGTAGAATTAATAACAAACAGGATTAAAAAGATACTGTACCTTCACACACTGGGCAGCACTCTCCTTCTGGCACGTAGTACCTGTCGCAGTGTAGCTCACCGCACTGGGCAGAGAAACAAATAGAGACTCCACCTTGGCATCGACAAAAACGACAGGCATCCATTCGAAACATGTCTCCGTCATAATATTCCATGCTGTTAAATATGCAAGTTGGCTTCACTTCTGAAAGAAGAAGGAGGGAAAAAAAAATTAATGATGTTATTTTACAGATATTGATAAATGGTCATGCTGCTGCTGACAAAAACAGATATATAAGAGAGTTGATCTTTCTTTCATTTTTTAAACTCAAATACAATGTTTTTGGGTTTTGTGGTTTTTTTTTTAAGAACATGGTATATTTTATAGTCTGTTTCAACAATGGAGGAAAATAAAATGCTATTCAAAATTTCTTTCAGAGTAATTATTTATAATTAAAAGCCTCCATTTGCAAAATTAAAATACTGGAAAAGGTTACGGCCCCATTATTTCTTCATAGGTGTTAAATATTTCTCTTTCTGGATGAGCCAGAAGCTACTTCAAATCTCAGCAAATGAAGCAAAAGATTTTTCTACTTTAAGACGACTGTTTCTGATGTTTCTTAAGTGCAATCTTCCTTTCTGCAGGACTCTGTACACAGGTGGATAAATTGCACTAAAGCTGTCCAATCCATAGGGATATGCTTAAAAAAAACCCCCAACAAACATATTTTGTGACTGCATGATCTGCTATGCAGAACTGAATACTTCTCAGTTCAAGCAACCTGGAGCTGTACTACTCAGTTCACATCTATAACCCCCACAGAAAACAACCTCAACTGTAATAAATATTTATGTGATCACTTCAGTGTTTCAAAAACACAAGACTCCTATTTCTTGTACGCCTCCATCTACAGCAGAGCCCTAACGTGTAATTAAATCCAAACTTCATGGGAAACTAAAAGCCTCTGAAAATTCCTAAGTATCTTGGGAAGGACATTGCCTATTTACTTTGTTAACATTAAAANAAAAAAAAAAAAATTCTAACTAAAACAAAAATACAGTTTGCAGATTTAACCACCTTTTTTTAATTTATATTATTTTTTTATACCGAAGAGGTTTGGTTCCGGATTATGAAGCACATCCACACATCATGAATGCATCATAAGGTCTCCTTAGGGCTTTTGACCTTGCAGTTACCCCACACATACAGACTTTCCTCCACCTCCACCACCTACTGCCACAGCAGAGACTATTCTGGTCAACCAGCCCAACTGACACACACAGAACACCCACCCCAATCCTCTTACTTTTGGGGGTTGAAAACTTTTCACCTGAGTTACTCTTGACAACGATACACGTTTTCTTTAAAACTCTAAAGCATTTCAGGGACTTCAGTATTTCTTTCCACATACACTTATATTGAACTGCAGCCGCAAGTCATTGAACATGATTGTAAAGCATTAGAGTTGAAACTTGGAAGTATCCTGAGCAATGTTTGATTTTTATATGCCTGTTCTGTCTTCAAGGCATAATGTAGAAAGCAGCATTACAAAAAAAAAAAGAGAGGAGGAAATACCACTGTGTCCGGGAAAACAGCTATGACCTCATTAGAAAGCAATTCACATAAACAAACACTTGAGAAATATTTTAAGTTTATGTAGCTCAAGCTGTTAGTTTAAAAACCTTCTCAAAAAGGAAAAAGTGCCAACACAACTCAAAAGGCCTTTAATCCATTTGCTTCTGACTCTACTGCTTTGATTGCAGCTTTCCAGAGTTTTACTGATTCCCCCCTCCCCAAACAGTAGAGCTGAATTCCTGCCTAGTTAGAAGTAGAACCATCATCTTCCATGAATTATCATTCATTTTTAAAATGTCCAAACAAGACCAAGCAAGTAACTGTAAATCCTGGAAGGAAACAGTATGTTTTATTTCTACAGTGAAAACCACCATAGAATTTTACTATACGTGTATTTTTACCATCCAGATTTATGGTAGTGTATACATTCATACTAAACTATTGACCTAAGCCTATACATCGAGCTATGAGACAAGGATTACTTTTGTTAGAACCATATGTAAGAGGCTGCAGCCTTAAGACTCAGTCAAGCCAAAACAAGCACTAAATGAAGAACTCTAGCTTTAGATACTCATAAAGTGGAAGCCTTATGAAAGAGTGAGCACCATGCCGTGGAATTGTAACGATGCGTTCCTTCCACTATGATATGCTGGAAGATTCTCTCAGTTTTCTCTTTTTTTTTTTAAAAAAAAAAAAAAAGAAGTGCTAATTTTAATGCCTTACTGATCTACGTATGGCAGCCACGAGAGGAGTCAAAGNGAAGTTTTTCACTTTGAGGGTGGTGAGGCACTGGCACAGGTTGCCCAGAGAGGTTGTTGAGGCCCCATCCCTGGAGGTGTTCAAGGCCAGGCTGGACGTGGCCTTGGGCAACCTGGTCTAGTGGGAGGTGTCCCTGCCTATGGCAGGGGGGTTGGAATTCGCTGATCTTCAAGGTCCTTTCCAACCTAAACCATTCTATGATTCTATGATTCTATGATTCTATGATCTATGTATGGCAGCCACAAGAGGAGTCAAAAAACATAAAGCTAGTATTAAATAAATGCATCTTTTCCTAAAGGCTGGTAACCATGAATTAATCATTCTACCAATAAACAGAATGCTACAGGTAGAATTCTCCAAGTCCCAAAGCTTCGCTGCGTGACAAAGTAATGTAAATTGACTGAACTTCACAGCACAAAGCGCTTAAACACATCCAAACCCCCAAATCCCTCTTCTGATGCAGCGGAACAGCGGGCAGGAGACAGACACCCAGGCCACGGATTCGTGAACACGAATTCAGCGTCTGCCAGCCATCAGATAACCCAGTAACACAAGACTGACCCGGACCAAGCACAGACGTACAACTGCCCATCTGTGAAAGGACAAATACCGAGTTTATACGGGCTGGGAAAGGACAGGTGACACCACATCTCTGCTCCTATATAAAGTTAAGCATGACTGAGAGACCGGACCCGATTTAGCATTAACGTTCCTGCCACAGAGTTAAATGAGAAACAGCTCTGGCACAAAAGTAGCTCTACAGATGTCACAGCCACAGCCTTTTCGTCCTGGGAGCGAGAGCCCTAAAAGTCAGTGTTGCAGCGAAGCGCGCAGCCTCACACGACACAGACACACACCGTGATTGTTTCTCAAGACCTTTATCTCCAATCTGAACTGTGAACAGACACAATCCGTTCTATCAAATCAGTTTTCTAAGCTGATTCTATCAAATCTAAGTTTTCTAACCTCATACTTTTAAATCTAATTAAATACAGTTCTATTGGCCGAACTAGCCCAAAATAAAACTTCTGTTGTTGAGATTTCTGTTGTTTCCCAATACTTGTGGTTTCCTTTGATTAGAGTCACGGAACAGCTCAGAAACACATGCAAGTTTGGCAATCCATCCCTCGCAAGGCAGCAATCCTGCACACGGTTATGCCAAGCGCACGAGATGCTTCAGGCATCAGCTGTCTGTGGGCACGTTTGGGCATTTTCTTTTGTAGGATCAGAAATTCCAGTCCTCCCGAAGCGGAAGCGAGATTCAAAACAATTTTCTGTTGTTTAAAGGATTAAAAGGTTCGTGCTTCCAGCACTTCGGATGTTCCTCCAGCATACAGAAGTATTTGTACCAGACTCTTGGAAGGAACCAGGGCAAGTGCTGTGAACTTTCCATTAAATGAAAGGGAAGGAAACTGATAAACTCGAATCCTGAGGCCGTATAAACAAAATACAGAAAAGCTTTCCGTTTTTCAAAAGCTGCACTGATAGGGAGTTAAAAAAAAAAAAAAAAGAGAAGGATACCTTTCATTGGAATTAGCCCATAACAATGTTAAAGGACAACACACTGTATGCTTTGTTTCCTCGCAATTATGCAAAAACAAGGTAGGTAGAAAAATAATATTTGGGTTCTTATTCTTCAGGTTTTACTGCTTAGTGCAGTGTATTCCCTATTAACATAACTGCAGGACAATTCTGAAAGGCCTTTGGTCCTGCACCTTCCAAAAAGGTCATCCAGAAACAGAGAGATCAGAATTAAAACAAACTGTAACTATTATTTGTAAATCAATGCAATTATTTATGCATATGTTTATACAATTATTTATAGGTATTTGCACAGCTTTCAGGAAAATAAAATTCAGCAATTCACCTTTGAAACAAAATGGAAATAATAAAATTTTATAGTAAGGTTTCTAGCAGAGAAAAGTCCGTATCATCACATTAGAAAGCACTTTTATACCCAGCTGCCAGAACCTATAGACAGTGCTGACTTTCCACAACAGTCTCAAAATTTTCTGTCCACCTCAGCAGCAGATCCCAATCCAGTAGTCTTTAGGCAGCTTCAGAAGACAGCTCTTGTGTAGGTTGATACAGGTGTCTCTTCTTACACACAGCAGATGAGACCGCGAGGCGTTTCCCACAGAGGCAGAAGACTTATTTCCAAGTGACCTTGTCATGGAAAAGAGCAGGGAAAGATGCCCCAACAGAATCAGCTGTACCTGATGCATCCCCGGCTTAATCTCTTCTTCAAACCCCACAAGTAACAGAGAAACTGCAGCCTGCCTATTAAGCAATCCCACAGTTGAACCCCTGTAACCAAGTGCAAATTGCAGCAAGTCTAATTCAGGTTGGACAAACTGCTAACAAACAGCAAGAAAGCTTCCCAAGTTTCATTACGTTTCCCATCTTTAAGGTCCTACTGCTTTTTACCTTCCTCCAACGTGCAAATTTGTCGCTAAGAGGACTCATCCCGGGTCTCCCTGCCTCCATCCTCTCTTACAGATAAAATGCACACATTTCTTTCTGTTTTTATTTTTTCTTCATCGGGTCATGCTTTTCAGTGTTTGATTGTGCCTGTGGCTTTCCTCGAGGCTATCCCCCTTTTCTCTCCACCTCCTTCTGGAAATGAAGCAGCGCTGCTTTTTGACATCCTGCAGTAGGGGTTACAGCCCTACCACAGAAAACCACCAGGACAACCAAAGGAGGAGCTGGGACCACCGAGGACCACGGCTATGCTCTAAAAAAACCCCCAAACAATAACAGATTTTCTCGATAAAATCGCCAAGCAATCTTGGAAGCAAGCCATATTCTTCATAACAGAGGAATATGTTTAAACCACAGTACTCTCTGTCAGTCTATCGCAGGAGAAAACACACGTTGCACGTTACCAGGACACGGGCGTCTGAAACAATCTCAGTACCACTAAAAGGTACTGGCAAAGCCCATCATTCATTGCCAGTACATTTGTGACAAGCCTACAGCACATGAGAGAAGCTAAAAATTGCAGGAAAAGAAAAATCCCCAAACCTGTAGCACAAGGCTGTGGTTTGGCAATATAACAGGTGTAACCGTTTCTTCCATCCTTTGAGAAAAATATTTAATGCTCTCCTTGTCCTCCAAAGTGTTGGCAACCTCGTCCAAGTTTAAGCATCTAGAAATATCTGAGAGTCAGAACATTACTGAAGACATTAGCTTACCAAGAAAATTCACTTTGGCAAAAAATGTTACTACTTCACCAAAGCAAATACTAGAAGTATTTAGGGTTTTTTTTTGTTTGTTTTTTGTTTTTTAAACTTTTAAAACCAGACAGAACTGCACCATCTGGCATCTAATATTCTTTGTATATGACATATCAAAGGTTCCACAGAATCTATCTAGTATCTTGTTTTTCATTAAATGATATGAATGAAAGAAGTGAGTTAGACTTTGTCCTTACGTTATTTAAAATTCAGTCTCTACTACCCATTGACCAACCCTCCCACTCATAGTGAACCACTGTAAAAGCTCTAAATTTGGTTTCACATCCAGCTGTGGTCCTAACAATTGCTACCCCTCTTCTTTTGTTTATTTATATTTTATTTATATGCATCTACAGACTCAATATTTTTACCAGGAATTCTGGACTGACTGGCCTTCAGTTTTCTGCATTTTCCTTTTTCCTCCTGCTTTAAATTTAAACTGGTAATGACTTGCATTGGTTCAGATACTTTTCCCAATTTGACTATGGTGAGTATAGTCCAGGTTCAGAGGATCTAAAACATTTGACTTGGTTTGGCAGACTGACCAGCTTTTTCACTACACTAGACTAAATTCTCACACTGCTGTGGCTAGTGGTTAGCTGTGATTTTCAAATACTGTTCAAACGTTCTGACTGAAGAAAAAACAAGCAAACCCCAAAACCAAACCCCAACCCCACAACCATAAATCTCTCTACCTTTTTGGCATCAGGTTATCTTCCCTCCATACTAATCTTCCTTTTGTTACTTAACAAACAGTTTGTTATCTTTTGCTCCTCACAAGCTGCATTTTGCATCTTGTTATTTTCAAGCAGGTGTCTAGTTAAAGTCCACCACAAAATCCTGTGGTTTTGGATGCCCAGAGAGAAATATGCAGTTTAATCAGGATCAGGACTACATTCAGTTCTCTGCCCTGGGACAGACTCTGTTACCTCGGTCAAATCCTTACTAGTTAAGAGCACAGGCAAGATAAGTTTGGCGAGGTAGACATGCTGGAGGGGTGGGATGCCATCCAGAGGGACCTGGACAGGCTGGAGAGGTGGGCCCAAGCCAACCTCATGCAGTTCAACAAGGCCAAGTGCAAGGCCTTACACCTGGGTCGGGGCAATCCCAAGCGTAGGCAATCCCAAGCCCCTCCTTGTTGGTAAGAACAAGGTCCAGCATAGCTCCTCTCCTCGTTGGCTCCTCAAGCACTTGGAGAAGGAAGTTGTCCTCAATGCAATCCAAGAACCTCCTGGATTGCCTATGCTTGGATGAATTGCTCGCCTATGGCAGGGGGGTTGGAACTCGATGATCTTCAAGGTCCTTTCCAACCTAAACCATTCTATGAGTCTATGAAAGTGCAATATAAGTTCTGTCAGGATTAGTGCAATAAATAATGGGAATTCTGTGGTAATTAGCTGGTGTCAGTGAGGTGTTTCACTTGGACTCCATTCTTCCTTCTTTAGCAAAGCTTTTCCTTGCTGACCTTATACTCCCCATCAAATCCCTTCAGTACTCATTGATGCTCCCTTTCAAGGCAGGTGATTCTTATTTCCCTTTATCCTTTTCCACACCATGAGCTTAATAATGGAACCGCAACTGCGGTGAGGAGTAAGTGCATCAACAGGTGACAAGAAGTGTGATTAAAGAGGGATTTTAATCTCTCCTCCAAAGCAGGACCACCGTATAGAGATGTGAGCATGAAGAAAGCCAGGAGGCACAGAGAAAAGAGAAATGCCTCATTTATGTCAGTGCTATCTTCTCAAGTGAGAAAAAAAATTACAGAAGCAGTTATAAAACACAGGTTATGTGTCACGACACGTGAATGAGCTTGATGATTTCGGAGATCACTTCTATACCGCCATCTGATCATTAGTACAGCCTGAAACAGCAGTGTAGAAAGGGTCACAGTCTTAAGTCCCAGGAGAAATTGTAATCCTTTCTTCTCCGGATCAATGCCAGTTACTTTCATGTATGCATCAGGTGGTCCCATTTTCAACGGACAGGGCAACGAAAGCCCACACCTCACCTCCGCGGGAAAGGGATGTGAAATGGGGCTCCAGAACCACTCCCGGCAAGGCTGGACACTCAAATCACAGCTTATACGCGGCCGTGGCAGAAAGCAGCCTGGTCCCCTCCACCTTGGGCCGCACGGACACGTTCACGAGGACCACTCTCACACACGCGATTTACCATCTTTCATAAAGCAATCAGAGACCCTTTGAGAGCAGCGATTGTATTCAAGTAAACTTACTGAAAAGTGGAAACTCTGACCGACAGAAGGAAGCAGCTGCAGGATGCTCCGTAATTGCCCTCTCAGATTCCTAAGGCACAGCTCACAGTCAGTACGCGCTTCAGCGCAACTTCCTTTCAAGAGACCCATGTATCAATACCTCGTTAGAGAACAGGCAAGTTTGGATACCCTCTCGTTTCCAAACACGTCCACTCTTGCCGCACATGCAGTTTTCAATCTCTTTAGATTCACTTGTTGATGCTTGTCATTTAATGCTGAATCCATTTTTTTCCTTACAAGTTCTGCCGTGAGAAAAGGCAGCACCACCAGGATTAGTAGACAAAAATCCTGATGAGTAATATATTTTGGGTGGATCAGAAGAAATCTTGAATTAAACTGTCTAAAGTGCAGGATTTGGGGAAGGACTACATCTTGGGAATCTCTTGCTCAATCTTCCCCAAATTTACATCATATACCAGATAGTATTCTCTAGATGGAAAGCAGATTTCAGGTACGTGCAAGTAGGGAAACTTCACGGCAATTGGAATAACCTACCTTTAAGTACAGCGATATAAACTTTCACTGAAACTTGCGCTGTTACAATGCACTGGAACCACACAATAGGCACAACCTAATTTTCAGTTTCGTATATTTAGATGGAATTATTTGCTGTAGATTTCCCCACTTTGTCTTATTTTTTTCTGTATCTACCACACACACTGCAGGAACAAGCACATTTGACTATGAACATAGCTCATCCTGGAAAACTTCACTACTGAACATCACTATACTAATCTCTGATTCCCACATGCAACAAGCAGTGTTACAGAATGGTTTTGTTTACAAAGATGCTTCCCTTCAAAATGAAAGAATCAATACATGCCTTAAAATTGACCTTTTTAATTGACTGACCTTTAGGACAAGAACCACAGTCTAACGACAGCAATACCTGTGCATTAATTGTAATGATGAATTCTTTGAACCCCAGTGGTGTTTTAAAAAGCACAAATTTATGTCTCCAGTTAGTGTAACAGTTCTATGTAAAATACTTTGATCACTGCGTGGATTCACGACAATTAAAACGTCATACAGAATTATTAGGAGCATCAGCTCTCTGTAATAAATTTTTTCGTTGTTGTCAATGAGGAAGTTGTTCTCAGCACTTTCTAAATTATTTCCTGTAAAAAATTCAAAAAAGAAGCTCAACCTACACAAAGACTGAACAGCCACAGACAGTAGGTACTTAACAAGCTCCAATTAAATTGAAATGTCAGGAACATTTTCAAGCAGGAGTAAACGTTCTTTTGGCGATAATGTTTCCATAATTATATAACAAACCATGAGAAACAGCAGATTACACGTGATGGGAACCTTAAGGACACACCCACTGCAAATCCAAAGCATGAAAGCAATGATTAGTGTACTGACTTACTGCTGCATTTATAACCAAACAGGAACAACAACTCCATGATCTGCAAAGAGTGACTACTGTCGAAGTTTCTCTCACCGTAGAAGTTTCTCTCACTGCAGATTAATATGGGTTTTTTTTAAGACTGATTAACCAAAAGCTAGTTTGAGACAGTGTGTTGTGGTAACAAAGATAACCACACAAAATCTACAGATATATCGTAGAGCTTCTAAGTCAGTTTTACATTAAATCCAGTGAAAGAATGACTCATCTTGTCCCCCCAAATGCTGACAAACAACAAAGAGAACATACTGCAGAGTCTCTACACGGCACGTATTTTGCTGCCCTTGTTCATGAACTACCCCCTCAACGCTGGCCCGCGCTGCTGCGCGACGAGAGCAGCCCTCCTCCCTACCCAGCAGAGGCAGTCTCCGCGGGCTCCCTCCCAACACCCAACTCTGCATCTATCGCATCAGCACCTACTTGCAATAAACACTGCAGAAGGCCGGCCTGCTTCAGCCCTCTGCAAGCACGTCATTAGTGTTACCGACCTACAGAATTTAGTTACCCCACAATACACAAACCGGATTTTTTTTTTTTTACAGTCTACATTCATTTATTCATAATGGATACCTTTATTTTAAGGCAAATCAGCATTATTCCTGACTGNCCACTCTCACACACGCGATTTACCATCTTTCATAAAGCAATCAGAGACCCTTTGAGAGCAGCGATTGTATTCAAGTAAACTTACTGAAAAGTGGAAACTCTGACCGACAGAAGGAAGCAGCTGCAGGATGCTCCGTAATTGCCCTCTCAGATTCCTAAGGCACAGCTCACAGTCAGTACGCGCTTCAGCGCAACTTCCTTTCAAGAGACCCATGTATCAATACCTCGTTAGAGAACAGGCAAGTTTGGATACCCTCTCGTTTCCAAACACGTCCACTCTTGCCGCACATGCAGTTTTCAATCTCTTTAGATTCACTTGTTGATGCTTGTCATTTAATGCTGAATCCATTTTTTTCCTTACAAGTTCTGCCGTGAGAAAAGGCAGCACCACCAGGATTAGTAGACAAAAATCCTGATGAGTAATATATTTTGGGTGGATCAGAAGAAATCTTGAATTAAACTGTCTAAAGTGCAGGATTTTGGGAAGGACTACATCTTGGGAATCTCTTGCTCAATCTTCCCCAAATCTACATCATATACCGGCTAGTATTCTCTAGATGGAAAGCAGATTTCAGGTACGTGCAAGTAGGGAAACTTCACGGCAATTGAATAACCTACCTTTAAGTACAGCGATATAAACTTTCACTGAAACTTGCGCTGTTACAATGCACTGGAACCACACAATAGGCACAACCTAATTTTCAGTTTCGTATATTTAGATGGAATTATTTGCTGTAGATTTCCCCACTTTGTCTTATTTTTTTCTGTATCTACCACACACACTGCAGGAACAAGCACATTTGACTATGAACATAGCTCATCCTGGAAAACTTCACTACTGAACATCACTATACTAATCTCTGATTCCCACATGCAACAAGCAGTGTTACAGAATGGTTTTGTTTACAAAGATGCTTCCCTTCAAAATGAAAGAATCAATACATGCCTTAAAATTGACCTTTTTAATTGACTGACCTTTAGGACAAGAACCACAGTCTAACGACAGCAATACCTGTGCATTAATTGTAATGATGAATTCTTTGAACCCCAGTGGTGTTTTAAAAAGCACAAATTTATGTCTCCAGTTAGTGTAACAGTTCTATGTAAAATACTTTGATCACTGCGTGGATTCACGACAATTAAAACGTCATACAGAATTATTAGGAGCATCAGCTCTCTGTAATAAATTTTTTCGTTGTTGTCAATGAGGAAGTTGTTCTCAGCACTTTCTAAATTATTTCCTGTAAAAAATTCAAAAAAGAAGCTCAACCTACACAAAGACTGAACAGCCACAGACAGTAGGTACTTAACAAGCTCCAATTAAATTGAAATGTCAGGAACATTTTCAAGCAGGAGTAAACGTTCTTTTGGCGATAATGTTTCCATAATTATATAACAAACTATGAGAAACAGCAGATTACACGTGATGGGAACCTTAAGGACACACCCACTGCAAATCCAAAGCATGAAAGCAATGATTAGTGTACTGACTTACTGCTGCATTTATAACCAAACAGGAACAACAACTCCATGATCTGCAAAGAGTGACTACTGTCGAAGTTTCTCTCACCGTAGAAGTTTCTCTCACTGCAGATTAATATGGGTTTTTTTTAAGACTGATTAACCAAAAGCTAGTTTGAGACAGTGTGTCGTGGTAACAAAGATAACCACACAAAATCTACAGATATATCGTAGAGCTTCTAAGTCAGTTTTACATTAAATCCAGTGAAAGAATGACTCATCTTGTCCCCCCAAATGCTGACAAACAACAAAGAGAACATACTGCAGAGTCTCTACACGGCACGTATTTTGCTGCCCTTGTTCATGAACTACCCCCTCAACGCTGGCCCGCGCTGCTGCGCGACGAGAGCAGCCCTCCTCCCTACCCAGCAGAGGCAGTCTCCGCGGGCTCCCTCCCAACACCCAACTCTGCATCTATCGCATCAGCACCTACTTGCAATAAACACTGCAGAAGGCCGGCCTGCTTCAGCCCTCTGCAAGCACGTCATTAGTGTTACCGACCTACAGAATTTAGTTACCCCACAATACACAAACCGGATTTTTTTTTTTTTACAGTCTACATTCATTTATTCATAATGGATACCTTTATTTTAAGGCAAATCAGCATTATTCCTGACTGCTTACCCCCCCGCCCTGAATTATTTAATTTGAATATTAAATAGATGTTATAACAGCAGGAAAACTATACTAACGTGACTGTGCACACGTCCTTTTTATTCCACCCTCTTGCCTGTTTTCACAGATTTTCAAACACAGAAGTAACTGATGGAACTCGTTGGTAACACTGATTACACAACTTCCCCATTTACCATCTATAACGCCATTAACTTCCATTTGATTAAAACACACTCTTTAAAAAGGCATCTAATCCTAATTGGAAAGGATGAAGATAAGGAATTCAGCATCTTCCCGGCGGTTTGTGCCAACAGCTAACCACCCTCACTGCTGAGAACAGCACGTCCTAGATCTTACAGATTTGGCTCTTGTTACTTTGATGGCAATTTTTTTTTTTTAATGAAGTGAAGAAATTGATCCAAGCCTATCACTGTAAGAGACTTCCTCCATCTGTCACTGTCTACTATATCTATTCTGCATTTGTAAGTATTTCAAGACCCTTCTAAAAACCAGAATTGGATATTATATTCCACCATCAGTCTCACAAACAACATGCCCCCCTCCTCTTCATTTTAAACTGACAGAAATAAGAGTAGGGATTATATATATATATATAAAAGAATAGAAATATATATATTAAAAAAACATTAGAAATAGATACATAAATATATATTTTTATATATTTCTACTTTTATATACATTTTTTTTTACCAGTTTGTCACTGCACTAGACATTTATTTAGTAAGTTCTTGTCAGAATTAGTTTTCTAGGAATTTAGAGATTTTAGAGGTGTGGCTTGCAATATTCTTCCTTGATATAAGAGACCCATAACCATCCTAAAATACACGTGAAAAAATCCAAATTATAAAAAAATGCAGATCAAGTTCTATGACTGTTCTGTCCTCTTTACAAATGATCTGTCACACTATCCAAATGTCATATACAAAATTCTCTCATGAGTAGTTTCACAGTTGCTCCCAGCGTGTTGATAAAAATATTTCTTATCTTCAGGCTTATTACTATTTCCTCTTTCCAAAACAAAGCATCATTAATAATTGCACCTGGGACTTTCTCACTTCTATATATATAGTTAAAAGCACTTTCAAGTCACATCATACAGCATTATTTTTTAAAATCTGATTGTAGCATTCAGTAGCAAAAAGACAAATGCCCTTCAAAAACAAAAAAAAACCCAAAACAAACAAACAAAAAAACCCCCCAACATACAAGTATTCAACTTTTCTGACCAGGTTTCTCAGATTATTTTTTTTAAAGAGGAATTAAAAAAAAAATAATTGTCATACTTGCCTGTAGTATTTTAATACTGATGTTTTACGGACATAAGGCAAAAGATTATCTTTCCCTATAAACTTCTGTTTTCCACCAATCCGGCCTTTCTGCTTCCCTCTGTCAGGTTCCCTTCAAAAACTCCTATTTTTTCGTCCAATTCACTCTGCCTTCATAGACAACTAAGGTGAAGATTAGGAACGGGAAAGCCTGAGAGGCATAAAAAAAACCCTGACCCAAAAGCGGGTTCAAGCTTTGGAGTGAGCTACAGTGAGCACTAAGGCAATGAGGCACAGGGCAACAGTGCTAAGACAGCCCAAATTCACTGTTAACTATGAAAAATGAATATAACTCCTCCTTGGAAATAGGAGGAGTATGGAAATGACTAAGGACAAAAAAAGTGGGCAATTCGAACAGCTCCATCTAACACTTGATATGGCATNATTAGTAATTTTACTAATTTTTAAATTAGTAAATTATTTAAACTAGTAAATTACTTTAGTAAATTACTAAAGTAAATTAGTAAAATAAATATTAATTAGTAAATACTGCACCAAAATGTAACTTTTTATGCTCAGAAATTATCGGAGTATGCAATCTTTCAAGGGTATTTTTTCCCTTCTATCTACCAATAGTCAAATATCTCTTTTCTCATATATATAGCATATATGCTGTATTTTTCATATATATATATGTATATATTTTTATGTATATATCTCATAGAGCAGTCGTGAGATATAGTCACTTGCATAGCACATTCCACGGTTTTAAACATTTTCTAAACATTTACATTGGGAAACAAAGAACGCGAATCAGTCTATTCTTACACTGNGTGTTCAAGGCCAGGCGGGACGTGGCCTTGGGCAGCCTGGTCTGGTGGGAGGTGTCCCTGCCTATGGCAGGGGGGTTGGAACTCGATGATCTTCAAGGTCCTTTCCAACCTAAACCATTCTATGATTCTATGATATATACGGCAACAATTTTGATAGCGGTACCCACAAATAACTTGCGGACTGAAGAGTAACAGAAGTGTTAGCAAGGTGGTTTGTTCCTTCGAGACTGTTTCACACCAGCAAAGACATCATATCAGAAATTGGCTTCACATTTCTTGCTCAAAGTACTAACGTAAATACCAAATCAAACACGGCATTGAGGTGTGCTACACAGTTCAATCAAATTCAGAAATTATACTTTAACAGAATGACACAAATATGAAATAAAGGAAGATGAATATTACTTTAGTATAACAGGCAGTATATAAAGAAAAATTAGGAAATTTGCATTTAATTCTACAGTATTTACAGTCTTACCCCGAATAGTGCAAGAATTAATCTGAAAGATAAAGAATCTGTGATTCTTCCTGATGCAGATTCTTTCATTCATATGAAAGAAGTTCATTTTTATATATGATGCTCCATTACATGCATTAAGTATTATTTTTGAATCAGCATTTGAGTATTTAAAATGTTACTACATGTAAATATCATAAACCGTCTCCTGGGGACATGTATGTCTCTCTATGTATGTTGATGTGCATATGCAATGAAGAATGTAAAATAAAAGCTGTTTCAAACATATAATACATTCACCACTGAACAAGATTGAATATTTCTGAATAAATATTAATGAGTATATTAATTAGTAAATAAAATAAATTAGTAATTTTACTAATTTTTAAATTAGTAAATTACTTTATTTAAACTAGTAAATTACTTTAGTAAATTACTAAAGTAAATTAGTAAAATAAATATTAATTAGTAAATACTGCACCAAAATGTAACTTTTTATGCTCAGAAATTATCGGAGTATGCAACCTTTCAAGGGTATTTTTTCCCTTCTATCTACCAATAGTCAAATATCTCTTTTCTCATATATATAGCATATATGCTGGTTTTTTCATATATATATATGTATATATTTTTATGTATACATATCATAGAGCAGTCGTGAGATATAGTCACTTGCATAACACATTCCAGGGTTTTAAACATTTTCTAAACATTTACATTGGGAAACAAAGAACGCGAATCAGTCTATTCTTACACTGACTTACAATTTCCAAAGTTTGTACATCCCTGTTAAAAATTACTTTGCAAATGTTTCTTAAAGCAAAGCCCATAGCCTCACCAGCACGCTTTCGTTCACAGTACCGCAACAGGCAGTTGCAGCGCTTAGCAAAAATTTCACTTCTAAACGGGCTCTACTGTTTGCTACTGGCAAAGGAGTACCTGAAACACATGCAATGAAGAGTCTTGCTAAAACTAAAATTCCCGGTGTCACAGGGAAAAGTGCTTTAGAAATTAAAGAAATTTGACAGCTTACAAGTGACGCAGTTTCCCACTGAAGTATCTTCAGTAGAACTTCCAGTGCCCTCTTACTGCACAAACCTCAAGAAAATTAGATCTTAGATCTTGACAGCATGGTAAAAATAACCAAATGCCCTGCATCTCCCACAGACAGGTAAAACCCTCCTCTCCAGGTGGAAGAGAAAGCGTCACGTACCATTGACACATTCAAAGACATCGCAGCACTTGCCAGGTGTTCCATCTCCACGCGAGACTATCTGGGGAACGGAGCCTGCCTCACACATGGGGAAACCACATAAACCAGAGAGACACTCGCATCTGAAACCAAAGAACAGTAAGGAAAACCCCATAAATAAATGAAGCCATGTATAACGGGAAAGAATAAGCACGAGGAAAACAGAAAGCTAGAGCACAAGTTCCAGTATTAGCACATTCTTATCTTAGAACCGTCCATTACTAGGACAACAGTGAAGATAGCTTATCAACCTGATGGTTTTGTTTTTTTTTTTAAACCATCTGAACTCTGTTTGATGGTCAAACAAAGAAGGTGGTACCGTGCAACACCAACACTTCCCCAGTGCTGTATGTAAAAATGTAGAAAACCGTAGTTCCAGATCGCTTGAAAATAATTGTGTTCTCCAGACCTGCAAAATTAGGCTTCTCCAATTCTCTCTGAAAAATCAAAATTGGTGAAACACTAAGAGCAGTAACTACACCGATCCATCAGGAGAGAGTTCTCTCATTAGGAAACCATATTATACCCAGTTTTATATAGGGAACAATTAAAGAGAAAGGAAGACCATGCAGCACCATTAAATCTAAACCAAATGAAAATAACTGCAGGTTCTTTTTTTGGTTTTTGATGGTGCTGCCCTTAGTCTGTGGAGGGGCAATCAATTACATGAGATGCCAAATAATGTGGGAGGCTAGGTATATTAAATACTGTGGTTAGGTTTAGAGATCAGATCATTCTAAAAAGAGTATTTTCTCCATGTAAACAGCATTTACTTGCTTATTCAAGGAAACAGCCTAAAGAACTGGAAGACATAAAATGTAGATAAACAATAGTCAGGTTTGTTTCCAGATTCTTTGCTTTATGATTAACATAATGATTTAAAAGTCAAACACTTAAGACTCTTGATAAGTTTACATTTAACAAAATTCTTGCCCTGAACAATGGGCACATTATAGGGATAAGCAGCAGTGATTCAATAAAATACAAGACAAAATGAACAAAGACAAATATGCAAATATCATAGCTGAGAAACTTCATGGAACAGCACTTAAATTTTTCAATTGCAAATCACAGATTTTTTTTGTAGAAAAACTTGTAGATTAATTTCTCTTACTACAAACACACACGAATTTCAATAGGAAAAAAAGAACTCAGCAGAAGATCCTGTAATTATGAGTTAAAGAAATGAAAATAAGAACTCTACTTGTTAATAACTATTCAAATATTTTAAGTATTCTAAGACAACCCCCACATTAAATCACTCATTAGTAAGATGCATCATTAACACTTACTGCGTTTGCTTATTCTTTACGCTTAAAAAGCAAGAAGTCTGGTTCTCTACCATGCATGTCTCCTTAATTCCTCAACACCCAATTTGTCTCAGATCAGCATTCAATGAATGAGGAAGAGCCCCCTCTCAGACAGGGTTTTAATATCTCTCCCTTTAATCTCATCAGTTGTTACATTCTCCACCATAAAGTATTACTCAAAAGGAAGTTTGCAAGAAGAAATACAAGTAAAGTCAAGGAATCTCACAGAACCTTTATTACACTATCTGAAAAGGATTCTTAAAATATTGCATTATAGCACTGTGTTACTACAAAGAGATAAATGAGCCCTTGAAAAAACAGCATCAATTATATCAAATTTACAAATAACGTTAAACATGTCAAGATAAAATGAAGCAATTTAACTCTATGTGCACATATATACTACAATATAGTGACAGTTTTAAAACAGGCATTTCAAGGTGTTCTTTTTTAACATCGTGCTTACTGTAACAGTAAAGGATAATGAACTAAACCAACAAAAAAATAAGAGTACAGAAACCAAAGCTTTATTTAGCATACCTTTGCTTTTGACATTTTCTTCTCAACTTCTTTGTAAATACAAAAAAAAAAGGGGGAATCTAATTATTTTCTTTACTTCATGCCCTTTGCCTTCAGAGATGTAGAAGGAAAAAAAGCATTATGGCTTCTACTACATGGGATCAAAAACCCCAAAGGATTTGTGACAGCAGCTTCCCTTTAAGATGACTCTGTAAGTATTCTTACAGAATTCTGCACTAGTGTCTTACCTTTTGCTTCCCCAATAAAAGTAAGATACTTATTGGGGGGGGTGGGGATTAGAAAAAAGATGACCTCTAGCAATCAGCGAAAAAGAACAATTAGCACCGTGAGATTCAAGGAATTTGTACCTCAGCCCACCTAGCAGACGTTGCTTTGGGAGATGCTTTTCCCTTGTGAGAAGAATGAAATACAGAAATAAGTGCCTAGATATTGCTAAAGAAGAAAGAAAATAAGTCTTTTAAAACATATATAACAAAAAAAAAGTACAGACATAATCTGAAAGCGGTATTAAAAGCCTACATAAAAATACTAGGTTTCACTTCAACCACCCTACAGTCAACATTCAGATAACCTTTCGGAATATAGGTAGATAAAACTTCCTGAAAATTCACATCTGTCACAGAGAAAATGGCACATGCGATGGAAATATAGTTGTGGACTTTGATTTCACAAGTCTCATGAGCTGAAATTACCACTCTTAGTTTTACTGCCTTCCCAATAAGCTTTTTAGACATGCCTGTATCTTCTCCATTCTTTGCCTTACGTTCATTATCACTGATGATTTAAGTTGCAGGAGAACATTAAATGATCAGATTAATAACTTGTACTTTTCCCCTCTCATTTTCTTCCCAGCCAACTGCTTAAAAANACCACAAAAAAAAACCCCAAAACCAAACAACAACAAAAAAAATATGAATCACCAGATTAAACAACTTAAGATAGGACAATCTTCCAGAAGAAAGGCTGAAAAAGATGTTTAAAAGACTGCTGGGAGCCAACGTTCCTTTCTGCAGAAAACACTCCCTCCCATTCAGAGTACTCAAAGCTTCCCATACTCATTCCCAGTGTAAGCAAACAAAACCCCACCCTCCGAAATTTTTTAAATTAACTTCCCATTTGGTTATAAAATAATCCACGGCATAGGAGAATGTCAAAGTAGCAAATGGTCTCAGATGGACTTTTAAATAGCCTGCATTCTTTTCAGCCAGCTCTGCTAGGAAAACCTTTGACCGTCGTCCAGGCTATTAGCATGGAAAACATTGTTTTGGAGACAGAAGTCTTTCAGGAAGAAACCCAAGGAATTCTGGTAGCCAAGCACGGCTGTCGCACTGCCAAAACAACAACATCTGGAAATTCGGAGTAAGCGATCCCGTTCTCAGTAAGAGAGCAAAACGGGCTTTATAGTACTAGATTTTTCTGAAGCGCCTTTTGGAGCAGAGGGACGGGCGGAAGAGCGGTTGTGGTCCAGCTCTGTGCTCTCTCGCAGGCAGAAGTAATTTCTATAAAATTTAGCTGTTCAGACTTCTGATCAGTTAAGGCACAACATTGCTTTTGAGCTGCTCCTTCTATAACTGCAACTCGCCCAAGGAAAGCCAACACAGCAGAAGTTACTTTAAGAAAACCTTCCCAGAGAGAAGACAACTTTCTACGTCGCCTTCTCTCTTTACACAGCCTGCAGCCACACCACTGCAACAGCAAATGGCACAGTGGCACCCAAAAGTTCCGAGATCAAAGGAAGGTCAGTACTTGAGGTACCGAGAAGTTGGAGCTCACGATCTGCCCCTCACACACCCGATCGGCAAAGGCTCTAAGGAAAGACGTCTCTTGGGATGTCATATCATAACAGCACTCAAGTCAAGGCAAGAAGAACGTGTCCTTTTAACAAGGAAGAACAGCCCTGTAAGAGAGTACAANAAAATCAACCAAACAGGAAAAAGGAATGGTTTAGAGTTCTTCAGGTTAAAAAAAAAAAAAAAAAAAAACAAAAACCCAACAACAATAATCCTAGAAATTTCAACAACTGAGCAAGGGAAACTTCAGTATATGAAGAACCAGAAAGAAGACTGTGTTCATGAATCAATGCTGTACAGACTGAGGAAGGTAACTGCTTCAAAAGGCCTGATTTTTAATTTCAGTTTTTAAGTTCTTCAAAACAGAAATAATTTCATCACTTGTTTCTTTGGTGTTTGAGGGGGTTTTGTTTGGGTTTGTTGTTGTTGTTGTTGTTTTGCTTTTATATCATCATTTTCCTTTTTCCTTTATGTAATCAGAAGTGTGAAAAGGAAAAGGAAGAAGAAAAATAAATCAAACAGAATAGTTGTAAATGACAATTTTTATTTAAAATCTAATTATCTTGGTTCATTTACTTCTGTTATTAAACAGATGAAAAGAGAGAAGGGCTTGGTTAGCCTCAGAAAAGCTGTTTTGAAGGTAAGATCAAAAGAGTTCTCCAGGCACAAGGCATAACGGCTATGAAAATAAGAACAGGCACCCTGGAAAAAAGATTTAGTGCCAGTGAATGGGAAGGTTGGGGCGGGGGTGTGTTGAGGAGAGGGATATTTATTTTGAGGATCAAAACAAAATTAAATGTGAAGCACTGAGACCAGAGAAAAGCATTCCTGAAACATACATCGCATTCCTGCGGAGATTTTATCGTGGTCCTTCTTTTTTTCCTTGCAGGAATCTAATACAATTTGCATTAAAATTATTAGCACTTACGTTACCTAAATGTAGTAAACTCCCACAGATCCATGAATAATATAAACACTTAAAGATACTGTAAAAGAAGGAATTTTGAGAAGAGAACTCCCAGCATTATCAAAGCTTGATGAGCTTGTGGCAAGGAGAAGACATGAAATGCAAGACCCTCCCTATCATCAAGCATAGGGTATAAGAGATGACGATACAGCAAAATGAAACATTAACATAGCAATCTCATGGAATCAGTGAAGGATTATGTCCACGTTACTCACACCTGAAGCCACGATGTGAGCTGGGTAGGCAAGATGATGAGTTTTAAACCGGTCAAGCTACAGCTTCAGGAATCACCCAAATGCTACTCTTAGAATAAACTCCGGTCCTATACAGAAAGGAACACTGCAGGCAAAGACAAAGCCATTGGGACACCTCCATCCAAGAAGGATTTCTAGAATTTCTTCAGATGTGCAGACTGAAGAGTTTTCATCCACAAGTTCAAGGTCACTGTTTTATACATTTTGCACTTTCTGTTTTAAAGATACGATTAAGCAAGTCAGTAATGAAAATATTCCTTTTTCCTGGAAAGCTTTTCGTATTTTATTTTGGAGATCAGTAATAAGCCTGTTGAAAGAGATGGCAGAAGAACTGTGGAAGTTGTGTGTAACACTTATTATCGAACCATTTCCAAATGCTCAAAAGTTTTGTATCACTTCTATATGAACTAAGTGACTCTTCCTATTCTAATTCTCCAGGGGGTTTACTTACCGTGAAATCAAAGCTAGTGAGCTCCCAAGCAAGAATTCCATTCTAAAATTCTGGATATTGTTACAGATACCAAATACAATAGTGCACTTTTCCATGAGTATAGTAATCTTTATAAACGGGACATTTAAATATTACAAAAGGCAACTATTTAGCTTTTAATTAAAGATACTGTGAAAGGGAACGTTTTTTTTTGTGCATCTTTTGCATATTATCAGTGTTAGGAAATAGCAAACAGATGCTAAGCAAGGGAAAAAGTCATAAAGTCAGCATTCACATCAAGTAGATTACCATCTTTCCAAGGCTTATTAGAATCCAATGAGTTCATTTGGCTAAAAGACTCAATTTCATCCTTTGACTAATGTTAAATCAACTGATCTGTTTCCGAGAGGGATGAGATGGGAAAAGAGGACAGTCACAAGAGTCACACCATGGAACCAGTAACCTTACAACCATTGGCCAAGTGCACTGATTTTTTCAAGTACACTGATATATGTATAGAACCTTTGGAATTCATCAGTATAGGAAATAGAACACAATATAAACCAGTCCAACCCTGCATTTTTCTCATATTTCCCCGTGCCAGCTTATGTCTTTCTCTGTCGAAGATCTCTTCGTTTGTAACCACTGTGTGCCTCAGTAACTCTTTGCTTAGGTTTATCAGCCTCACCCTTCACAATATAACAAACATTTCAAAACCAAAGATAAGACATTAGTTAAGATGTTACACAAATGTTACTTATCTGGTATTACAGGAATCTAGTTTTTTTCTTATTTCACTACTTTTTAATGAGGAATTATAAATACCTGATCCTCTTACAAATAACAGAAATTCCTAAGGTATTTTACTTGAGGTAAAAAAATCACTTACAAATAATAGTTTTATAAGTAATTCACTAACTTCAATATTCCTTTAACTTCAAACTTTCTTACTGGTGAATGACATATCTCCCTCAAACTAAACCATCAGGGACTCAACATAAGCAAACCAAAAAAAAACCCCAAAAAGCAACAACAAAAGCAGCAAAACAACAACAAAAACAACAACAAAAGCAGCAAAAAACCCCCACCAACCTCCCCCAAACACTTCATTTTCTAATTTATCTGATTGTTTAATTTGATGTCCACTCTTTTTTGATTTGATGTCCACTCTCTTCTTTGAAAGCAAAAAATCCCTATAATTAATTCCATGTTGAGCTTTTCCATGCCACTCGTTGTATTAAACACCTTTTTCATACTCAATTCTGTACAAGTTTAGGAAGAATAAATTGACGAAGACTCTGTTTGAGAACTGTTCCATGCTGTTTTCATATGAGAGAGACCAGAAAGCAAAGCATCCAGAAGGGGCAAAATATGACCTTCCTAAAAATGTGGCAAACCATTAGATTATAGAATCATAGAATGGTTTAGGTTGGAAAGGACCTTGAAGATCATCGAGTTCCAACCCCCCTGCCATAGGCAGGGACACGTCCCACTAGACCAGGCTGCCCATGGATGACCATTTAGCTTCTGAATTTATTCCATTATGGACTAAATTTAAAAACGAGGCCAGAAGATTGCTCCAAAATCCCAGTGTTTCTGAAACCAAATAACTCCATTCAACTAATGAGACCTTTTCCATGTAGTGGGAAACATGTATGCAAGAACTGTAACCCTTTTCTGGAAACAAGATTCTTGAAATTCCACCAATGACATTTCAAGGAAGAGTAGTGAGAAACTACTTATTATTTTAAAACAGCCCACAACCTTCAGTTCCACTTTTTAATTATTAAATCATTTAAGAAGGAAAAAAGCAAGCAGTGATTTGTGGCTCCTGAAGGCTGACACAACGTTTCCTGCTATTTTCTAGAGGAAACAACTTCAAATTCTTTTGATATAACCTCAGTAACGTTGATATTATCATCTGCTCTGAGTACTGTTGGACACTGCTGGGAAATTCTCATGTCTACTTCCCTTCTAAAATGCAAACATCCAAATGATAATTCTACTGCTTTATTATGTGTGTGGGTCTCCCTAGGAATCTGTAGAGTTGTATTTGAAGACAACTGTCAAAGACATTATTGATCTCTCTGACACAAACAGAAATTTGCCTGTTCAAGTAAGAAATTATTGTGAACTAAATCACCTATCCAATTTCAAAACAAGTTAATAGATGATTAAGTAGAAGAAACGGAACAAAATAGAGTGGGAAGTCCTGGGGGGAGGAAGGAGAGCAATATTCAGTGTGATCAAGCTATACACTAATTCTTAGATTGACAAGTAAAAACAAATTTGTAACAGAAAGATGTGTCTACCAGCTTATTATAAATTAAAAGTGTTCAAACACCAGCTTGCTTGTTAAATATGCAAACAAAACCAAATTATATCGACACTACAATCTCGTTCTACTTCCAAGCATAAAACACCATCTAACAGTAGATATGATTAAGAGTTAATTTAATTTATCTGGGTTAAAATGTCTTCTTGACAAAGAAGGAGTAAATATACCATTAACACAGCACATGGTCGGATTACAGCACTAAACATACTTTTCCATAAAAACTCATACATAAAAAAAAGACACCGCTTGCATAACTATGATCAATACTTCCTCCCCTGTACAAAGGCTGGGTTTGTTTTTTTTTTTGCTTATGGGAAATCTGCTCCTTCCTTTAGGTAACATTGTCTTGAAAGCTTTTGCAGTTCAATACTTCCCAGGAGTTGGTGGAAAAGTATGGCTGTGTATTTTGAACTTATACAATACAGGTGCAAAAAGCTGATCTTATAAAAGATGCAAGCAGGGACCCCTACATTTAAAGCATCTTTCAGCTTCTTCTGCAGAAGATTCACATGCTATTTCTTCTGAAAACTTTCTCATCTTTCCTCTCTTTGTTAGAGGTCTCTGACACTCAGAAGTCAGCCATCGGGCTCCAGAAATGTCTTGTGTTTCAAGATCTTGTGCTGAAATTTTATTGAGATGGATTTTTTTTGTTTGTTTTAAAGACAAACTTATCTTTTTCTCATTTCTGGACTTCAGGAAAATATGCTTGCTTGCCCAAACAACCCACATTGTGAGGCTGGACACCAACAAGGTGCCCGATAACTATGATCACGCCGAGAACATCTAGGAATGGCCGAGGCAGCTGTAGTAAGGGAGGAAGAAGGAGACTGCCTGAACTTTGAATTCAGCAATTCATTACATCTCCTCGAAGACCAACATGGAGAAGATGGATGTGAAGCATGGGTCACCTATAAAGGTCACATATATGCCCTTTTATGCTTGCTCTTGGTGGATATTCAGTACAGCGCAGTCTGTAAACACGACTGAATACCACTTTCTCACTTATCAGATCTCAATGAAGAAAAATGGTTTTCCTGGGAAAAATATTTGCTGTTTCTTAACTTTTGAGTCTTTAAAGACTAAAATACATGAAAATCCTTAAACACCTGTTTTCAGGTATTATGAAACTTCACAAGATTGCAGTGTTCCATTCTGTTCTTTTCATCAACTGTTAAAACAAACAAAACCCTATCACAAGCCTGAGTTTGACGTGCAATGGGTTCAACTGGCATCAGTGCAGAGCCTTCCTTCAAAACAAACCCTGCCTCTATATGGAACAGTCTCCAACTCAACACCAAACGTTACAAAACCATGGTACTGGATGGTGAGATGTACCTGAGATGGCAAAGCGGTCCGCTAGAGTTAAAGTACAGGAGGAACCACTTAAGCAAGCTGGCCGTGATAACTAGAAACTAGAGTTTCTAAGATGCTGATGAAAGAACTGCAAGCATAGCAAAGCTTCTACAGAACCCTTAACATGCTTTTGTTAGACCTTTGGTCCAGCTGTCCAAGATACTCAGAAGTCAAGCCCTGAATAGAAATCTCAGGAAGGTACAGATGTGCTTGGATTTGTATTTGGTCTTACTAGTTCCAGCTGAACTTTCCTTTAACAAAAATTGGGGTCCATAATCACTTTCTCTTAGATATCATTTCTTGAGGATGAGATGGGTGGAGGAGAAGGATCTAAGTTCTAGAACAAATACAAGGGAGACCTCTGTATCAGCAAAAGTTGCTTAAGAGAGGTGACTGGTACAGGGGGAAAAGAGAAAAAGTTACACCTCCTGAAATATCACAACTGCCCTCTAAAGAAGGTTGGGAAAAACCTTCCCAAGTGAATCCTATACTGAATACCCAAACAACATATCATAAAATTAAGGTCTTCCAATAACAGGAAGACCTAAGAAAAGAATCTAGACAAACATGCAAGAATCATGTCATATTTTGACAAGGAATAAAGCAGAAAAGATTTGGCCCAGCCAAGCAGCTAAGAAGAATGAACAGAAAGGGTGTACCCTACTCCCTCCTGTTGGAATGGAACAGACACTGATTAGGACTCAGGATGCCCTAGGCACTGGTGTAACATGAAATACAGAATATTGGCTGGTAGGTCTAATGCCATGACAGGCTGCGGACACAACAGGCGATACAATGACAACAGGTCCAAGTGTCATAAAAGGGGACAAAGTACATGAAAAGCAATTGCTTACTGGGCAGAGTAATCTAGAAGGAAATCATAAATAA
Organism: Anarhynchus alexandrinus; assembly: GCA_008711295.1. NCBI lineage: Eukaryota > Metazoa > Chordata > Aves > Charadriiformes > Charadriidae > Anarhynchus > Anarhynchus alexandrinus. The sequence continues at coordinate 290,683 of VUYV01000359.1, read as the reverse complement.
ATTTAAATGACCTCTGAAGAGGTGTGATTTTTGCATAAACAGCTGCAACAGGACTTGTGTTTCAGTTCACTAACATGAAGAGACCATACGGCTGACTTAACCTATATCTACAGTGAAACTGCTAATGATGAATTTCTCAAGTGGCATCTATATTGTGCCTAAGATAGCATAAAGTTCTATTAGAAACTAAAGACTACAAATAATAAAACAGGCAATTTCTTCATTTGGAATCAAAACCAATTCAGTAATGGTATACAAAATTTAGAGACTCTCTAATATAAACCACTACTATTCCTTAATGTCTTTAGAACTGCTAAATAAAGCATACTGATGTTAAAAACATTTTAGTACAGGAGAGACGCAAAAGAGAGTTTCCTTAATTTAATAGATTCTTAAAACGGAACACGATTTTGTAAATTTACTTTTGTTGCTACTATTTCATCCCCTGAAAGGTAATTTTACTTAATTAAATATGATAATAAAATCTGGTTTTGTACTGTTCTAAGTTGTATTCAACTTCTATCCAAATATAGCCTAACATAAACCTTGGGTAAATAAATGATTTGCTACTACAAAGTATTCTGGAACTGTATAAAAATGTATAAAAAGTATTTAAGAACTGGGTGGCGGGGGAGGGGGGGAGCTGGGCTGTTTTCTCGGTAAAGCTTTACGTTTGGGGAAAACAAAATGCACAAATAAATTGCCCCTCCGACCCTCCAACAGGACTGAGTAGGCGATTACAATGTCAAACAGTATTTTACTATACTGTCCAGAGAACTAACGCTTTTGCCGGTCAAGTACGTTTCACTTCTTTACCATACTGCAGACCAAACTGTGGCACTGCCATTCACCGCAGCCCCAGATTGAGACATTTTAGCCACTATAAAAAAAAAAACACAACAGGGAAAAGACTATTCCAACAAGGAAAAAAAGTTCTATGACTAATTCATTTAAGAAATTTTTTCAGAGGTTTTCTTCTAAACAACAAACCTCTAATCCTGCTCCTCCACACTACTCAAGCCAATTGAGAGGTTTGCGTTAGCAATGCCATCCCGGTATCTGGAACTAAGTGACAGTGAAATGGTCCGATTCAAAGAGTCTTCATTCGCTCATCCCTCAAGTCCAAGTCTTTTGGGCTCCAATCTTGCAAGACTGTATCCGTAAAAAGCTCTTCTTCACTCTTCTGACACATGAAATAGTCATCGCGACTGGTACTCCCGGTTTGTTTAGATTTATTAAGCAGTTCACTGCTCTTAAAGTTTCTGTCTCTCTGTGACTTGTTATCTGCTTCTGTTATGCTTCATTTACATTTGATTTTCCCTCCTCCTCCCACCACAACCCCCTCGAAACTGCTTTTTTAACGTTAAGACTCAGATAGAAAACAAACTACTTGAGATTTTGATGGATAAACATAGCAATTATTTCTGAACTTTTTCTAATGTAGAACACATTCAGGCTTATCGTGTGAGCTTTTCAAATAAGTATACCAAGCAAACTTATTACTGGGATCTAGTGAACATGCTCCTGGATGCTTCTCTGCTCTCAGAAGGATATGATTATATCCTATACCATCAGCAAGCTATTCAAGCCAACGTGTGCATGCTGCAAGAGTCCATCTCAGGAGATCAAGGACCACGATGTTGGCTTATCAGCAGTGATTCCCTTCCGACATCTGGGGGAGGAGGGCTGTGGGAAATGTTCTTCTTTGATGTTAAGTAGTTTGGAGAAGGGGATGTATTTCCATTTTATAAAGAAAACCCTGTGAGACAATACTTACTAAGAAGTCCTAGGGGTTTTTTGTTGGCGGTGTTTGTTCTGGTTTTGGGGTGTTTTTTTGTTGTTTTGTAGACTGTTGAATACAGAAGACAGACATTGAGAAGGAAGGCACTCTTATGGTCTGATTTTTAAGGCCAACTTAGTATCTTCAAGAGACAAAAATCAAGTTTCGTAAAACTGCCTCTGCCAAAGCAACATCAGTTGCTTTTAGCTGTAATTACATCCTTTAATCCTCAATTCAATCCTCTATCATTTTTGTCACTATTTTTCTCAGAACTGATATCAAGATAACTGGGCTTTAACTACTTAGTTTTTGTTCTTTTTAATATTGGCACAGTATGAACATCTTTCTAGTTCTCTAGAATTTTCTTGGTTTACCTGGCTTTATTAGAAGACTGACCAAGAATAGCAGGTGATGTTGGGGGGGAAAGATCTGAAATAACACATCATTGAAGGCAATTTGAAGTTACCACATTTCTACCAGCAGGAGAATGGGAATTGGCACAAGGGAAAAGACTGTACTTAGATTACACGAAGGGAAAAGAGCACAGAAGCAGGGAGACAAAAATAGAGCTAGAAGCAGAGACCTAGTAAAGACTAAATTTCCACATTATTCTAATAAAGAGAGCAGCCAGATAATCAAAAAATATTTGGTGCAGAGCTATCCAAACATGCCATTTACGCTGTTGCATATAATCCTATGAAAAATGTACAAAACTGTGAGGAATAGGTATAAGCCAACATTAATCACCGAAATTAGCTCCTATTGTTACAGTCCATTCTTCACAGATAAAAAATCAAACAGATTTTGATAAAGATTTTTACATTTAAAAATAAATTCTCAAAGGAATCTGGAAATTTGAAGAAAAATTCATTCACAACGGAAAAACTGGAAACACCTGAAGATAACGGATTCTGTACACTTCGTATTGTTCATCTCTTCATTTAACTTTGTAACGGAAGACAAACTTATATTAACAAAACTGTGGTAACATTCTCTGTACCAGCTGCAGTAAATTTTTATTCGATAAGCTCCTTGGAGAAGGGAGCATCTTTGCCAAGACCAGGGACAGACATATCAGTTAGCTTTCCTAACATAACAGCTGGAAATTTAAGGCAAGTGTCTCATGACAGTCTGAGGAAAGCTGAAGCAACCAGTATTTTGGTATCAATGCCAAATCTGTAGGCTGCTCTGTTTGAACCACCACACTAGAAATCAGTGTGAAACTACATGTAACCTCTGAATGCAAGTATCCAAGCTTACGGTATCAGACGTTCGTTTACTATTCCCACTTTCCCCCTGGCATTGCTAGAGGAGTTTTCAGTATTACGAACACGCATTCAAGAGCTCAGTCGTGAAACAAATGCCAGCTTGACACCAGACTTAAGGATCTCTGTTTTCCGAGCATATTAAAGACAAGAAGCCAGCCAAGAACAAGATGTGGCACAGAAGTCAATCCACTCCTGCTGTACGTGAAGTTAGCTACTTGTTCACCAAGCCAGTGACACGCCATCCATCCTTAGCCGTGATTCTCTCCTTGACGCCTCTCTGGTTCTGCTGGAATTAATCCTTTATTTTAATTGGCAGTAAATGAAACAATTAATCGTAATTTCTTGAAAAAGTCCATAATATTAACGGAAATAGTTTCATGAAGTCTAAAGTCTGTGACCTTATGAAACACTACCTCTTTGCTTTTAATAAATTATTCTCGAATGTACATTAAAACATACAGTGCCACTTCTTTTGAACTTCATTCTAATGATTAAAAAGAGACATGATATGAGTTTAGGTGACTCTAAAATGAATCACTTAAATCAATGCAATGTTAATATTTCATCATGAGTTTAGTAAGACATTCCAGAATTAAGGAAAAACATCCCCTTTTCCCAGCGTAGAGTCATTCATTCATAAATCTGTACCTTATTTGACTTTTTCCATAGTTTTGAGATGCAAGTCTCACGTGGGATAGAGACTCTGGGTTCAAATATAAAGCTCCCATGTTTCCTCAAATCTGACAAAACACTGAATTAAAATAGTTTGACTGTCACGTTCCAAGTAACTGAACTTAGTTTCCTCTTTTGCTCTCTCTCTTTTCATACTTATACTTCTCTTCCTCTAACCTTCATCTAATCTTTCTTTTCTGATTATCCCCGTGCTTGTGTTCCCTTATTCCCCCCTTCAAGTACTATCTTTACCTACAGCACACGAATGACAACTGTGGCATTGTCTTCCTTAAGAATCACAGCAGTATATTAAAATCTAAATAACTAAATAAATTTCTAGGAGGCACACAACATGTAAAGCATCTATACAATCTTACTGCTGCCAGATTCAGCTTTTCTTTTTTCCTTCTCACCTACTCGATTAAAAGGTGCACTATTGCTCTGGCTGAAGTAAGGCAATCCAAAAATCTACCAACCCACATAATAACTATATACAGCAACACAGACTGAGCCACAAAATTAAAAATTAATGGAGGAGTACAAGACACCTATAATTGTTTCAACCTGCCTGCAGACTCAGACTAGTTTATGCTAATTATGGGGTTTTTTTGCAGTTTTACACATCAAGGAGGACAGATATTAACACAAAAAACCCCTAGATCCAATCACAAGACTCCAGGGGCTACGAACTCATCTATCCCAGCTCTGATCCCTTGTTAAACTTTGATCCCAGTAATGCAGAGCAATCTGATTTCCAAGAGGTTTCAGTGCAATTCACAATTATCTAATCATTCACACTCTCTAAGCCTGGCTTGTACAATCGGGGTCTTTGTGTGCAGGAGATGAGAGTACCGGGTTTGTCACTTAAGTACCATGCACGTGTACAAGCACACTCCAGACAGCAGTTACAGTTAACACACAACAAACCAACTGGTTATATTTTTAAACACTATAAAAGAAAGAAAAATATTCTTTCAAGGACATGTTTGGTCTAGATGCTTTATTTAAAATCAGTTCCCATGTGTGTGCTAGAAATAGAAAATATTTCCAACTGATCATTTTTCTGAAGTAAACAAAGTTTTATTTTCTTAGTGCTCTACGAACCCTGATAGAAGGAACGCTTGAAGTTATCATCCACACAGAATAAAGCCTTTATTTCTCATTCCCTCCAGCCAAGCAACAGAAAGAAGAAACCCCAACTTACATTAGACTGCAGAAAAATAGAACACAATTTTACTCTTTGGAAACAAAAATAATTTGGCCTATATATCACTTTTTAATCCAACAAGTTGAAACAAATTTGGAAGTAAAAATCTACCATTGATCTAAGTTTTCTGTTGTGTCGAGGCTTGTGAGTGTTAACCTAAACTAGAAACTTACTGAAATTTTAATCTGAGACTGCTTCTTTGAATTTATAAGTTATCCTTCCAAATACAGCCCTTAGTAGCATTTTATTCTAGTTGTCTTGAACATGCTGAGCAGTACTGGCAGCAATGCCAGTACGATGACTAGTTAAAATCTAGAGCCTCCTGTGCAATCCCAACTAGCCAGATCAGCTCTCAACTAACATGAAATGATCATAATTCCTAGGGAATGAGAATATGTCAAAGGGAGGATACTGAGAATCCATACCATGTGCTGGTCCAAAATTCAGAAAACAAAAAAAGAAAACAACAACTCTAAATGAAAGAACGTTTGTAGCATTCACTGAATAAAGATAAGTATTTTTTTTAACAAGCAGACTACTATTTGTATTCTACAATTACAAATACAATTTGTCAAGTTTAGAAATACATTTTGAAATTTTACTAGACAGGATGACTGCACTATATGAGGCTCTTCACATCTATTTTCCTGCCTTTTTTTTTTTAATAGATATATTTTTAACTCTCCATCCAGTAAGAGACCCTCCTATTTTATGGAAACAACAGTTTCAAAGAAGTCACCACATTAAATTTGTACCCAAAGGGCACCCAACGGGAAGATCCCCGATTCATTACACCACCTGTCCCATTTTCTACTTTCTGAATTATTTGCAAGTTTATCACTCCTTCACAATCTCACAAGGAGCTGAGAATATGGCAATATTGCACAGTGTGAAGACCTTCACATCAAATAAACCACCCAGATACATCTACAAGAAGTATTTTCTTTGTTGTCTGAAATATTTTCATTCACTTTTTGCTCAAATTCATATTGATTGGGGATATTGCTGAATCACATTTTGGGAAGTCTGTTGTAAAAACAGAAGCTAAAACAGTGCTAAAAACTCCAAATTGCCTTATTCTTCTGAATTGAAATAAAGTATACCTACTTGAAGAACAACAGAAGTAAAATGGAAGTGAGTACTTGGAACTTTTCTTTCCCTACAGTTCCAGATAGCCACTGCCTTTCAGCTTCTTACAGTGGGGTCTTCCAAATAGAAAAAATACCTTTTTTACTTTAACTAAGCAAGATTTTCTATGACATATCTTCTGCCATCTCCGTGATTTAATTCCTTACCATCAAAGACCTTCAAAAGTTTCGCAAAAGAATTTACTTTTGTAAAATTAATCGAATACGTTGAAAAAGAATCTAGAGGCACAAACCCCTCAATTTTAGCAAAAATCAGCTTCATGCATCTGCACTGAGAAGAATTTTATTTTGCTTCAAAAAGACAGATTTTGTATTTCTATCAGCCTGATATACCTTTAAACTTACTTCATAGGTCTTTTATTCTGTATTAACATTTATGGCCGCAGAAGCATGCGTGATTATCCTGTATTTGTAGTGCCTGAATTGTAGAGAACAAGGTAAAAACACTCCGCCATCGAGACACCAACCTTGTGGGCAGCGTACAGCAGCCATCAGCCGTCAGCCTGACTTGCGTTTCATAGCTATCCAGTGGGCAAACAACTTGTTGAACAGGAGGACACTCGACTGTGCTGCAATCCACACTGAACACTACGAAGGAAAGGGAGAAGAAAATTCCTTTTACACACGCTTTAGGGAGCTTTTTTGGCAAATTCTTTCATCGTAAGCAACCAGTTCGGCAGCAGCTTTTTAATTTAAGTCAGAAAAATCATCTAATGAATACGTGCTCAGTAGGTAACTTTACGAGAAGACTTCCATTCTCTTTAAGATTCACTTTTTAAAATTACTGAAAAATTACTGAAAAAAATTACTGACTCGGAAAGCAACTGAACTAATATGAGTTAATAAAAAATTATGAAATTAGACAGGCAACCTTCAACAATCACTAAACCTGTGAATAATATTAGTTACTTGAAATATACTAGGTTACTGAGTATATATTTTTCCCACCAGCTTTTAAAACAGTTAACAATTCATTGTTTAATTTTTTCCTGATTAAAGTCCGTTTAAAGAGTAAGATACCTGGGTGAGGAAATAAAAAAAATATTAAAGATACACTGTGGATTTATGCCTGCACATGTAAACTACATGTTTAAGGATTGTTCCATTAGGTTGCGCTGTTTTGGTATTTATATATAGCGAAAAAGAAATGCAAATTACCAAATCTATCTGCATTAACGAGATGAAGAATTCTGCATAACTAGCAAGACTGATGTACAGCTTTTTAGAAAGCAACAAATGCTTAGAAATGCAAAAAAAGTCAGGCTGCATATACGTTTAATCCTATGAGTCATACTCAAGAAAGCTGAAAGACATCTTTATCTTATTTGGTCCTAAATCTCCCATGTTAAGAAACAATACCAGCTCAGGCATTATCTATTTGCTATTCCTTACCATAATTATACTAAGGAAGTACAGATTAAAACACAGTTCCCTCTTCAAAGAAACAAGCTACCTACTGACTGAGTAGGCAGGATGAGCAGAATGTTATCAGACCGAAAGTTATACACTACAATATCCCTCATTACCGATTAAACTTCACTTCAGTATTGACGTTATTACGAGTGCTGGCGGCAAGGCTAAAGCAGCTTGGCAATGCCACACCACGCTTCTGGCAGGAGCTGACACCTTTCAGCGTCCCATTTTCTGTCGTCCAGTCCCACATTTTTCAGGCTTCATCCTCAGAGGTACGCAGCAACAATAATTGCATCGGTCGTAATGAGACATGGCAGAATTACATCTGCTTAGCGTATCCCGTAAGCATTTAAATGAAAGCACGAGTTCGGCACCAGTATAGGTTAGGGGTGGACCTGCTGGGAAGTAGCTCTGAGGAGAAGGATTTGGGAGTCCTGGTAGATAATAAATTGTCAATGAGCCCGCAATGTGCCCTTGTCGCCAAAAAGGCCAATGGAATCCTGGGCTGCATAGGGAAGAGTGTGTCCAGTAGGTCGAGGGAGGTCATTCTCCCCCTCTACTCGGCACTGGTGAGGCCACAACTGGAATACTGTGTCCAGTTCTGGGCTCCCCAGTTCAAGAGGGACAGGGAACTGCTGGAGAGAGTCCAGCGAAGGGCAACCAAGATGATTGAGGGATTGGAGCATCTCCCTTATGAGGAAAGGCTGAGAGAGCTGGGACTCTTTAGCCTGGAGAAGAGAAGGCTGAGGGGAGACCTTATTACTGCTTACAAATATCTAAAGGGTGGGTTGAAGGAGGATGGAGCCAGACTCTTCTCGGTGGTTCCCAGTGACAGGACGAGGGGCAATGGGCACAAGTTGGAACATAGGAAGTTCCGTTCCAACACACGGAAAAACTTCTTTACAGTTAGGGTGACAGAGCACTGGAACAGGCTGCCCAGGGAGGTTGTGGAGTCCCCTTCTCTGGAGATTTTCAAGACCCGCCTGGATGCAGTCCTGAGTAATGTGCTCTGGGCAATCCTGCTTTGGCAGGGGAGTTGGACTAGATGATCTCTAGAGGTCCCTTCCAACTCTGAAAATTCTGTGATTCTGTGATTCTGTGTAATGAAACCAGTCTGAAGCTCATCAAGGTTAGGACCAGTACGTTTGTCCTCAAGACCATAAACTTTCAAAGTACATGAGTATGTGAGTACCCTCTGTGGGAGCGATATTCAGAATCTGCCTTTTTCTAGTTATTTGGGAAACGGAGCCATCCGATAATCAGAGCAAACTGACAAGTTCAAGAAGTTCTCACTGAGAAGTGCACAGATTTCATTGAAGTCTATTTTGTGGAGCAATGCAGAAAGTTACTAAATTTAACTGGAAAGATTCCAGTTACTAAGCTCGACAATTATCAAATTAACTTTTATATCTCTTCATAAACACACAAAGATACCTATTTGCCTTTGAGACAGGAATACTTAATTTTAGAATATCTTACCTTATAAAACTCTAGGGCTTTTTGTTCCACTTTGCTAACAAATAACATGTTTGAAACCGCTCTTCTGTAAGAAACATACATCTAGTTCCTCCATTACCACAACGGGCATCGAGAATCACGCGCTCGTCAGTATAGCCCAGCGCAACCAATACAATTTGCATGATTCTGTTGCGCCAAGTAACTACCAGCGTCCAGTTTCCTGAATTTAAACTAGTACTAAACTTTTCTACTTCCCTGGATTCAAGGCTCTCTCTGCCTCCTCCCCCGGTAGGCAGCATGGGAAAAACCAGCCAACGAGTTCTACCAACAAGCTGCTACTGCACAGCTATTTCTGTGACCATCTTTCCATATACCAGTAATAACAATGAAAGAAAAAACTCAAGGAAACTCCCTAATCATGCCATCAAGCCTCAATTAAGGTGCTCTTTCTTCCTAAATAGTTGTCATGGTTTAGACCAAATCAGCTACTGGGGACCTGGGGGACCCCAGATGGGACTGACAAATGCTCCCCTCTACCCCTCTTCAAAGAGAGAGGCAGAGGAGGAAAAAGAGACTTATGAGTTTAGAAGGAACTAAACTACTTTAATGAAATATTAATAATAAAATAAAAAGGAAATAATGAAATATATACAAAACCGTATCAAGCTCCTGAGATGACAATCACGACACCAGCTGGCACTGGGGAAGTCCCAGGCTGGACTCGGTGACGGACGGGAACTGGATTCCGGATCTGCATTCAGGATCGGGATCACAGGCAGACAAACAGAGTCCTCCTCAGACGTCAGCCATTGGAGAGAGAGAGCTGACCCTTTGATCCCTCAGCTGTTATACTGAGCATGATGCAGATGGGATGGAATACCCTGTTGGTCAGTTTTGGGTCACCTGTCCTGTCCGCTCCTCCCTGCAGGTGGGACCCCACTATGCTTTTCCATTTCCGACCCTCCAACGGGGCAAACAACAAAGCTGGTTGGCCTTGGGTGTTATGGCAATAAGTATAAGCAAGAGCCTCTCTGCATACCATGCCTGGGCATCAGCTATAAACATTGGTCTTATCACTCTGAGAGAGTGAACATTGTCTGCACAATATGCTGTTAATTTCAGTAGTTAGAAGAGGCCCAGCTAAGAAGCGAAGTTACTGAACAAAATTGGTTCCATTTTACCTCAAACCAGGACAATAGTTTAAATTCTTTCCAGTGGCTATAGCGTGCTCACTAACACTGAAGAGCAGCCCAAACGGTCTTTATTATAAAAGTACAAATGTAAGAAAAATTACAAACAAATCTCAAATCCAGAGCATTCAAATAGAAAATTCTCATTAAAATTCATCATTAAAAAGATGATAAAAATGATAAATTAAAATTCCTCATTAAGTGGCTGTTGTCAACTCAGTGGTTCTCCTGTTTGATTTGACTTACCCATTTTTATTTATTTTATACTGATCTCTTAGTAATAGTACCACAGCACCCTCCAATTCTTGTAAGGATTAGTAGGATTTGGTGAACAAAGGGTATGCACCGAGCTTATCCGCCACCCACAGAATTTCATCATCCACACTCATACCCCACCTCAGTCTTCTCTCCAAACTGGGAGATCTTTATTATTACATTATTAGATTAATCACAGAACAGCTGAGGTTGGACAGGACCTCTGGAGGTCATCTGGTCCAAGCCCCTTCCCAAGCCAGGCCACATAGATCTGGTTGCCCAGGACCGTGCCTAGATAGCTTTTGAATACCTCCAAGGATGGAGGTTCCACCACCTCTCTGGGCAACCTGTGCCAGTGCCCAGTCACCCTCACAGTGAAAAAGTGTTTCCTGATGTTCCATGGTTTTAGTCTCTGCCCATTGCCTCTGGTCCTGCCATTGTGCACCACCAAAAAGAGCCTGGCTCCATCTTTACACCTTCCCTTCAAGTATTTATATGCATTGATGAGGTCCTCCTCTCCCCTGAGCCTTCTCCAGGCTGAAGAGTCCCAGCTCTCTCAGCCTTTCCTCACAGGAGAGAGATGAAGAGAGATAAGAGATGAAAGATATTTGAAGAAGGAAAAAGAAAGTCCTACTTTTTTTCAGAATAAAATTGGTTTCTCAAACTGGAAAAAATTATTCAACCAAACTTCCAGAGAAGCTGAAAATATTGTAAGGTTACAGAACGGTCTACAATTGAATTCTTCATTACTTCAAAAGATGTCCCCCAGATTAACTGTACTACTGCCCTAAAAAATAAGACTGCAAACATTTGCCACTGAACTACTAGTTTTATTTTCACATCTTACTTTGATTCCAATAATTACAGAGTGCACTTTTCATAAAGAGGTTTATTATAATCTATTATATATTTTATTATAAGCTAAAATATTTTAAAACCCTGCCTAAAGAAAATTATTTTTGTCTACCCTAGAAGCTTCAAATATATAGTCTGACAAATATGTATCTTCAAGAACTCATAAACATGTTGCAATTTCCTATCAGTGAAGATGCACCTGATCAACCTTTGCTTACAAGTCTTCAGGAACTTTCTCATGCACTGAATTTGTATACAATAGCATCTGAGAGTTAATAATTTTTCTATGAAAATGTAGCAGAAACCCTACCATGACTGCAGACCCTGACAAGTGTTCAAGGCCAGGCTGGACGTGGCCTTGGGCAGCCTGGTCTAGTGGGAGGTGACCCTGCCCATGGCAGGGGGGTTGGAACTAGGTGATCTTTAAGGTCCCTCCCAACCTAAACCATTCTATGATTCTACGACATAGCTGCAGTAATGTGCAACCTCCTTTGTAGACTACAAACCCAAAGATCTCTGATAATGAAACTGTTAATACCTAGGTGAAAATAAGTTTATAGTAGAATATGCTAACACAAGTATATTAAGTTTCACCGTTATGTATTACGTTGGCTTTCCAAGGAACAGAACGTACAGTTCAGGGAGAAGATTTAAGCAGCTACCTAGGCATCTAAAGGTCCCGGATGCAGTACCTGCATCTCTGATGCAATGAAGTGGCTCAGCACAGGAAAGACTTCTTACTCTTCCAGAAGTCAGAGCTTTCTGGGGGTCCAGCACAAATAAGCTAAACAAGAACATTCTCTTTACGACTGTGTTTAAACCAAGATTTGGTACCAGAAAAAAACCCAAAAAAAAAACCAACTCAATTTCATTAAGAGTAATTTTCAGGCTGTGCAGGGTTGCTGGAGAAGGTGAATTAAAAGAAGGGAATTAAAACTCTGCCAGAAAGACTGCTAGAAGAATGACAAATGAGCAGTCTTTTCAACAGAGTTTCCGTCTAGCATGACCATTTACCAAGGCTTTCCCAAGGATGTCAGAAACTAAGAGATGACACTCTTCATCTCACCATATAGCAAAAAAAAAAAGTTATCAATAGTGGTTCAACAATTTGGATAAATACCAAAGTAAACTATTTACCTTTATTCAGAAGTGGCAGCTAGAGTTCCTATCACAACTTCAACAAAATCCCTGTTAAATTAGATTTTAACTCCATCTTTAAATAAACAAAGATGATTTTAAAAGCATCATTGTTCATACTGTTTTAGCTTCTTAGCAAAAGAGGCACATATAACCCCACAAATCTTATTTCAGGTTATTTTTATTTTTACTGTTATCACATTATGCAGCTCCATCTGAGACTGGTCATTTAAACTATATTTAAGAAAAAAACCACAACTTGTTTTTGAGAATACTTCAGTGCTCATTCAGTAAACTCACTGCTCATGAATGGCCAGTTATACACAGCCCGTAGGAACAAAGTCGGTTGCTTATGGCACCAGACCACTGTTATCGCACCTCCGAGCTTAGCAACTGCAGCAAAACAAAAGGGACATGACATACTTGTTCTCAGTAGGTACCACAATGGTGGTGAGATGCTTGGTGGAGCAACGGGTGAGAACATTTAAGACAAATTAATCTGGAAGTTAATAGACAGGTATGACTAAGCTACTAAGTTTCTTCACTGTTCATTTTAACTGGATGCCAATCACTTTAATTATTGTATTCCTGAAGTAGAAGGGGTAGAAGAGGAAGCGGATCTCAAGATGAAAGATTTTATTTTTATTCTAGCATTTAATGTTACGGAAACATTTCCTATTTTCCTTTCAGTAATTCAGTTGCCAATCACAGTATTTGAACATATGCAGTTCTCAGCAGAAGGCTCCAAACTCAAATGCCACTGTAAACTGGAGAGCAGTGACATCTTATTTAAGGAACAGAAATAAACACAATTTATGGTTTAATTGTGCAAACACTTACTGGCATAAGGCAGCGCTGCTGTCATAGGAAGAAGTCCTCCCAGCTTCCCGCCATTTGTTTCCACCAGAAGGCCCTTGCTGGTGCAAAACCCCCACAGAGGCTGGTTAAGCAGACGTGGAGGTGCAGGAAGAGCATTCTGGTAGCAGCACTCACAGAACTGAAGTTTTTAGGTCTGTGAGAAAGTATGGAAACCATTTTTCTCTGTTCGACGTGTCCATAGACTTGCTGACACTATTTAGTAAAACTAGTGACCGCAGCCCTGTAAGAAACTCTGCATGGACACTTATCTACCAGGCCTTTTACTGTCCATTGTCCCATGGTTTTTTGCAACATGGCACTAAAAACAGATGAAGTGTGACACAGAGCACTGCTAGTTCAGTTCCTTTCCAACTCTTCTTTCCCACAGTGATTTGGGATACCAAGTCAAACTCTGAAGACACAAGGTTTCTTACCAGGCTTACCATGGGCTAAGTAAACATTCCTGCCATGTAAAGTCAAGTCAGATAATGCTCCTTATGACCACTGTTTCAGCAAACCCACATAGATAATTCAAATAGCGTTCATACATACACAAAACCAGTTATGCGCTACTACATATACAGTAGTACATGTATATACACATAGAGAATAAGTGGCATTAAACAGTGCAGGAGAGGCAGGACGGACTAGATTACCTGCAGAGTCATCTAGTCTTCCAACCTAAGTTATTCTATAATTCTATAAGCCTATGAATATACAATCCTAATAAAACAAAATATTCCATTGCCTGTTCTTAAACAAAGGAAATTTATTTAAAACCACAGACAGTGGTGAACATGACTGAACAGTTTAGATGGAAAAAAACAGCAAGCTTCATGCTGACTTGCAAATTTAAAAATAAAATCCCTAAACTTTTTACAACAAAGGAAACATTAAAAAAAATTCAGTATTTGTTTAGTCTATAATTTTCTTCATATATCAAGTACAAATTGTGTTGTCTATACAAGTATGGTTTACTCTCTTTGAAAACAAGGTTCCTCTGAAAACTGAAAAAAGTTCAGATTTGCAACAATTTACCATTAAAAAAAAGCCTTCTGTGGTAAATAATTTGTAGTCTACTAAGGTTTGTCAACACTCAACTACTCCTTTCTCTGTCTTCCACTCTTGTGGTGGCTTGTTTTTCCTTTGTGATCTTCCCACTATGTCAAACGGCAAACAAAAGAAACACGTAGACCACAGCTGTAATAGTCAATGTGGACAGCCACTGAAGTCTAACTTGACAAAACTCAGGCTCTGCAGTGACTAATAATTCCACATTAATAGCACTCCCCTTTTTTTCTTTCTTCCCCTAAAGCCAAGGCACTGCAACAAGTAGGGGCCCCGCTCACTCTGTAGTTTGTGGTTTAGCCATTCCATCTTTCATCACCTATTACTGCAGGGATGCACAAGAGTACCCACCTACACTCCTCAGCCTCTTGGCCACTACCTAAGAAACACGCTTTCATCATCTCCCAAGGTAGGGGAGAACTCTCTGCTTCCCCTCAGCCTCTCAGTTTCTAATCCCCACTGCAAAGCTCTACACTTCCCTTCAATCCCATTAGTCTCCTTCCCCAATCTCTTCAAAGCCTCTGCTCTTCTACCCGCCTAACATGCATCTTCATTTTGCCAGTCCCATGTGCTTTCACCTCTTAATTCCTTACAACAAAAAATACAAACTACGTCAGAAAACAACATACACATAGTCACAGAAATCCCCTAACACAATAAATAATCACATATTCAGTTTGAAGATTCTGTAATCCCAACAAGCTGAAAACAACCTTCAAGAAGTAACCTACAAAGGTAAGTTTGCACTGAGTTATTTGCAAACTACAAGATGGAAATGCAAATAACAGTCAGGAGGACATGATCAGAGCTAACATTTATTTTGAGAAATAAGGAAATAATCCAAAGTCAGCAGGATATAATTCAGTAATGGCATACTTAAAGTATGTATAGGAAGAATTAAAACGTACAAATATAGTGGTTCAGTAGCAGTCACGCTACAGAAAGATCTTGGGATCACAGCATTTCACAAACTACATACAACTCTTGCAAGAGTCAGCTCTTATTTAGAATTTTGCATGAAAGACAGAAAGTAATTATTCAACAGTATTTAGTGCTGATGAAGACTCACCCAAAATAGCAGCCTGCTTTTGGACACCACATTTTAAAGACATGTGGATAAACTTAAGAAGGCTTATAGAGGGGCAACATAACAAGGGAGGAGTCCAAGGAAACCATACGATAAGAAATTGCAGCTAGTTCTAGATGAAAGAAGACTAAGATTGACAAAATGTCCCACAGCAAAAATTTTTATAAAGACTTCTTCACCAACTACTCAGGACAGAGAATTAAGAAGTTTGCTTAAATTTCCACACAGGCAGATTTGCATCGGATATTAGGCAAAAACACAAAGAGAAGCACTAGAAGATACAAAGACTGTACAATCTTCTTCTGTGTAGGATTTAAGAAAATGTTAAACAAGCACAGGAAAGGCACAGCTTAAGCACACTCAAACCTGTTTGCATATAAGATTTTGGATTATACAATTTTATATGCCTGCTTTCATCCCTCTGTTTTTATTATTCATCTTTACCAAAGTCTGGATCAAAGAGAGAATTAAATCTTCCACTTCACCGAGAATAATAAATCACAAGAAAGGGTGATTGGTGTTCTCATGAAATGGAAAATGGGTAAATACTAAAAAAGTTGTGAAGTCTTTCACTATGCTCCTCCACAATCCTTTTGCTCTCTAATTTTTAAGGGGTCATCACTTTGTAATCTAGAGAAATCTAAAGACAGAAACTTTAATTCCCTGTCCATGCACAATATATTCCTACTATGATAAAGCTTCATATAATTGAATGAGTATATAAAGTATGTCACTTTAACTAGTACCATCTGCAGAAATGCAATATTCTCACTAGGCTACTTTTCTCTTGTTGCTCAGTTTAAATTAACGTCTGAAGAAAAAAGGAAGTGAAACATAGCATAATATTTCTTATCTTTTTTTTAATGGGTATTGCCCACATCATCATTTTTATTTTGAAGAAGAATCAAGATGAATTTAGAGGCTATATAGGCTTTGTTAGATGCAATTATATAGGTTATTGTGCTTGTCAGACAGTTAGAAAAACCTGAAAAAATGGAAAAAAAAAATAAATCGTGTCCACTTTTACCTGGTTTACATTCATAGAGATCACAGCATTCCCCTGGCTTTCCTGATGCCTTAGAAACCAATATATTCAAATAGCCAGGCTGGCAAACCTTCCTCAAGCAGCCTGCAGGATTACACACGCAACGGCTCGGGAGCGGACAGCATTCACCGGGAGGAGCATAGCCTTCAATTAAGATGGAATCTTCTGGACAGCGAGGAGAAAACTGGACCTCACAGCGGGCCTTGGAGCAATCGGGCTTCTCTTCTGAAAAGGAGAGAAAAATCAGCATGCCATAAATGTCAATAAAACACCGTACTGAAGCTGTAAAGGTGAGCTCAGATAAAGCCCCCTTTCTTCGCCCTCCCCCCAAAACAATAAAAAGAAAAGGAAACTGCTGCTGCTGAACTGATTAGCAAAAATTACGGAACACGCTTAAAAAAGTCTTGGCATCTGGAAGATGGCAGGTGTGTTATGAAATATTTTCCAAAATTCTAATTTGTGCGACGAGCGTGACTGCTGAAGTCGCACGGCCTCAAAAACCAGCTGTGACGCTACACGTTTGGCCATGATATTAAGAAACAACTTGTCACATCATGCACAGCCCTGCTGTTCACACCTACACCTTTGGTTTCCTAAGACTTTCCATTATGAGAAACTGATGTTAATCGATTGATTTATTAAACTTGGCTGACCTGATCTGAGATTTCACATATTCAAAAAGCTGGTTAAAAGTTCAACGGCTAACGTACTTGGAGAGTCCCTACATTAGCAAGAGAGGGTTTTTCCTGTACACACTCCCAATGCTCACATTGAAGTGGTGTTCCCATGTACTGCAGTGGCTTGAACAGTAAAAGAGAAGAGGTTTGACTAGCACTGGCTACAGGCCCTAGAGGTTTAAGGCACCGGCTGCAGGCACACAGCAATTCAGAAAGGGAATATTGAGGACCAAGGTCAACAAGTTGGTGGGAACCGTGACAAGCTGGACAAACACTGAGATAAGACAAAAAGAGAACAAAGACATAGAAGAAGGTTTTTGGACAACAAGGTAACACCCTTCCAAAACATGGAAAAGAACTCAAGATTCCCCATTCTCAAAAAACCCCGAATCTTAATTCTGGCAAAGCGGTGGTGTCATGCCCTCCAAACCACTAAGCCACACTGTGAAAAATCAGACCATGCCCGTGACCAGTTCACTCTGTAATGCAAACAGTGAGAAACTTGCTCGTATCCAAGAGGGTCTCACTTTCTGCAATATACCTGACCACTGTTAAAAAATGAGTGGATTCAAGACACTCAGAAGAGCAGTAGCTCAACAGGACATGGTGACTTAAGTCTTTGGAGGCAACATCGGGAGCCGTACCAGGCCTGACCAGAAAAAAAACCTCACAACAATATTAAACCAAGACCTGAATTTATAAACTGTTTGTACCATTCCTTGGTTATTTGCAAGGTTGCAAACAAGATGGTTCTACCGTATCTAGAATTTGCAAGTTTGTAAACTAGGTGGTCACTATTACTCCTACAAAATTAATTGACTACATTGCTTGTTGTCATTAGATACAGAATAGTAGAAACAAGTAAAAACAACACTAACTTTGTTAATTTGATGTTTAAGCTACTGCCATTTTAAAAATTAATCTCTAGTGATAATTTCAATGATTGACTAAGACATATCAAATATGAGCATCTCTGATAAAAAGTCAGAATCTCTTCTCCAAGATTTTAGTAACTCACTGGGTTTGGACCCACTAAAGTTACTGGATATTGTGTTTTAAACTAAAAGCAACACAGCAAATGTGCAATTCTGCTTCCAAATGTACACTGAATGTCAATAACAGCAATATTGTTTTTTTCCAGAGGATAATTTTTACACTTTATTTCAGTATATTCTTTGGAATTCTAGGTCGTATTGAAAAATCAAAGCAGTATTGCTTGTCTATGTGGTTGATTTGTTAACTGTGCTTTAGTTTAAATGAAACTTAGAGGTACATAATGCCTACACATAAAACTGCTTAGAAAAATATTAACCTAGGTCTCAGCATTAGTAACTGCAAAAGGTAATAATGAGTATAAACATTTGCCTCAATTTGAATTGGCAAATATAGCAAAACAGAATCAAAACACAATTACATATATTTCCTTCATGTACAAGTCCTTTATATTTTTTTTTCTTACAAGCAACAGAGATTACTAACATAAATGTGATACTGGATAGCATCATAACTCTTTTCTTACAGTTAAAACCCCCACTATTTCCATCTGTCTTTAAAACAGCCTAGGCTAGATACGTACTTTGCCTAGAATTTTAAGTAACATTTGTGAGACCAATTTTTTTTAAAGCTACCCTTATGTTTAGGTTCCTCTCTGCTTTATTAAACACATTGTTCAGACCGAACATTCCTGCTTACAGAGGTTCACTGCAGAAAGTTGTATAAATAATAGATAGCATAATACTTTCTGTATTTTATTGATATTCTTTAGTTTATGGATATAATAAAAGGCTCGACATTTTAGATTTTAGAAATCTTTTCATTTTCCACTGCGTGTTGTTCAGTTGCGCAGAGAGAAGCGATAGAAGAGTAGTGCGGTAGCAGCCCTTGAAGTTCATGCTCATGCCAGGCCCTTAAATTCACACTTTTCATTACTTGATCTGCCCTGGCATTATGCATCCAGTAATGTTCTGATTTCCATGGCTAACAGATAATCCCATCCTCATGCAGTCTCTCTTGTGAAAAGACTTCGTATTGTATGTATTTTAAAAAGTTTACCTACTATTTTTACTTGAATGCATTTACATACGTATATATATCTGTATCAAGATAAATGTTTCTTTAAGGACTGATTGTATTTGACCAATTTAAACCAACTTCTGGAAAGTTTTGTCAGAAATGAATGTCAAACTGTTGGGATCCAGACTATTCAGGACTCTACAGATATTTCTTCTGAAGACCAATGCAAAGCCTACTGTTGGAGTTGGTAAGATCCCCTAGCAAAAATCTGAAGAAAACAAGGATATGTCACTATCAACATATAAGAAGCATCACAAGCAGTACAAGAGAGAAATTTTAAATAGAGAACCATGACAAGTATTTTTGTATGAAACTCTCACTCAGTGTTTCATAGTTACTATCTTTGATAGTCTTTTCCACATTAGAGTATTGCGCTCAATGTAGTTAACTGTAACGGAACACAATAGGACTCTACTATTAAATAAAAGTGGCATTGCTTTCAGAGGAAATGGTTTAATCGCAAACAGCCACCACCTTGCAAAGACATGTTTGTGTTTTAACACCACATTACATAACACCAGCAGATACTCAGAAATCAAACTTAAGTTTTTCTTTGTAATCCAGTGTCACTATCACCTTTGTCCTGAAAAATAAACAAACAAAACCCCGTCCCTACTAATACTTGTGTAAATATTGTGCTTCCAAACTATAATCTCACACTATGTGCATGGTAAAACGTTCTCTTCCCAGTACGCCAATGCAACTGAGCAAAGGAAAGTCAAATATATTAAGCCAAGCTGGATCAGCCAACAGACACTTGTCCTTCAGCTTCCCTAACGACAGCCCACAGCAGAGTCAAGGTAGGTAGGTAAAAACACGCTTCTGCAGACTACATCAGGATTTGGTTCTTGATTTAGATGTGGTTTTCCCTTTTGTGGAAAGGAACAAGTGGCTGAAACGATACGTGATCAGTAGTATTTAAATTGTTTTCTTGTAGAGTCCCTACTTCATAATTCTGAAAATAATCTTCATCTAAAACACGAAAATCCAGCAGCTCCCAGTGTAGCATTACTATATTTTTAGTTAAAACTTTAATCAGCTAGCACCACACTGGCGTAACTGTGCCCCGAGCCCAGCCCTCACTGTGATGTAAAAACGTGGGAGTTCTGTTTTACTGCAGTTCAGTAAAAGCTGATGAGGGTTTCTCATTTTCACATCTCAAGTGCAAGGTCTTACATCTGGGTCGGGGCAATCCCAAGCACAAATACAGGCTCGGTGGGGAGTGACTGGAGAGCAGCCTTGAGGAGAAGGACCTGGGGGTGCTGATTGATGAGAAGCTCAACGTGAGCCAGCAATGTGCGATCACAGCCCAGAAGGCCAACCACATCCTGGGCTGCATCAAAAGGAGTGTGGCCAGCAGGGTGAGGGAGGTGATTCTGCCCCTCTACTCCACTCTTGTGAGACCCCACCTGGAGTACTGCATCCAGCTCTGGAGTTCCCAACATAAGAAGGACATGGACCTGCTGGAGCGTGTCCAGAGGAGAGCCACAAGGATGATGCGAGGGCTGGAGCACCTCTCCTATGAGGAGAGGCTGAAAGAGTTGGGGCTGTTCAGCCTGGAGAAGAGAAGGCTCCAGGGAGATCTTATTGCGGCCTTCCAGTCCCTAAAGGGGGCCTACAGGAGAGCTGGGGAAGGACTACTTACAACTGCATGTAGTGATAGGACGAGAGGGAATGGCTTCAAACTGGAAGAGGGCAGGTTTAGATTGAACATGAGGAAGAAGTTTTTCACTTTGAGGGTGGTGAGGCACTGGCACAGGTTGCCCAGAGAGGTTGTTGAGGCCCCATCCCTGGAGGTGTTCAAGGCCAGGCTGGATGTGGCCTTGGGCAACCTGGTCTAGTGGGAGGTGTCCCTGCCTATGGCAGGGGGGTTGGAACTCGATGATCTTCAAGGTCCTTTCCAACCTAAACCATTCTATGATTCTATGATTCTATGATTTTGATACCAAGCCTGAATAAAAGTCATTACTTTTAAGCAACCATTAATAAAAGTTTCAAGGTTTTTCTTCTTGTTATCTCAGCAAGTAGCAACCATACCCATCTCCTCTATCTACAGGTATACAGTTTTGCATATGAGACATATTTCTACAATTCATGGCACTCAACTTGTTTACCTTTTCATTACTTGATTGAAGAAAGCATCAAAATTGAATTTGTTCTCAAAATAAATTAAAAACATTAATACAGCCATAAATGTCACTGCTTTAGCAGGATTCCTGACTTAATTCCATTACATACAGCTATTTAAGAATTCATCAAACAAGAGGAATCATTTAACAGTTCTTTTTTCCTTTATTAACAAACACTTCCAGCCCTTACAAAAGGAACACATAAGACAGCATGTCAGAGCAGAGTAATTAAAAATACAACAACAGATTATCTCCAAAGACAGAAAGGTAGGGCGACGGCAAGCTGCATTCCACAGAAAACAACTGTGAAATCCCTCATCAGTGGTATTTTTTGCTACTTTACCTCTTTTATACACCAAACAGGGACTATTCCAAAGCAGCTTCTCAACAGACCGAGGTAGATTCACAATAATAACCTACTGCTTCTCTGTCAAATGCACACGTACAGTATGAAGCCCTGACCTGTCTCCCACATGTTGTTTTAAGCTACTGTCTGTTGCTACACAAATCAGAAACTTCCTAGCCAACATCTTCAAAGTCAAACAAGGTATCAGGACTCCATTTTATTATCTCAATTTTGCAAGAAATAGAATATAAGCAATTACTACATGTGCCCAGAATAAAAAGATTTGAGGAAAGGGAGAACTATATATCCTGTGCACTAAATTAGCACAGCAAATATATAAGATACTTATTCCCGAATAAAGAAGCATCTCAACACACATATTACATGGCAAGAAGAAACCTGTGTCACATTCTCCTAATCCATAATGTAGATTCCCTCGCAAGAATAATTTCATATAACCCTAACTGCACGTAGAAAGACAGTAAA
This sequence comes from Anarhynchus alexandrinus, assembly GCA_008711295.1. Taxonomy (NCBI): domain Eukaryota; kingdom Metazoa; phylum Chordata; class Aves; order Charadriiformes; family Charadriidae; genus Anarhynchus; species Anarhynchus alexandrinus. Next base: position 268,531 of record VUYV01000359.1, on the reverse strand, counting down.
ACTATTTCTTAAAGCAGATGTCTGGTTTTGTAATCAAGAGTTTGTACTCAGGACACTTATCACACTAATTAAAATATATTCTAATAAAACATTATTCTACCTGTACGCTTGAAGCAGTCCATAGGTCTCATTTAATAAGTTGACCATTTTAGGAGGCAAGAAATTGCTTATTCAACTCACCAATTAATTTATGAAGTGAGGATTTGTATACACTTTTGCTGTTTGATTTTCACAGAATCAGACAGCTAATGGAAAAGGCATATACAGCTCAATCACATTTCAGTCTCTCCTTTAAAAAGAAACACCAAGGAACCATTAACAAGGAGAACAATTACTTGTCAAGGATGCATCCATCAAACTTCTCATAAATTAAGTCTCAACAGATAACCTACATCCCACTAAGAAAAACTTAGTTGGCTGCAAACATTGCCCTTATGTTCAAAAAAGCAGCATTTCAAATGACTACACAAAGAACAGAAACTATCAGTTGGTTTGCTGTCGAGGTTTCTCTGTGGGACACATTTTCTTTACAGCTTTTCATCAAACACCACAGAAGCTGGAATGCTTTCTGGTATCTCTGACATCTCACCACCCTGAGCCAACAAAGAAATCTCTACAGAGATAAAGGAAGAGCCTGGATCAATCAAGCTTTTACAAACTACCTATTCTGAGCCAGTGAATCTTCTCAAGAAATTCAGAAATCTATCTGGAAAGATAACATTCTTAATAAAGTGAACACAATCCAAACAGGAAAACTGATATTTTGATTAATTCAAAAGTCAGACTCCTGTCCTTTGAAAAAACCTTCATAGCCACTCTAAAAGGCAGCCTTACAGACCATTTAATATAATATCATTCAGTTTACCAGTGACAGTGCTATTTCTAGGTATAAATTACCACTGATACCAGATTTGCATTTCATGACAAACTTTACTTTCTGTAGGTCTGAAGGTTCAGCCTTACCCGCTCTTACTTTGCAATTAGCCTGCAGAAAGAACCTGCCATTGCTAAGCACATGACAGAGGACACCCTACAATTACCAAGAATAACTGAACCACCTAAGTTACAACTAAGTTACAATGCACTGTGTGCTTTAATATTAAAACAGGGATCATTCATTTAAAAAGTCAGGATGTCTCAAAAAACATTTCTCATTTTCACCCGATTTCCACCTCAGAAGCACACATGAAAAGTTGTGGCGTCTCAGAAGTCAAGGCATAACAACGTTCAAACTGACCTTTCACTGCAACCACAGTATATTTATTATAAAGTGCATGAGGGGGAGGAGAGCAACCTTCAAAGCACAGAATAAAAAGAAGAAATCAACATGTGGATTTGGTTGTTTTTTTTTTCTTTGCCATTAACATTAGAAAGAGTCTGTCATAAAGCAACAGCCGGAAAGCTAGAACTTTCACAAAGTTCCTCCATATCAGAAGCTACTAGCTATTTCAAAAAATTAAGTTTCCCATGACTTTACAAAGTTATTATGGGGAGTGGAGGTATAATGGCAAGGAACTGAAGTCTTTCTGTTACAACCAACGCTTTCTCTAAGAGGAGGTAACTTCTTTACCTTCCTGAAAGGTTTATACAATACTCCCTCAAACTGGCTGCCAGTTAGAGGTGCTTTTATTAAGACAGTCACTGAATATAGGAAGTCTAGATCTCAGGGTTGGTCTGTTTGCTTTGTTAAAGTAGAGCAGTTGTAACAAAACCCAACCAAAGCATACACCCCCACCCTCCCCATCTTGGCTAGTACCAAAAATAGCACGGAAATAAAAATGGTTCCTGAAGAAGAATTAAAAACTTTGCTTTCACCTCTGTATCAAATTCTTTTCCTTCATTATGTTTGCATGCTCTGCTTTGACATGCAGAGAAAGTATATGCCAAGTTCAGTTAATGAGAAAAGCAGAACAGTTAAAGCACTGGTTAGCGCAGTGGAAGCATCTTAAGGTATAACCCAGTGTAGGAGAAATGGAGAAGAAAAGCCCTCATGGGGGTGGGAGGGTCTTCTCCTCATTCTTCATGTGAAACGAAACAGATCTGTGCTTTTTTTTTGTGGGGCTGTTCAGCCTGGAGAAGAGAAGGCTTCGGGGAGATCTTATGGCGGCCTTCCAGTACCTAAAGGGGGCCTACAGGTGAGCTGGGGAAGGACTTTTTACTAGGACATGTAGTGATAGGACGAGGGGGAATGGCTTGAAACTGGAAGAGGGCAGGTTTAGGTTCAACATTAGGAAGAAGTTTTTCACTTTGAGGGTGGTAAGGCACTGGCACAGGTTGCCCAGAGAGGTTGGCGTTCAAGGCCAGGCTGGATGTGGCCTTGGGCAACCTTGTCTGGTGGGAGGTGTCCTTGCCTATGGCAGGGGGTTGGAATTCAATGATCTTCAAGGTCCTTTCCAACCTAAACCATTCTATGATTCTATGATTTTCTGGAAACCTTTTCAGGGAGGGATTTTTATCACTTTGTCAAAACTTTGTGTGACCAGAGATGCCTTTACTCAGTCACCATAGAAACGAGAACAGAACGTTTTCATCCAAGGAGAAGACTGAAGAGAACTATCAGAGACTCAGGTCTGAGCACTTCTGCCGAGATACTTAAACTGTCCTGCAACTGCTCCTTTAAAAACAAGTTTTTAATACATACACATATGGATATACATATACATATGTATATACACGGGGAGAGAGAGAGAAAATAAATTTATTTTTTCTGTTAGGTCCCTAAGAAGAATACAGAATAAGAAGCATTTTGAAACAGCTAGCTTCATATTTCATTTTTCGGAGCAGTTCAAAATAGAGCATGGTTCATGAAGATGAACATTTTGTACGACCAAGCAAAGTGATGCTCTAAGGCCAGCGCACATGTTTTGAAGACACATGTTGTTCAGCTTTGCATTTTTGTTTCATTGTAAACTGGTTTTGTGAAATCTAGGCTAAAATACAGCCACTTTTCCTGTACAGTCTTACAGCCGTCATTGAAACACGTTGCAAACAATAGGCATACTCTACTGTTATACAGCGGCAGGAAGGAAATATTAAAAGGATTAGGGATAAACAAGAAAAATGATTACCTAGCTGAAGCAGTCAGACAGACAGGGATCGATATCGGAATGCAAAATACCCAAAAGGATTTTCAAGAATCAAAAGGACAGTTATAGTAGATTAAAAAATGAGATTACCTTACACATACAGTATGCACAGTACTGTATACGGATGAACTGCTACAAATAAAAAAAGGAACGATAGCCTGACCTTTTACCTAAAACTGAACTTTATTTAAAATACATCCTGTTTTTTAAATGACTTTTGCTTCACTTTCCAGCATTCCGACGCTCTGGATTTTACGTCTGACACAGTGGAGCAATCTGTCTCACCCATATTACAGCCTAATCTTCTTGTAACATAACAGCACCAGCCCGCAGCTAACCTGGGTTGAGAGAGTCACGCACACAAGGACAGCCATAGACACAAGTTTTACTAAAAATGCACTTGTCGATATACATCTTTGCAACATGGTATTCACTATGGATTTTCCAAAGATTTTTCATTTCAAGGACCCAATAACATGGAACAATGGTTATGCCACTTAAGACCACTAGAGCCGAGAAAGAAAATGATTCCATTTGGATAGCAAAGCTATTAGGACATTGTAATTCCACTTCCTGAACCTTCTTCTTTTCCTGTACTGGAAATATTAAAAAGAAAGGTGGTAATTCAAAACCAAACACACACCACAACTGCACTCAAGCTTTAACCGAAGCTGTTGCCTTCCAAAGGAAGGGTTTTAACAGAATCAACGAGGATTTATCAGACGTCAGACACCCCGCATCTAAATGCAAATGCAAGTTCTATGAAACCACCGCCGTTTGCGGCAGTAGTTCCATTTGGGTTCAGACCTCCCACCCAAAAGCGTTTCTCCGTTAGGCTCAGAAACAGTTCATGCCTGGGAAACTCAGAGGTGGTTTTCCTTTTCCTCCATTTCATATAAAACCAGCTTTCAACAGATGCATGTTAACTTTTTTTAATATGAATTAACAGCTTGACACCAAGAAGTGAATCCAAATCTATAATGGATAACATCAGCTTTCTGCCAGCAGTGTACAGGCGGAGAAGGACAGGAGCTCAGCCCACTGCGCAGCCAACAGGAGGGGCTGTGCCACCTCCCAGGGACAGGAGCCGCTTCCACTGGTAACTGCACTGCTTTCAATTGCAATAAAGCACCTTTAAACTTCAGTATTGATAACCCTTCAGAAGTCAGATGGAGAGATGTGCAGATAGCTACCTGTACTCAGATTGACAGCTGGGATGCCTCCATTGTAAATAAAATTAAAAAAATAGTATGTTTTCAATACTCTCACGACTGGAATAACATTGTACATTGTGATTTATATAAGATAGCCTATTATTCTGGATGAATGATACTACTCCTACCATTGGTCAATCTTTGTATTGGCAAATAAATAGAAATCTCCAAAGAAAGAAAGAGTATGTAAACAGTAGTGAGGTGGTCTTAACTCCAGAGCCAAGACTTTAAAGAATGCCAAAATATTTTGGAAGTAAACCAAAAATGAAGACACTAAATTCACAAGCAGTATAAACTGAATACACTTCAATGACTTATAAAAATGTACACCAGTAGTAAATTTACATAAAGCCAAAAGTATTCTTTATTGCAATGATATAAGCAGCTGCAAACCAAATGTAATGCTGAATGTGCACCAAAATGGTGATAAAGCACAAATATTTGGAACAATTCTGCTTAATACAGCTTGAGAAAAATACAAGGTAGTTGACATCCGGAGAAATAATCACAAGTATTGACTGAAGGAGAAGTACTGCAACACATATCTTGATCTGAGAGGGAGAAAGCGGTTCGAATTTGAGCACATAACTTATAGCCCACAAAGGGAAAAGACCCGCGGAGGCTGCTCTGGACGTACGGGTACCAAACAATGTGCTATTCCACACAATCCCACCCAAAGCAGTAGTTTTGAGTCACTGTTTGCTTCCTAATCAAAGCCTGAAAACATAAGCGTAACAAGGACCCAGAAAACACTTGCATTTGCAATAAATGCAAACTACAACCAAAATAAATAAACGATTTTACAAAGAAATGAGAATTCATGTATACAAGAAGTTAGCAACCAAGATAAAACTCAGAACAGCAATAGGAGCAATTAATTTTCTAGAGCTAGATGAAAAAAGCAACTGAGGTGTAAAAATTAACTTAGAAATGAGGGGGTTGATATTCAAAAGGAACACAACTTTTTGTTATTAGTGAAACTGAATCAGCTCCTGCCTGCCCTTTAGTGTTTTGTTAAGCTAATAAAAATAAATTTAAGATATGTGCTTTCTTCAAGTTCTCTGATCTCTATTAATGTTAAAAAAAGAAAAAAACACAACAAAACAAAACCCAAATCCCAAAAGCCAAACCCACACACCATAAAATGAGGACTTAAATGCCTTAAGACACTTCTGGCAAGTAAACTCCATGATGCAAACTAGCGTTCCTACCTATGACGTTCAAAGGACCTCTGTATGTTTCTCAGCAGCTTAACCACATATTTCTTAAATTCTTTCACAAAAACACTCAAGATGCATAACATCAGAAAAATCAACTCTGTTCAACACTTCATTCTTTTCTTCTCTTTAGTGCCCTAAGATACTGTAGTTATCAGAAAGTGCAAAGAGAGGCACACTTTCCTTCTTTTAGGCAAACAGAAGCTGACTACTTCCAATGGTGGAGGCCAATGCCTAAGTGTTTCGAGGCATTTTCACTCTCCAACTGCTACGGCTCATCTCTCTTGACTTCTCTGCGTTGGCTTCTTCCTAAATTCTTCAAAATACCCTGTCTGAAATGCACTTCTATTATATAAGATTTTTCATGTTACCAGAGATCTTCCTGAATGCTTACTTTCTTCCTTTATTTTTTTAACATGAATATTTCTGTTAAATTCGCCTCCCTAGAATGAATTTTAATACCAACTACTGTAAGTATTATTTTGCAATTCATCAGGTACCAAACCTGCATCATCTTACTGAAAAAAATTTCTATGCATTACGTAGGAGAACACAAAAAGAGCTCTAGCTATAATAAGAAATATTATAGGGGCGTTGGACTAGATGATCTCCAGAGGTCCCTTCCAAACCTGACCATTCTGGGATTCTGTAATAGAACAGCAAAAGGGGCCATTATAATTTTGGGTGAAATCTATACCGACACAGTGATTTCTTATGTAAAAATTCTTGCTGCCTTGCAGTGAAGAGATTCTATAGTATTTTTATTTATTCCAATTACAAGAAAAATTGTCAACATGAAAGAATTTACTAAACAGCTCAGTCCTCCAAAAAAAGTAGGTATTTGTTTTTACCAGATTTATTTTTGCAGAGAAATGACACTTAACAAAACTGTAGTTAAAAGCATTGCACTGAATACAGAGATGGTGGATATTCCACATAAAACATCATCTTTTCTCCAAAGACAGTGCCTTCTAATAAATTGCTGCATCTGACACTTAAAATGCAAGAAGCACAAATAAGCAGCACATCAGAAGACTCATTGCAAAAGAATTTAAAGCACTCTCTCCTTTGGTTCTTATACTGGAGGCAATTTCTCATATTCCATGTAAAAAACCAGAATATTTGAAATATAATGTTTTACAGATATAGGCTTTCTTGAATCCAAAGAACATCTGCATGAAGAAAAATAAAATTAAAGCACTTAAACATCAGACAACTAATTTTGTTAAATTCCAAATTCCTGCTTGCAATACCTGTTTTAAGTGCTAGCTCATATGGGTTTCTGTGTATTTTTGGTTTTTTTATAACTATCAATCACACAAATACAAAAAGAAAAAAAAAATGTTGGGAAAAAACAATGTCAAAAGACAAAAAGAAGCATATGCAATATTAATTTCAGCCTGAGTTCTAAGCAGTTTAATCTTGAAAATGCAGCTGTTCAACTGTTTCCAGAAGTTTTTGAGAACTGATTAGAAAAATAAACAGACAACTGGAAATTTGAGCGTCATCTTACTCTTCCTGCTTCCAAACGACAGCAGTATCCAAACCAGAAATATCTACACATTTAGGGAAAAAAATAATAATAAAATGGTAGCACAAGTCACATGCACACACGTATTTGTAACTGGCCCTCAAACAGACTAAAGACCATGAGGAATCCCAGTATGGGAAAGGCCAAACAAGTTGCTCCCTTCTGCAATACTGCCATACAAAATCCAATGTAACAAACCAAATTACTTAACACAAACTGGGAAACATGCAATATCCACAGTCTTTATTCCTCAGGTAGTCACTAAACAGGTGCCTGCACAGGGCTATTCAGGTACATAAATAAAACACTCAAAATAGACGACATCAATTAAACACAGCTTCACATCCATCACGCACTCAATGCTACCAGATATCACCACCCTGCTGCAGCATCCCCTATTCTACCTGAAAGCAGCAACATCCCACAGAGGGAATTAAATGTCAAAACTACAAAAAAGCAGAAAGTCAGAGCTTACATAGCACTGAGCTTCTGTTAACACTAGTACAAGGATTTTGCTGACTGCGGTAGTCATTAAACTTGGACCCCTCTATTTCAAGCTGGATGAACGCCAACACCTTTTATTACGAACAAAAGACAGCGAGTCTGGAAAAAGACCAACAATCCTATGCCAAATATATAAAAATAATCTCTCAATTTCAGAATACTGTTGGCTGCGATGTTCTTTAATTAGATTCAGTTTCTGATCTCATTTGAAACATACAGTTGAGTATTAACTAGCTAGAAAGCTCTTTTCCAGTAAGTTTAAAGGGGAATGATCTAGATGACTGCAAGTATAGGAATCAGTTTTTCCCAAGTGTGGGGTTTTTTTTTTTAAGGAGAACTGTCAAACTAGAAGAGTATTACGCATCACCCTGGCTTAGAGATTTATTTTGACTCTTTACCCTGTTCTTTTCTTATTCTTTCTTCTTCGCTGTCCTTTCGTCTTAAGGTATCCACTTATCAGTTATGCCTTCTTCAAAGCAAGCCCCAAAACTCTCTACTTCACATCTTTTCTAACCTTTTGTCATTCTTACTATACATCTTCATTAGTATAATATACAGCAACATACTTGGTCCGTGTAACAATCTGCATTAATACAAAATATTATTTTCTCCGAAACACCAAAGAAAAGCGTATTGTGGCGCTTTGCATACCAACTTCCGTGGCGCAACTAGAAAAAGAAAAAACTAAGAAATTCAACTGGAGAGGTATTTAATTAGCATAATTTCTTAGGGCAGTTTGACCAAGCCTCGAACGTAGAATCAATTTATAAGCACTAAAATGTAGGTTACATATCTTTGTGGAACATTATGTGTGCTGCCCGAAGTTACTGCTGGGAAACTCCAGGTACGATTGCACTTTGTAAGTGAAGTGAAGGAAATTAGTATTATATCTAGTGAGATTTCCACGACGGCACTCCTTGCGTAGGTTTGGGTCACACCCAAAGCCATTTTTAAGATCAAACTGTGTCCAAGGGATGGGCTCAGGAACCTGACGCAATCAATGTACATTAATCCTACATCTAAGTTTGCTGCAAAACGTTATTTTACAGAGGATAAGGTTCAGAGAAAGGCATACCAGTTTATTAAGGAAGCAGTCAAGTATGTGAGATGGCACCTAATCCACAAAAACGGAAAAGGAAAGAGCCACCAATGATGTACTGGAAGAGTTGACAGACTCCTCATGGAACCAGCACAATAACCACCCAGCGCCCCGAGGAAGGGACCGGCTCTGTACACTCCCGTGTTACAACGACAGCGATCCTACCTGATAAACACACTCTGGGAGGCAACACAAGCAGGAAGAACAGAATTTTAATTGACAGCTGTTGGGAACAGACTAATAAAAAAATGGAAAGAAAAAAAAAATTAAATTTGAGGTTACTAGCAAATACTAGGAAATTATACCCCAAAAGATGCAATGATCCTTACAACCATAATAATGCACTAATTGGATAGACCCATGCAATATATTTAAGAAATCCAAAGGCTGAGAACATATTCTTTCATACTGGCCAAGCTGAGAACTGGTGTTGCAGAAGTCAGCAAAGCCTGAGCAGGGCTAACCGGGAAAGCCTCCTGACATCCAACAAGGGAACAGAAGAAAGCAAGAGCTACCAAACAGCTTTACCAAATCCCATAGAAGCTGATGTTATGCATCCCAAAGCAGAACAATACTACTTTAGACACTGCGTTTTCATTGGTTTTCCCCATTTGGCTGGAAAGGGACACCGTGTAGAATAAAATCTGGTATTGCTACGTGAGGAGGTATCTCACCTGTCACTTAAGATACCTCCTCAATGAATACCCCACTCAGATACCTCCTCAGTACACCTCAGTGAACAGCACTCCTCACAGTCTAATAAACCAGCAGCAACATCAGTAAATGTGAAAGAATAAAAAACCATTTCTCTATCAGATCTTTAGTTAAAGCAGTTGTAGATGTTAATTGTTAATGAAGGCGGTATTAACGAGGTGAGTTTTAAAGGTCACTTTTCCTCAGCATAACTCGAAACACACGCATTTTTTTTCAACAAAAAGACTAAGTTGCATAACATACCACCTAGTATTACTGCTGACACTCAAACAGTTCTCCTCTAAGCTTTCTTCCAATCTGTGCAATGAATGCAACTTATCAGAAATATCTGCAATATAAACATGCAGGGAAGACAAGATTAAGTAATACTGATATGTCAATAATGGTAAAATAGGATGGAAACAGGTCAGCTCCGCCACCTTTGAAGCACGCTTCAGAATCTTATCAACGTAAAAAGAACGAACAATTGAAATATAACAGGAAAAAAAAATAGAAAAATTTACATTTTTTACCACATGCATACCCACCCCACGCACTGTGTGCCATTAATGCCTTAGGTGAATGCTTAAAAAGAAGCAAAGCTAGTAAGTTTAATAAATCTTTCACATACTTAACTTGCAGTACTGATCCTAACCTTATGCTTAACCCACCTAATGTCCCGTGAAACAGGTTTTTAAATATCACCTTTAACATGCTGACCTTCCCTCATTTCACATAATTTTCTTGCACTGTGTTGTAGATCAAGATATTTTAGAATAGCATTTAAGCACCAACTATTTCAGAAAAAAAAAAATGAAAAAATTAAACTGAGTCAGTGTCATGATCTAGCTGCAATTTCTACTATGCTGCAAAACAAGCAAAACTTAGATCACACATAGAAATGGACAGTCGGACAAGCAAAAATAACCTGTAAATGCACAGGTTAAGAAATATGGAAACATTCTTTTCAGAAATAAATTATTTCTCTAGCAAGATTTAAGAACAAATCTTCAGTTAGCATAAACTGCCTTGGATGCTTGACTTCGTAATTAAGAACTTCAAAGTACTTGTGTGAGTTTGCATTGTCTCATATTTTACTCCTGTTTTTAAACTGAGAGAGGTTAGATTTAGACTAGATAAGGAAGAAATTTGTTTACAATGACGTTAGTGAAACACTGGAACAGGTTGCCTGGAGAGGTGGTAGATGCCCCAACCCTGGAAACATTCAAGGTCTGGTAGGACGGGGCTCTGAGCAACCTCATCTAGTTGAAGATGTCCTTGGTCATTGCAGGGGGGTTGGACTAGGTGACCTTTAAAGGTCCCTTACAACCGAAAGTATTCTATGACTCCATGTCCTACATATTACAATGCACTAACCAAGAGCACTGACTAAAAAACCTAAAAAAACCCACCCCCCAAAAAACCCAAACAAATGAAAAAAAAAAAGAGCATCACAAGAGAAGAAAACAAAACAAACGAAAACATGCCAAAAGAACAGAGAGGCTTATATAACTAAGCAGCCCAACCAAGAGACACCCAATGGATAGAAAGGATGCTCCAACAGTCAGAATTCAGAAGACCAAAGACAATATTTTAGCATCACATTACACTGGACTGAGTTTCTATTCCTAGATTCAGTGATTCAGACAAGCTGTTTTGCTCCTGTTTCACTTCCCGATCTATCACTCATTTTATAAACACAATTGCTTTACAAGTGCAGAGGAACTTCTTCTGCATGTGGTATCATGCTTTGTACAACACATGAACCTTTTTTCAGTCAAGACTCCAAGGTGCTACAAAAAAAAACCCACAAACCCCCAAATGCCCAACTGCTTAGTATGTATCTGAAAACACTATACAGCTGCTAGAAAATCTGAATATTCAGGAAAAAAACACACAAGTTTTTCTTCAATAGAAAACTTGCATCTGAGTATACTTCCTTTGCCCAGAATCGGATGAAGAGAAGATAACACAAAGGACCACCAAATGAATATTCACTTATCAGTCACTGGCAAGTAGTTGCAAATTGGTGTTTTGCAAAGAAACTTCAGTTTACCAAGTTTCAGATAGTCAAAATTCAGACTAAGCCGAAGTAGGATGTATTCATTTTTCTACAAATGATTAACCCTTAAACCCTAGTCTCTATCATGGAATCATGGAATCACGGAATTTTCAGAGTTGGAAGGGACCTCTAGAGATCATCTAGTCCAACTCCCCTGCCAAAGCAGGATTGCCCAGAGCACATTACTCAGGACTGCATATACCCGCGATGCAGTTAGATAGTTTGCTAGAAGCATATTATACTGATTGGAATAAAGCAAGAATGAAAGAAAACACATTTTGGTTAATCTTTCATAAACAATTTTTTCAGATATAGATATAGGAGACACGNTTTTGGTTAATCTTTCATAAACAATTTTTTTCAGAAGGCAGCTGTTTCAAAAGCCAGGTAGAAGAGCCAACCCCTGTCCCAGCAGGGTGAGCTCTACGGAGTAAGTTTTCAGGCTGTCCCAAACGCATCATAGGAAAGCAGATATAGATACAGGAGATACAGGCAGCAGCTAAACCAACCACAGAGTAAGAAGCAGGTAAAGTATTAATGTCTTACAGAAACTATCTGTTCCAACTGACATCATATAAAGAAAGAGAAAAAAAGAGAATGAGACCCTTGTGAGACTTCTGCAAAGGTCTCACAAGACTTGCAAGAGAGAGTGAAGAACAACTCAGGGTGGCCCCTAGTCTCTCTCATTATTATATTCATTATTGGACTGTATTTTCCATCATCAGAAATAACCTTGGTCATTCACCAAGGGCATCAGTAATTCCAAAAGGCAAGTTTGCTGACTGAAGAACTCGATGTTCAACACGACAGTATTACAGGGTCACCAAATCTCTTTGAGAAAGGACTACTTTATTTCCAAACATAAACCACAGTAATGATACCAGCAACCTTTACTTGTCTCTGTTGACCCACAGTGACAAGCGGGAATACGTAACAGGCAAACCACACACTTGGGCTCCAGTACACTGATGTGAGTCCTGTGCTCTTCTGTGTATACTCTGAGCTCTTCACCTTTCCATTATGAGCTTCATAATCTTACAAGACATCCACTATAAAGTAGCTGGATAGCTGAGGGAAATATCAAGGGTTTCCTTTCGAAACGTTTCTGCACCTGACATTAAGAGAGAGAATATCAGACTTATCTCAAAACAGATACACAGGAGTGTCTATCATAATGACAAAGTGTTCAAGGCCACAACAGCATGCACCACGTACACTGTCTTGCATATGCTGCTTTGTAAATACAGGACCAAAATGCTCCTCCCCTGAAAAATAGGAACATTCTTGCCCTTTGCAGTGATTGTCCAGCTATTGGGAGGGTGGAGGGGGCAGGCAGCAGTGTTTAGAACAGGTCCTGCAGAACAAAACCTAGCAGGTAATAAGCAGTTCACAACTGTTCTCAAGAATGCTAAGTGTTGCTGAGTAAAATCTCTGGGCATTTTCCCCAAGGCAAGTCATTTCAGACCTCTCAAGGTAAGTCTGAGTCTCTCCATCACTTTTGGTGAGGATCTATCCTTTCCAAGTCTGCCAGCTGCAGAGTAATTCCAGTCCCAAGGGACATCTTGAGGTTACCTGGTCCCATCCCCTACTCGGAGCAGGGCTGATGCTTGGTCAGCTGCTCAGGTCCAGGTGAGTTCGGACAACACTGAGGATGGTGATTCCAACCCCTTTCTGGGAAGCCTGTCCGCCGGTTTGACCACCCTCACAAAGCACCTCCCAGCATCTAACTGGAGTGTTCCTTGTTGCAGCTGTCCGATGCTCCTCATCCTTCCATTGTGCAACTCGGAGAATCACCTAGCTCCATCTTCTCTGTAACCAAGTTTACCGCTGTCTTCAGCTGCCTCAAAGTCTCTTCTGCAGCTTCCTTTTCTTAAGGCTGAACAAAACCTCTTCTCCCTGTAGACCTTGATCTCCTGCCTCCTACTCAAATACTCTTCTTGCATTAGGGATCCCCAAACTGGGCACGCCAGATGAGGTTTCACAAGCGCTGAAGAGGAGGTATGAATGTCTCCCATCCTGGCTCTGCTAGCCACACTCCTGCTAATAGAACCTGGCATGCAGTTGGCCTTCTTCACCGCAAGGGCACACTGCTGACTCACGTTCAAGTTGCCGCGCTGTCCGTCTTGGTCAGGGTAAACCATTACTCCTGCCTGTGACAGGTGAGCTTTTTTCCCCTGCTACAGTTTTCACGAGGGTAAAAATTTGTACCATCAGTCACATACAGCTCTCACTGTGACCTTTTCTTTATTAGTAAAACAATTTAAGGTAGGTTCTGCATCGGCTTCTGCAGTCCAGCAAGCCAAACAGAAACTCCAAGAACTTTAAATATTTTCTTTTGGAACTAGGTGTTTATGACTGACAAATGCGATAAGGGAATTTCAGAGATATAATTTTTTTTTAATCTTGGATTCAGTTTTTATCCTCCCTCCATCTCAGTTATGTCTCCTGAAGCTCTTCAAACGTTCAGCAGTAGCACAGGCTTATGCACTGCGAAAAAAATAAATCAATTTTGTCCACAAATTACTACTACAGTGGGGAATTTGAGTCCTCCTCCTCTCTTCAGTTGTGGCCTGAATTCAACTTTACTTGAGGTAGACAAATTCTGAATAAAAAAAGAGGAAATTTTACACTTTGTTTACTGGTCTATTCATGGAGAAGTAGTTATTATTTTTGTTAGGAACTTCGGCTTGATTGGGCTATGAAGGAAACAATCCAGCCCAACATTTTGTCATCCAGCCTTCACAGTTTCGGTACGCAATATAATCTCTGCACAGTCAGATCAGATCCCTTGGTCTGCTCTTAATCTAAATATTAACTCTGAACTTACCTTAATTTGTTAGCGCTGAGTGCGACATATGGACACTAATGTGCAAATAAGCTTCCTTCTACAGTTAACGTATGTTCTTCAATAATTCAATGACTTGATTTGATATAGGGGGATAATGCCAGAAGCATTAGTGTGAGTTATGACAACCTTCCCTCCCATCTCAACGCTTCTATTTCTAGTCATTGAGCATGGGGTGGAGGGGGGTGTGCTGGGGGAGTACCTGTACTGAATAACAACTGAGAAGAAACTATAGTACTCTTCCCCCGAAGTCCAAGACAACTTTGTCCCAAAATATTTACTATAACCTTAGGTTATCACGGAAGCTCATCTGCTTCCAAGCAAAAACCCCAAGACCTAACTCTTCGGCTATGCCAGCCTCTTATCTCCTCCATCCTCACTCACTCAGCGCAGCCCCTCTTCAGATGCATGTTCTTGTCCAGACAAGTCTGAAAAAAACTACAGCCTTGTTTATACAGGTCAAGTAGAAGGCATGTCCCAACATACCAAACTTCGATACAACAGGTTACATTCTTCCATCTCAACACACCCACCTACACTAACAACCACAGTTCAGCTATCAGAAACTTGAGATGACACTGAGTGACAGGTTTACCACACGCGTTGTGCGGACACATATCAAATCAAAATGACCGCACAGAAGAAACAAACACATATTGCAGCCTTCCAGTCCCTAAAGGGGGCCTACAGGAGAGCTGGGGAAGGACTTTTTACTAGGGCATGTAGTGATAGGACGAGGGGGAGTGGCTTCAAACTGGAAGAGGGCAGGTTTAGATTGAACATTAGGAAGAAGTTTTTCACTTTGAGGGTGGTAAGGCACTGGCACAGGTTGCCCAGAGAGGTTGTTGAGGCCCCATCCCTGGAGGTGTTCAAGGCCAGGCTGGACATGGCCTTGGGCAACCTGGTCTAGTGGGAGTATGGCAGGGGGGTTGGAACTCGATGATCTTCAAGGTCCTTTCCAACCTAAACCATTCTATGATTCTATGATTCTATGATTTATACCTAACATTGAGTTTAACTACATACATGACTGGCCTATAGCAACTTTTTCTTTTCCTATAAGAACTCAATACAAGTAAGCACGACTCCCAGTAAGAAATCATTTTCACTTACACTACAAAGCACCTGCCTTCAAAAAAAAAGACTTGGTTGCAATGAACACTGAAATCGAACAAAACCACAAAACACCTGCACTCATGCCCATGGTCACAGCTCTGTGTTTGCCCCGTAACACCGCATACCGATTTTCCAACAGTGGGTGCAGTTGATTATTACAAAACACAGCAGAGTAGTAATGATCTGAAAATAAAGGGAAATAAGGTTGCACGGTAGCCAATGGTAAGTGGGCAACATTTTTTATGCTAACACGGCTCAGATGCTATAGTTACATCACTTCTGTGCTTCAAGACCATTATCATGTTACAGTCAAATAAAAACAATCTCTTTTACAAGTGGTGCAAAATGAAAGTTATTTTGGTAAATTCGTAGTATATCAAAGCCATTTCTTTTAGAGATTTCAAGTATTATTCTTCTTTATATACAAAATACATATATTAATATATTGTTAAAATATTTAATAGCATATAGAATAACTGGTATATTAATATATTTTTTAACTTTATATATATTAAATTCAGATCTGCATAGTGAGCAAGACCAAGAGTGTAACGCACACACTTTTTCCCCCTGAAGAACAAGAAGCCTTATCCTGGGCTGCATCAAAAGCAGCTTGGCCAGCAGGTCCAGGGAGGTGTTTCTCCTCTTCTATCTCGCTCTGGTGAGACCCCACCTGGAGTACTGCATCCAGCTCTGGGGCCCCCAACATAAGAAGGACGTGGACCTGCTGGAGCGAGTCCAGAGGAGAGCCACAAAGATGATCCAAGGGCTGGAGCACCTCTCTTATGAGGAGAGGCTGAAAGAGTTGGGGCTGTTCAGCCTGGAGAAGAGAAGGCTCCGGGGAGACGTTATAGCAGCCTTCCAGGACTTAAAGGGGGCCTACAGGAAAGGTGGGGAGGGATCCTTTATCAGGGACTGTAGTGATAGGACAAAGGGGTAATGGTTTTAAACTGCAATAGGGTAGATTTAGATTACATATTAGGAAGAAATACTTTACTCTGAGCGTGGTGAGGTGCTGGAACAGGTTGCCCAGGGAAGCTGTGGAGGCCCAATCCCTGGAGGTGTTCAAGGCCAGGCTGGATGGGGCTTTGAGCAGCCTGGTCTAGTGGGAGGTGACCCTGCCTATCGCAGTGGGGGTGGAACTAGATGAGCTTTAAGGTCCCTTCCAACTCTAACCATTCTATGAATACCGGAATCTCTTCTCCCTGCCTTTTAAAATTAGAATTACTTGCAATATGTTTTAAACAGAAAATAAATGCTGTTTGGACTTCAAAGGGAAATTTACTGAAGACATACCAACAGACCACTAGAATCTTGTACATTAAGAATAAACACTTTGCGTATTAAGCAATAACTAAACATCATTTTACAGCATATATCCGTGTAGAGTGGAGAGATTCCAACTGTAGCAGGTTCGCTGAAGCCTCAAGTTTACTAGAGTGATTCAATTTCATGAGCAGTAATCTCAAACAAATGGATTTCTGTAATATTTCAGATTCCAGATCAAGAAGTCAAAGTGAAACACAGAAGCAAAATGTCAAACCTAACATGAACAAGGTAAAGTCTTAAAATAAGGAAGCAAATTCTTAAAGCATGTACAGAGGAAACAATGCAAAAAGCCACTGGTAGATCTTGAAAGCATACAAGAGTCTAGATTACTACTTCACCTTAACTTCAAGCGGTCGGCATGCAATCAGCCAAACTTTTCGGGACATCATTTTGATGAACCTTCATAAATGAACTCGAGTTATGTCATGGTTTAACCTCAGTAGCCAGTTAAGTACCACAACCACTTGCTCACTGCCTGCCCCCCAGTGGGATGGGGGAGAGAACTGGAAGGGTAAGAGTCATGGGCTGAGATAAAGACAGCTTAATAAGGAAAAAAGGAGAAGGAGAAAAAGAAAAGGCAAACCTCCCCAAAGAAAAACAAAACCCAGAAAAACAAGTGATGCAAAAAAACCCAATTGCTCACCACCAGCTGACCATCGATCCCCAGCCAGTCCTGGAGCAACAGCAGTGCTGGCAAACCTTCCCCCCACTGTTTCTGTTGCTGAACATGATGTCATATGGTATGGGGTATCCATCCCTTTGGTCAGCTGGGGTCTGCTGTCCCAGCTGTGTTCCCCTCCCAACTCCGTGTGCCCCTCTAGACAACCCACTGGTGGAACAGCAGGAGAAGCAGAAAAGGCCCCAACTCAGTGTAAACACTGTTCAGCAATTACTAAAATATCAGTACGCTATCAACAATGTATTCATCACAAATCCAAAAACAGCACCATACAAGCTACTATGGAGAAAATTAACTCTATCCCATCCAAAACCAGCACAAGTTAGTACCAGAACTTGGCTTGCAAGGTAGTATTCTGCTGAATGCATACATAGGGTACAGCTTTATCCACCCTGCAGTACACATTTTTAAGGGATTAACCCTCTCTGATTATCCTGAGATATTCAAAGAGGATTAGAATTTAGTTCAATACCATATTTTCCTGTTACAGGAATGTTTTCCCTTAAGTTCTGAGACCAACTCTATCCACATCACAATCTGGACATGAGTTTATGGATTTCCAAGCCCCACTGCTGTTCCTTAGTAAGTAATGAAATACAGAAACATTTTATCCATGACAGAAGTAGGAAGACTTTTAAAAACACTTATGTATACAAATATATATTTATGGGTCCCTTTGAACGTAAGTTTACTTCTACCCCATGTAATTCAAGGATTTTTGAGATGACATTTCTTTTAGAAAGTTGCATTTCTTTTTAGAATAGAATATAAATTTACATCATTTGGAATTTTATTACTTCATGACTAGGAAGGATATTTATTAGATTCGCCACAGATGTACAGTGTTTGTAAATAATTTCTAACAATAATGCCTTGCAAGATAGAGGAAGTTATGAATTTCTACCTGGACCAACATTACAGTGAGTCAAGACCCAACTTAACTTGGTGTTTGTTAACAAATACATGAAATTGGTCAATTATTCTGAGCTTGGATTGCAGAGATGGAAGATGCAAAGACCCAAACCTTCGCGGATCTTCCTCTCCCCACCTCCTCCTCAAACATCAGTCCCTCATCACCCCCCATCTGTTCCAGTTCTTCCTTTCTGAATTCCGTGCGCCGTTTCCTTCATCTCCAGTTTCCTCACGTTTACGTTCCTAGCCCTCTCCCCTCTTCCACACTCTTCCTTCCCCTCCTTCAGATCCCATCCCGATTCCACTCAGTTCAAACAAGCTCCTTCCACACACAATCCGAGTGTGAGTGGAGCAGTAAGAGCACAGACGTCTGTCCTTGCTTTCAGTCCTTACACCTGACAACACCACAGAGCTACAAGACTGCGTGAAGTCCTCCTGAGCCTTCTCACGTCCAAAGCACGCTGAATCCTCAGAGAACTAAAACAAGAAAGTTTTTTTCTTAAATCTCTACTGAACCTTTGCAAACATTTTTTGAATGGTTTATATCCTGGCCAACTGCAAGCAATTTCACTTTTGACAGATAATGTCATATCAAAAACAAAAAGGGACAGCTGATAAAGGAAAGAGTATAATGAATACTGATTCCCTACCAGTCATCTCCACGTACAAAAATCATCAATGTCAAAGTTAAATCTGATGTACAGCATGCACGTGGCAGAGCTTTTCTGTGAAAACACTGCAGGAAGGTTTTTATTTGGGTTTTTTTGTTTGTTTGTTTTAAATCATGAACATTACAATATACTTAAAAAAAAAATCTCGAAGATAACAAAACCTATACTGATTATTTGCTTTGGGATTGCACTTTGTTTTTCTCACTTTGGTTTTAAATCATCCAGAAGCAGATGTAGCAAAGATCACTTCAGTTTACACATTTTAAGTTCAGCGGAGCTACATAACTAAAGACAAAAATATTTAAATTGCTAAATGATCTCAACACCAGTTATAACTCGCTCCCTACCTACCTCATCTCACAGAGGAAACGCCACCAAGAGAAGAGCACAGCACCTACCACAGCAGTTTCAACAGCCTTTTTGTCATGTACCATAGAATACACACAGAAAGAAAGAAACAGTAGAAGGAAACACACCTCGTCAGCCCTCTTAAGAAGATTTTTTAAGTTATACGTTTGCCTACATTTAAAGGTACACGTGCAGAAGCACAAAAATTAGAACTCATCATTAGCTTGAAAGCACACTTGGCATGCACAACCAAAAACCAGAAAGACAGCCAGAACCCAATAATTGTCTATATCACTTTCTGAGACACTAACACAACTGAGAGGGCTCGTAATACCAAATTTGCACCTGAAACATGATATAAAACATGATCCTGACCTTAGAATCATTGAATCATAGAATTGTCTAGGTTGGAAGAGACCCTTGGGATCATGGAGTCCAACCATCTACCCTACTCTACAAAGTTCTCCCCTACACCATATCCCCCAACACCACATCTAAACGGCTCTTCAACACATCCAGGGATGGTGACTCAACCACCTCCCTGGGCAGCCTATTCCAATGCCTGACCACTCTTTCTGTGAAAAATTCTTTCCTAATGTTCAGTCTAAATCTACCCTGTTGGAGCTTGAAGCCATTCCCTCTTGTTCTGTCATTAATTACCTGTGAGAAGAGACCAGCACCAACCTCTCTACAGTGTCCTTTCAAATAGTTGTAGAGAGTGAAGAGAACTAAATACCCGGTGTACTTGCATATTTGTTGCATGCAGTATGGCTGTCCTGAGTGCAGCAGTGCTTGAACAGCCTAATCCACCAGAATTTAGGCAGCTCTAACCCCTATCCCGGAGAACAGCACCTACAACATGCCAGCACTTTCTCATGGTAAAAGACCATCTCCTTTTTAACGCAGGAATCTACAGTAAGCACACACTCACCACCTTAAATGTGGAAGGAATTCAGGTTCAGATCCTCTTCCTGCATATGAATCTAAACCCGTATTTTTAAGAGCGTACTCATCACAGAATTTCACAGGAATACAGTTTTTCCAGTTGAGGCTACTTGAGTAGGCATTAAAAATTGAATACTATCTTTCCCTCTGCATTATGTTGCTCGGGGATTAGAAGCTTCGCTTCATTGCAAAAATCAAGCTTCCATCCCTTCATCAATTAATACTTATATGATATTATACAGAGTAAAACAGTTTCAACCACAGACAGAAGCAACTGAACATTGAAAGAAAAGACACAAATATACAGACGAAGAGAGGCTTTAGCCTTGACAAAGTATTAGAACAGTTTCATACACCTGAAATGCTGTGCTTTAAGTGGTACAGCTGGAAGAGGAAAAGCTGGCAGATCTATTCTCAGCGAACACAGCAAGGAAAGTGTCATTCCATCTATCAGTCACTTCATCAAAGACATTCGGATGACGAATATTGAGAGCAGAAGAATACGCCAGGGAGAGTGTGATGCAGGATGAAAGAGGATGAAACTACTTCCCATGTAACTTGTGTGGGAAGCAGCAATGTTTTTGGGCATGCTTTTTTGGCTTCTAAGCTTCACGTTCAGCTTCAAACAAACCAACCCACCCCACTCACTTTTCAGCAAAGATAAATTTCTCACACCTACTCAACAAGATGGGGGAAAATAGGTAGAAAAGATTAGAAAGTAGAAGAGCATGCTGTTTCTAGGTTAAATTGTGTTTTAAGTAACAAATATGAGAATGGGATGTCTAAACTTTGCCATTTGAGAATGTGAATTATTAAAACGAAATCTTTTCTTCCTTCACCAAACCATCAGCAAAACGACAGTGTTTTACCTCAAACCAGGACAAAAGTCAACTCAGGTTTCATACAAAGACGTTTTCACAGAACAGCAGAAAATGGTATGTGAAATCCTGATGAACTCTTTATTGACAGGAACAAAGCCATAACTATTACAAACAAAAGCTGTTAAGACTACTTACCATACCTGATGTATTCCACCAATGTTGGAATACACACTGTGCTCTTAAGAAAAAGTAAGAGCGAATCAATTGTAAGGAGTTTACCTCTCAAATGTCACAAGTAGCCCACAGTGACCATCTGACAGAAGCAGTCACACTAACAAATAACACACTGTAAATTTACACTCCTAGCTTGCACCAAACACTAAGATAAAAATTGTCCTTTGCTATATGCTGCAATTTATTTTTTTTAAGTACTGTAGTTTCTTGTTGTTGGTTCCAGCCCAAACCTGCCAGAGTTGAAGATTCATCATTGCTAACCCGAGAAAATATGTAGTAAGAAGATAATAAATAGGGAAGCAGTGCTCATAAATACGAGATGCTTAGAAGTAGAACTTTTTTTTTTAAAGAAAAGGCAGGCTTTCAACATAATTGCATCAGATTTCAAGAAAACAAATTTGTAGCACTGAAAAGGAAAGAGACTACTTCAATGCACCCTCCCCATTAAAATATGGGTTTAGTTACTGTACCAGGGACGATGTAATTGAAGCAACTACACACACTTACGAATGCAGAAGCAAACTGCATAATCCAATGAAGTACAAAGCACAGCAATTTCTTTGAAAAAATAGAAATGCAATAGACAAGAATGATGACTAACAAGGCTCTGTCCAAATATCAGACGGTAAAAAATGAGTTTTTATTAAAGAAGAAAAGGGTATTTCCATACCTTCTGGAATACTAAACAAGCAAACAGCAGACTGACTACATGGACCCCAAATAATCGGCAGGATGTTACACCATGTTCGTGCTATTTCTAGCTCTGCTGTTTCTAGTAACAGAGGCTGCAAACATCATTTAGGTACAGTCCAACTACAGTTCCTATATCCATGGGAACAAATGAATCAGCACACTTGAACTAAGTTTCCAAGCTCATACCAGAAATTACCATCTTAATATCAAATGAAACCGAAATTTTGAGAACAAGAATTTCAAACAAGATAGCCTTCCCCCTGCGTTCTTCAGGAATAGCAAATCAAAATAGTGCAGCAGAAAAAAAAAAAAAATGTGTTTTTCAAATTTTATTCAGATTAAATGGTTTGGGTTTCGGGTTTTTTGGTTTGGTTTTTTTTTTTTTTAAATGTGACTTCAGATTTTCATTTTGCCCTAAAATTATTTTCCTTGTACTGTAAAAATAATTTGTTTACTGTTCAATTTTTTTTTGCCAACAAATTTCTCATTAATGATAAAACACAAAGCTTTAAATTTATTTAATATTCGTATGTATAGCCAGTAACACATCTTCACAATTAAAAAGCAAAAGAAAATATAGATAGAAATGTAAATGTTTATAATAGCAGTCACCTGGAAAAATATTTTACTAATTCAATCTGTAAACAAATATTAAGACATACAAACAATGCTTAATACCCTACTCTACATTCCAAAGGAGAAAGTAAAGAAATTATTAAATCCTCTTTTGAAACAAATGTTAATGAACAAAACCTGTCAATCCATTTAAACAAACATAAGGTTCAGACAATTGGAAATGTCTATAGTTTTTAACATAAGTTCATTTAGTCCTGGATACGTAGTCCCTTCACAGTCACTACATAGCAGCTTCACTACACATAAAGAAGTCTGCCTTCATATTACTCTACAATAAAGAAAATTAAATATCACTGATTACAGGAAAAAAAAAGTTAATTGCCGCATTACTATTTTAAGACTGTTAGATAAATTTTGGGGAAAAAAAAAACACGAAGAACTCTCTTCCATTATCATCAGTGCATTTTTTCTCACCACAAAGCACACTGTTTTGCTCCATATATTTCCGACCACACTGAACTACGCATAACATTTGAGACGATATACAAACTTGTTCTATGAAACGATACTTAGCTGTTTTCTTTAAGAATTCAAATGGTAGGAAGAAGATTTCCACACAAATAAGCTAAAAGCCCAAAAACAATAAACTCTACTGCTTACCCTAAAAAGACTCCCCTCTCCCCCCTCAAACACACACACAAATCCCGTATTCTACATCAGTAGCCCTTTATGTCCCTGAAGTTCACATTTTAAATACATATGCTTTCAGGAAGCAGCTGATACATCAGGGTTATGAACCAGTGCTACATCATATGATGACATTTTAGTCAGACGGGTCTATAGGTATGGTTTAGGTACATATATCTATTAAAAAAAAAATCAAAAAACCTACATGTCATATCATCCTGGAAAACCCACTCACTAAAATGATCATTGAATTTGTTACAGTATTATTCATACATGCGCTACCACTAACAGCAGTTATAAAATGTGTTGGTGGACTTTTCTGCTGTTTACTATTGTTAACTGTGAATCGGAAGCATAAAGCGGCACTGGAAGAGAAAGAGCTACCAGACCTGTACCTTCACAAAAACCGAGCTACTGTCACTTTGAAATATAAATTCCTAGAGTACTCAAATCTCTTCAATCATATTCTAATTCTCTGCATCGCCACAAATGTGGATGAGAAAGAAACACACATCCGGATCAATGTGAAAAGCTCTGCTGCATTCAAAAAGAAAAGGTGTTCGCTGTGGCATTGTATCTGAAGAGGTAGTCGAGGACGCCTCCCACGGGGAGAGTCTCTCAGGGGGCACCACTGAAGCAGGCCGCAAGTAAATGAACAAGAAATACTTGTTTTGTCTGAAGACAGACAAGTTACTCAGACGTACAATGGATTTGGGCAGAGTTAGTTAGGTTTGATACAGCATGAGGCACGGTACGACCGCAAAATACGGCAAAGACTAAGAATAACCCAGATCTTTCAAACAGGCAATGTAGCATAGCAAGAACTGTTTGCCATCACCACAAGCATTCCCCTCGTGAACTGAGCTTGACCTCCTCACAAGGCCAACGGCATCCCCAAAGACCGCATGGAATTAAGAAACAAAAGATGCAGCCAGAAAGCCTTTTCTTCTTAAGAAGGTGGCTACATTTGCAGAATCAACCAAGACAATGAAGAAGAACAGCCGTGTTGGTCAGCCTGCCACGGAGTGTGTTGTGGAGGAACATGCTGGAAGCAGTCCACCAAGGGCGCAGCAAAATGGCACTGCAAGTGGGCCGAAATCTCCTCAGCCCTCAGAGTGACCTTCAGCTTCTTCTAGCACGGCTGCTCCAAGCACATGCTTTCTCTGTTAAATGTTACCATCAGGACAAAACAAGTGATGAACTCCTCTACTATGTGTTCTGTAAAACCACATATAGAAGAAAAATTATCCAAATGAAGTTCCGTTGTGATTTTTTTTTAATGATGATATTGTTATAAAATATGCAGAGGTTACTAAAATATCAAATAGCCCAGGACACTGTTTTACTGAGCAACTGAAGAGGCTGATACAGCTCTGCCTGAAGGTAGAATCAACCACAAAAGAAGCTCTTGGTGCTACCAACAAAATTTACCATCAGAAGTGCAATAAGCTCTTTTCAGAGAATTTTAAAGTAGTGGAGGATGTGACACAAGTGGTAACAGAGTATCGTTCTGCGTAAATGGCTTTTTATTCACTGGGGCAGTAAAATGCCGAAATCTTCCCTTAAAGCTAGGCAGAGTAAACAGAAGAGGATGAACACCACAGTACGGATCCGAAGGCAGCGCCAGGGAAAGAGTCGGACCGCCGGCACGACCGCCGCAGGCAGACGGCACAATGGCACCGGCCGGAGCAGAGGGAAACCTGGCAGGGCCGTGCGCTCACTTACATCCCAAAACAATCCCAAGCTGGGCTCGGTCGGCATCCTGGTCCTCAGTGGTGTCTCGGCAAGCCAAAGCAGTTTTGGCTACCTGCCCACTACCAATTTCCCCGCAACAGAAATGGCTCCCGTCACTCGCTGAGAAACCGAGCGCTGCAGGTAACTGCACCTACTCATTCCGCTACCTGGTCATACTTTTTACAGCGGGCTTGAAAATCCCCACATCAAAGATCATTTTCATACTATTTTCAGTCTAAGAGCCAAAAACATTTTCAAGATGTATTTGTGATAAACGCGTAATATGTAGCTTCATACTGCAAAGACCTTTCCACACAGAGCGAAGGGACGTAATTGCACAATGGAATTGCAAAAATCTTCACATCAGACACTTAATGCAGAGAGGATTCCTTTCATGGACACCAAATAGCTACATTGACTAAGTGGATGTGGTATTTGTGCATTGAACACGTCAGTTGTAACAGACAAGGGCGTATTTTCCCCCTCAAATGTTATGTCCATCTAAAACGTTATTGAGTTACCCAGAATCAGTAGGAACGTATGCCTGAGTATCAGGGATTTCTGTCACAGATTTGGTGGGTATTATGCAGGTATTAATAAGGTCATCGACACCACGAATTTAGATACTACATCTAAATTCTGTCTACTTCCAGCTTTGATCTACTGCTGTCAGATTAATGAATGTCTCTGCCTCAGTAACAGATCAAGTACAGAGAGGGGCAAGTTGTAAGCCCATATCAACCAAAAGACTGATGAAAAGGATGACAAAATATAACTCGAGTACACATAGCATTAAGTTTCTTACTTGGATTAAGAGACTATTATGATCAAACGACACATAAGAAACAAGCATAAAAGTGTAAAAATATTATCAGGCACCACTTTGAATATAATTATCACACCACCACTCATTGTTATACAACAGTGCTACTGGTCTCTGCAGGAATTATTAAAAAACCAAGACACAAGCATCTCCAAACAGTATCTGTTATGATTCACCATGCTAGGACAGTATCAGGAACTCAATTTTTTTTTAGCCTACTGTATTTTCTAACATATTAATACAATGACAGCAATGCATTACTTAGCACTGGATGGGACAACAGTACAAACAGTACATGTTAAGCGGTATTCTTTTTCTGGAAGGTTTTTTCATATCAAAATTAAGTACAGAGCAAAAGTAAACAAAACCAAGAAGTAATGTACAGTCAAAGTCAAGACAGAGCCAGAAATGAAGAAATGGCAGACATAAAAGCCTCAAGAAATTGCGAACAAAAGTTCTTCAAAGTTTTCGTGTCAATTACATCTTGAGAAAAGTTCCAAATTAACATGAATAAGATGTAAGCAATAGACTTGGTTTTAATCTGAATTTAATATAGCTTTATTTACATTGCCCTGTGAAAGGATTCACTGAGTCTACTCTAACTGACCACAGCACGGAATATCATCGAATAGTATTCAAATCAAATACTGAGTACTCAAATAAAAAAAAAAAGAGTACTATTTGATTAAGCAAAAGAATAGAGATTCTAATAAATAAACTACTATCAAAAATACTGAAATATTAAGTCTTTATACAAAGTAAAACAAAATACTTATGCAGAAACCCTGGAAACCTTCTCTATGTCAAAGTACATTTACTTCAGAAGTCTTCTTATTCTAGTTTGCTTGCTCACACACTTGTTTGCGGATTTGAGGTGCTGTATTTTAAATAATGGCGGAAGATGCAATGGCCCTTTACCACCACCTCCTTCAGACTCTCATTTAGGCATCTTTGCAGTCTCCACAAATTACCAGCGAGTGCTGGTCCACAAACTCAAGGACCCACTTACTGAAAGCTTTAACACATTATCGTTGCTAAATCTTGAGTATATGAACCTCTCAGATACTTATTTAGTACTTACAGCTACTATGCAGCTTTTGAACTATAGTGGTTTATTTTAAGGACAGCGTTATGTAAATCCTAAATGGAGCTACTAGCTAACCAAGTAACACTCAGTGCAAAGGTGGCTTTAAATCCCACCATTTTAGGAAAGAGAAAACTTGTTTATTTGAAAAAGCTTGTCTAACTTGTTCAATCAAGCACCACTTCCAACCCGCAAGAAAAGCTTCATCATCAAGGAGTAAGTACAGCGGTTGAACTCCTTCAGACAAAAGAAACAAAACTGATCTTAAAAAAGGGGTAGAACTAAACAGATCGTTTCCAACCTATGGTTTTCTTTTAGCTAACCACCTCCAAAAACATACAGGTTACAGGAGCCCTATAGTGTACTTTAAACGATCACTAAAAGAAAAAAAACCAACAACTATGAGGTTTTGTTTGTTCTTCCCTCTCCCATTCTTAAGCAGCAGTCCTGTACCTCTCCACCAATTTCTCCTAACAAAGCAGCATTTTGTCAGAGCCACATCAACCAAGAGGAAGCAACAGGGCGAGCACAAGAACGCATTCAAGCCACGCGATCTGTAACACTTGGTGGTCTTTTAGCTTTGTGACAAAGATTACTGATGGAAGGAAGGAACCACAGAGACTGAGCGGCACACGGGAATGGATGCTCCTTTCTCAGGGCATGGAGAAGAAAGCAGTTAACAGATTAACCAGGAGCTACAGAACCACGTAACTGGGAGGCTATCAGAATCTTTCTCCAGATGAAAACATAGGTCAAAAGACCTCTACCATGCCTGTAACCTGGAGGGAAATGCAAACGTTGCATGCCATAGAGTTAAAGGTTGAGGGGAATTCACATGCTGCCTGGGAAGAACATAAGAAGAACAGGTAGGAGGAGAGGCACTACTGTCCAGGCCTCCATCCCAATGGCCTCTACTCACCTACAGAATGGCTGAGGCTGCTCCTCCCGCAAGGAGACCATCTGGGGCATCAGCAGCAGTGGGAGAAGTCCCACTGCGCAACCAGGGAAGCGGGAAGGGGAGACCACCTACAAACAACAGAACAAAAAGTAAAATTAAATTTAAGGAAGCTGAAATAGGTCAAGCTAAATTCTAAGAAATATGTTTGAAACTTTAAAGGAAATCAAATTACATATCCCAAGCTTAGAAGCTGTCGTCTAGTGTGTTTTTAATAAAATGGAAGATTTTATCCCCAGGAAATTCCTGGAAAGCTATATGAGGAATTCAGTTCAAATATGAACCAATCTCATGAACAACAGAGACAAATTAACTAGAAGAGATTATGACAAAGCTGCATCCCATAAATTAAATCAGTATTTTATGAACTAACATCTCCACACCCACGCCAATCTACGACAAAGCAACGATATCTATGTAACTATTTAATGCCTGCTAGGGCAAAACCAAAATAAAAACATACATGCTGCATCTGAAAAAAAGTCAGGACATGGGGGAAAGGCAAGTGACATTTGTTTATGTATCTTCCCCCAACTCGCAAAGTCCTATTATTCCAGAAGAGAATTATAGGGGGCTCCGCTGCAGCATAAAGTTACAGCAATTATGACACAGTATAACAATCTGGGCCTGGAGAGCTATTAACGTAAAGAAAAAGACACACCAAATTACCAGTCTAAGCTCTATGACAAGGAACGTAGGAGTTTGTTTACACCATTTGGTTTAAACACAAAAAAATTACAAACTCAACTACCAATCTTTTTTGTCTGCGCTACAGTATAAACCTTCAATAGATCTACTGCCAATAACTACTGTTATTTAAACAAGTATACAAAGAGAATATTTTCTTCCATGTAGAAGACAGCTGGATAGCAACATCTTAATTAATTTCTACATTCTGTATTGAAAAATATTAGATAAAAACATCCTAATCACCTTTGACAATCAATCTCACCCTAAATGTTTAAAATAATTAATCATATTGAAGACAGATGAGTTATTTGTTTAAAGGCTACAGTCATAAAACCAATCAGGTCTCATATTTATAGAGCTATTTAGAATTAACACAAAGGCATTTTTTGCATGAATAGTTTCATGCAGTTTCAGAATCCGTGGAATGCAAATTCAGTTATGAAACCAATTAATCTTTTAAATTACTTAATTATCTCTCAGCTCCAACAAACAGGCAATTGTAAAATACAAGAGACATAGGAGGCAGAAGGAAGGCATTTGTAACTGTACAACCTCTAATCTACTCCAGAAGAACAACTGCCCTTCGGAAGCGGCAGTTACCCCGGTTGGGCTGCTCCGGTTGGAGTGTTTCTCAAGTGCCAGGGTATACTCCATTCGAGATTTGCACATCTTTTCATCAGAAAAGGTGAATGTGAAACAGACTGTCAATAGCAAGAAGCATCTTGGATTCAGGCTCATTCCAACCTTTCTGGAGGAGCAGGTTCATCTGTTTCTCCTAGCAACATTCCTAGTTGAGATAGACTGAGTAATTTTTACTTTATACATAAAAATATATATTCCTTGTGAACAAAAGTTAGGTCTTTTTCTGCACTGCAATTTATCAGGTTTATTTTGATTCAGCATTGAACCCTGTTCTTTTTTCCATATTTACTTGATTTTGCTAATTTCTTCTCATTCTGTCTACCCAGTGCGTTAACCCCTTTTCACCTGGAGAGGTCTGCCCCATCTATCGCTGTTCCCAATGTCATATGTATCTGCCGCATATTCTCAAGAGACCAGTGCAGTACTCCACACGTTTGCCTATTACAGAACCCCTCCCTACCTTTTCTTCAGGCCTGGAGAGTCCACATCAGTTGCTTTCTTTTGCAAATGGGACCGGTTCACTTTTTGGAAATCATCTATGTCACGATAATTGCAACCAAGAGATTTTTTTTGTTTTGTTTTTTAAGCAGCCTAGTCCATTCCAAAAAAAAAAGTCTTAAAATAGCTTATCGATGCTGTTTGCCACCCAGTCAGTAGGTCTGCAAGCCCATTCAAGACGCAGCCCTTGAACTCCTGATCGCAAGCACGTTTCGGATGTATGTGTCTGTGGTTTTCTTGGAAACGCAACCACAAGTGTCATGGATATTTCCCAAAGTTTTAAAACAAAAAAAGTACATTGTGTTGAAAGACTGGTGGGGGAGGGGGCAAAACAACAAAATAAGACAGCATTGAAAGTCTCTGGTTCGGTCACAGTTTCTAATGATGAAATGTAATTAACGCTATTTAGTATTTCCCTTTGAAGTCGTATTTTGGTTGCGTCTATCTGGCAAACCAAGCCTTTTGACCTGGAATTCTTTGTATTTCATCCCCAGGCTTTACTATTAAGAAGAAAAAACATCACACTTCAGCAATGTCAACTTGGATTTCTCCAAGGAAATTAGAGAAGAGAAGCACTACTGGCATTTCATGTCAGGGCCAAAAGCAAGCTGATCTTTTTTTATTCCAGTTTCCCAAGCTTATGTAATCTGAAAGCACCTCTACCCAAGTGCTTTTAAACTTGTTTCCACATACAGTCAAATAAGGACAGGGTTTGATATACAAAGAAAAGCTCTTAAAAGGTAGGGGGGTAAGCACGAATAAAGCCAGTATGTGATTATTGCCATTAACTAGCTCCTGACAGACAGAAAAGTAGAAAAGGTGAGGTTTTTTGTTGTTTGTGGTTGGTTTTATTTTGGGGTTTTTGGTTTGCATTTATTTTATTTTATTGTTTTAATTAAATACTGTTTTGCGTTTTAAAAGTAGGTGGCAGACAATCATAGAATGATTAGAGTTGGAAGGGACCTTAAAGATCATCTAGTTCCAACCTCGTTGCCATGGGCAGGGTCACCTCCCACTAGACCAGGTTGCTCAAAGCCTCATCCAGCCTGGCCTTGAACACCTCCAGGGACGGGGCATCCACAACTTCTCTGGGCAACCTGTTCCAGCGCCTCACCACCCTCAGAGTAAAGAATTTCATCCTAATATCTAATCTAAATCTACCCTCTTTTGGTTTAAAACTGTTACCCCTCGTCCTATCGATGCACTCCCTGATAAAAAGTCCTTCCCCATCTTTCTTATAAGCCCCCTTCAGGTACTGGAAGGCCGCTATAAGGTCTCCCCGGAGCCTCCTCTTCTCCAGGCTGAACAACCCCAACTCTCTCAACCTGTCTTCATCATCACATGTTTAGCTGTTAATTATATACTGTGCATCTTTCTTTGCCTTCCACAGGTGCCATGAAAGATGCCGAAAGTCAGGAAAAGAGAAAATAAGACATGAGCTTGCGTAACGATGACCAGGAGCTAGAAAGGAGACTCCCAAAATTGTACCACCTAGATGCATTCAACTTGAGGCATCCAGATGAAGTTTTTAAATTACGAGCCCAGTTTTTCACTGTGCTGATACAATGCTACAAGACAAGCCTGGGTAGAAGTAGAGGCAATTCCGACCTTTGATGGCCTGGATCATCTGCCCCAGCTTCCCTTCCCCTATTAGCTGCAAGGTGATGATTCCATACTTCTGACACATTAGATAAAAGGTAGAATGTGTCAGAATTACACTAATAAATAAGAAACCAATCTAATCCATATAGCCCAGTAAAATCTTCAACCCTTTCAAGGGACAGGAGTAGCACTGTATTTTACTATGGATAGTAGTACTCTGTTACAATATAAACTGGGAAGTTAAAATAGTGTTCCACATTTGAGAAAAATGAGGAGGGCAAGTACAGTACTGACAACAAACACATGGGAAAACAGAGTACAATACAGGGACAAAATACTCTAGAAAGGAAAAAATTAACCTGTTGTTCATTTTTAATATTATGAGTAATTTTTATACTAAATCTACGTTGATATGCTAATAACCATGCCAAGGCTGAGAGTATGCTACAGTGCTGCTGGCGACACCGTACAAAAACTTTGCTATGAAAAAGATTGGTTTAAGTAGGCCAGAAGTAGGGATGTAGTCATAATTATATCCTAATTTGCACAGAAGAGTACAGGAGAAGGTAAAAGCTGCCACGCAGAAGAGAGATTGGTGGAGGAGTTGGGAGAGGTTAACCTGAAGAGACAGTGGGAGGAGGGGTGAGAAGAGCTGGAGCCATTCAACCAGCAGAGGGAAGAAACTCTCCATACCGGAATCACCCAGCAATAATTGTCAGGTGGTTTAAACAGCTTCTACTGCTGTTTGAAGGGGCAGCTTTAAGCTCTTCATGGCTCTTCTACAAAGCTGCTTTTTGAAGGCCTTTTACTTCAGGGACAGAAGCTCAAGTGGCCTCATTAACTCAAGCAGCAGCTTTGTCAATCTCCAAATATTGTAACACAGACAAGTGGCAGATGATTACTTATCCATATCCTTTAAAGTTACACTGCGAACAGCACATGAAAAAAGTGAGCACAACTGGATTTGCACACCTTCCTCGAGGATGCTTTAGGGAGGAGAGGAAACATCTCACACATTAAAACATTATTTTCATCCTGCTGAAGTTCTCCTGTCACAGCACGCTAGGGTGACATGAAAACCATTTTAAAAATAGAAATATTGTACTTTTGCAAGATTTCCTCAGCTTTAAATTAGCTCCATGAATTAAAGCAATTCATGGGGCAGTGGGGATCAGTCTAAAAAGCTTTATAGTCTTTCATCTTTTTGAGTTTAAAGCAGCTAACATCATATTAACAGAAAGTTAAGGTTTAGTCTACTGTGCACGTCAGCGTTTTCACACTGTCGCAGTGCTAAACTCTGTGGCACTTTCACTGAAGCAGCAAAACACTGAAAGATGAGGCAAAGTAGGACATCGATGGAAAGCAGCGGGGAAAGAGGTACAAAACCCCAAAAGCCGAATACCAAAAAAAAGATCTTGCCCTTAACTCCATATTTATTTGCAACACAGTTACTTGGGAAAATTAATTTTGGTGGCAAACATTTGTTGGACTTTTTCCTCCCCCAAAACGCAAATACACGCAGAGAAAGTTTTCATCTGTATTTTCAAACATTTGGTTTGAAAGATTGGATTTTTTCAAGCAAGATTTCATGGTTACTACTTCTACAGCTCTGAAAGAAGCCAAGAATGTCTCAATTGGACTTTGAAATTAAAACCCGGACTTTGAAACTAAAACCCAGACTTTGAAACTAAAACCTGGCCAGTATGAAAGGGGAGTATATGCTAATGAATGTTGCATACGAGGTGAGACATACTACCAAGCCATTTTCTTCCAAATTAGAATGATAGTATTACGAAAATCAAGCCACACTCCAACAATTA